>VXAY01005982.1:368230-379481 GCA_013399855.1 Oxyruncus cristatus
ACTGTGCCTGCCTGGCCCGACCCGGCCCGGCCCGGCCCGGCGGCTCCGGGGACCTGCGGGGGACTCTGTTCGTCGGGTCCGGGGTGGCTATGGCCCCGTTCCCGAGAAACAAGGGGTCCCGGCAGTCTTGGCGGTCCCGGAGGCTCAAGTGCCGAGTCAGCCTGACCCGCCGTACACCGGGAGCCGGTGGGAGAGACCCGGCCCCGGGGGGCCTTTCGGCTTCAGCCCCGGTGGGGTCCGGCTGTACCGGGAAGGGCCTCCTCAGCCCACGGTGCCCCCCAGACAGAGGTTTCCTTTCTCAGGGTGCAGCTGAACAGGGGCTGGACCCCGCCGCAGGGCAGAGGGACCATCCCAAGGGCCAAAGAGCTGGAGAACCGCCGAGGAAAAAGCCCCCTCTGCGCTGTACCCCAGCGCGGGCTGGGGCCCTGGTGCTGTGGGGATGGGGTGGCCGTGGGGTCCCTGGGAAAGCCCAGATGCTGGGGCAGCTCTGGGGGCACCCTGGGAGAGTACTGGTGGTGATGATGGCTCAGGGCTAGTGGCTGTGCCACCTCCACAGCCCTGCCCAGCACTCCGTGGGGACACACTGGATGGGTGGGCAGAGCTGGGGCTGCCTGGGCACTGAGGGTCCGCGCTGAGCCGTCCCTGCTGTGCCCTGCCTGCCGCCAGCTGCTGCACTGGCTGAGCCAGGGCTGAGGTAAGTGCTGTAATTGTTTTCTCTGTGGCCCGAAATGAATAATTGAGAGGTCTTTGAGGAGAATTAATTAGCCCGTTTATTGGCAGTAAATGCTTTTCTCCAGATGATGAAATAGATCCTGAGCCACGCGTGGGGCAGGCGGATGCAGGTCGCTGAGGCTGCTCTGGAGCTCATAGGTGCCAGTCTTCAGGCCAGGCGTGCCGGTGCCTTGTGCCCACTGCGGGCTCCCACGGCCTCCCAACAGTCCTGCGTGCCCGGAGCTCACTGCACCCACGGCCAGTGGAACTCAGCGTGGCTGGGAGCAGGGGGCACCAAGGGGTGAGCAGGGTCCTGTGGCAGTGTGGGAGCCCTCTGCACCTGTTGTGCCCATGTGGCTTCCTGCTTGCCCCCAGCTCACATCCCATCCTGGGGGCTCCCTCCCTGTGCAGACCCTGTTGTGTCCCCTCACGTCTCCTTCCTTGTGGCTGCCAGGGTGGTGCCAGCTTGGGGCTTGTGGCCAGCACCTCCTCCTCCTCATCTCCTTTTTTTTCCTTCTCCCCTGGGTATGAGGTGAAGGGCCCTGGACAGCCAGAAATGCTTAAACAAGGATTTCCTTGTTGCTGCACGAGCTGTTTGCCTTCTCCCGGACCAGCCGTTAATGAGGTTTGGCAGGAGGCACCGTCAGCCCCAACCATTGGATTTCTATAAATCAGCCTGGAGCTGATACTTGGGGCTGGGATGGAGCTGCTTGGCTTGGATACATGGGACTGCAGCCTGTGGGTCATGGGAGACCCTCTGGGAGTGGAACATCCTGGCAGGGTGGAGAGGGGCAGAGGCTGAGGGGGCCAAAGGGGATGAGGGGGCTGTGGCTGCTTCCCAGCAGACAGGTCAGAGTGTCCGCTTCCAGGAATGGTGGAAAATGTAAAGCAAAAAATAAAGCAGCTTCCCACAGCCAAGGTGTTGCTGTGTCCTGGTCTTTCCAACATTCCCACCTCCCTTCCCCAGACCTGGAGAAGGTGTTGGGTGGTCAAAACTGGGATGGAGGTGGCTTTGGCCCCCTGCCTGCCCTGCCTTGGAATGGGGGCAGTGGCTGTGGCCATGCGTCCCCAGGCAGCCTTAGGCATGCAAAGCAGGGCAGGCAAATCACCCAGCCCCCCAGGAAGCATCAGTGCAGCTGGGGCTGGTGGTCGCTGCTGCAGCTGGCCCCTGCTGGGAAGCAGTGCCATAGTGGCAGGGCTGGCATGTGGGCCCTTTGCACTGAAACCGCTGCGGCAGATGTGCTGGCTGCTGCTGGCACTGGGGCACTGCCAGGGCTGCAGGTCCTGTGGAGTACCAGGCTGCTGCTTCCCACAGGGACACAGGCTGTGCCCAGCCAGGAGCCTTGCTGGGATGTCCGGAGTGGGGCAGGGAGCCGGTTCCCATCCAGAAGGACCTCCTGGGAACGGATGCTCAGGCATTCTGCTCCCGGCAATCCTGTGTACAGGAAAGGAGGCTCTGGGAAGCAGGACCCTTATCTCTGGTTTTCCACAGCCATGCATTCCCCTCGCTGGTGCGGGGCCGTGGGCAGCCGGGCTTTGCTCTCCTCACTGGTGGGACAGATTGTTTGGGAACTGGCACAGCCTGTCTGTGCTGTGCTGGGCTGGGGGTAGCAGCAAGTCTCAAAGGTGACAGTTTCAGTTCCTGCTCTGATTGTGCTTCCCCCTTAATCAGAAACCCCTCTGCTCTTGCTTGGAAAGAGTTTCTGCAGTGTGTGGAAATCAAGAGAATCCCCAGCCCCAGCATGGCTGCGGGGCTCCTCTGAGTCACCGCTGGCTGCTGGAAAAGCTTCAGCCTCCGCCATAGCAGACTGGCCCATGGCGGGGCAGCCTCCAGGTCAGCGGTGTCCCTCCAGGTCAGCAGTTTCCCCACACAGTGATCCCACAGCAGAACAGCAGCAGGATAATGGTGGGGGCACTGAGCAGGGTCTGGCAGGAGCTGTTCCTCTGTTTGCAGCCACACATCTCCACCCTGCCAGTATTCCCCACCCTGCTCCCGTTGGCCTCAGCTACTGACATCCCTAACGGGTGGGATGTGCCCAGTCAGAGGAGAGGGAAGATGCTGAGGCAGAGCCCCTGCTGTGACTGGAATCTGCAACTTCATCTCTGTCACCCATCTGTGGGAGCAAGTGCAGCTGGAGGCTCTGAACCGCAGGCGATCGCCCTATGGCAGCAGCGTGGTGCTGAGCATGGGCAGCACCGGAGAGCCCTCAGTCCCCCAGGGACCCGCTCATGGCTGGGGCAGCTGTGGGGGGCACCGGAGTGCACAGCCCTGTGAGTGGGCACCTGAGGCACGCTGGGAACCCAGGTTGGTCCTGGCCCTGTCGTTTCTCTGTCCGCCCCAGGGCCCTGCTCCGTGCCTGTGGGCAGGGACTCTGTGCCAAGGTGCCTGTGCCCACACCCCTCGGCAGCTGCTGCAGCTGCAAGGCTGGGGCTGGAAACAGGAACCCTCCCCCCGGGAGGTTGTGCAAGGAGGGGGGACCCGGGAGGGCACAGCCAGTGTTGAAATTCCACACTCTTACAGAAAAGCCCCCGGGCAGAATTCCTGACAGGGGTGATTCATCCCCCACTGGAAGTGATGACTTTGCCTCTCCAGTAAACACTCCTCAGCCCAGCAGGGTGCTACTGCGCCCTCCTGTCACCCACCCGTGGGATGACAGTGCGGAGGTGGGCAGGGTGGTGGGTGGGGGGGAACCGCTGGGCAGCAGAAAGATGGGTGCCAAGGGCAGAACTGAATCCCTTGCTCCCTGTCCCGGCTGCCATCCGAACCTGGTGCAGGCCAGTGCTGCTGCCAGGTGCTTTGGGGGGCCCATCCCCTGCTGGTGAGGGCACACGGGACAGCCCTTTCCAGGAAGCGCGTGAGGGCAGCCAGGCTGCGGAGTTCCCGACAACAGCTCTGGTTTTAATAACAGCAAATCAATGGATGCCCGATTCCGGCCAGAGCAAACTCCGGTGCTTCCTCCCTGGCCTCCCCCACTGGCGGCTTCCCTGCATGGCAGAATGACCCGGGTGGGAGCCCCAGCTCTGGCCATGGCACGTGGGGCTCCAAATGCTGATGGCCTGTGCCTGCCTGCCCTGCCTGCAGCACCCTGTCCCGGTGTGCTGCCTCCACCCAGCCTCACCGTAGGGAGGGGAGGTTGGGGGGCCTCGGTGCCCCTGCCTGGCCCTGCTGTGCCCAGCCCCCATGGAGGTGCTGCCTGTGGGGCTGCTCTGTGCCTGGGCATTCCCAGCTGCTCCAGCCGCTTGTTTCCCCAGCCCTGGGCTGTGATTCCGCCTCCTCCCCGTGGGTTTGCACAAACCTCCCGCTTGCTTTGTGCATGTTTTGAGAACAGATTAGTCATGGCTCTGAGCTGGCTTCCAGCAAATGCACAACAGCACCATGGAAAAACGAGAACAGCGAAGTGATGACTCAGCAGGGCTCCTGCTCCGTCCCTGGGGTGCCAACTATCCCTGCTCTTGATGGCCCCGGGCACTGGTGGGACCACCCAGGGATGTGGCAGCTGGGCCAGGGCGGGTGGGCCATGGCGGGAAAGAGTCAGGGTCAGCGCCTGCCTGGAAGCTGCAATGGTGGTGTCATGGTGGGACATCAGGTCCCTGGGGGTGACAGACCCTTGAGTACAGCCTCCTCTCCTTCCCCTGCCCCCTCCTGCACCCAGTGGGTGAGGGCTCCCCTCTGGTCTGCCAGCACCTTGCTGCCCTGAACCCCCAGAGCATCGCACTGCTGGCAGCTCCAGCTCAGTGCCCAGCTGCTGCAATGATGGGTGGCTGCAAGGACCCCGCGACAGGCTGGGGATCCCCGGCTGTGTGGGCTCAGCAGTCAACACCGGGCACCAGGGCCTCCCAGCCAGCACCTGTGCACCGTCACCTGCCAGTGACGGGAACTCCTGGGGCGGGCCCTTACCGTACCTCACACCTCGCTCCACAGCCCTTCCCTGCCCTGCCTTGGCTGGCTGCCTGGCAGCACAGAGTGCTGCCAAGCCTCCCTGCCAGGTGGCTTATTTGTGATCCCATGGCGCTGGACACCAACTGGCGTTGGCTGCCAAGGATGAACAATGTAATTGCTAGAATTACAGTAAAGTGCTCCCATTCCCACTCATTAAAAGCTGAGACAGGGCCCCTGGGTCCTTCTAGGGAACATCTGCTCCAGCTGTGCCCTCCACCAGCCACACGCCCCATCCTCGCCCACGCAGCACTACCGGTGCCCATTGCCTCCCATTTGACTGGCGCAGGCTGGAATTGTTTTCTGCTGACGGCCCCTGGAGCCATGGGACAGGCAGAGCCCACCAGGCTGGTGGGGACATTCAAGTCCCCCAGCACTGTGCACTGGAGAGAAGGTGGCAGGTGAGGAAGGCAGGGCTGGACTGCAGACACAGGGTCCCACATCTGGGAGCCCCATCCACAGCCACATGTGTGGCACTGCCATCACCGGCTCCTGCACTGGTGCTGAGGCCAGGGCTGATGTGAGGCCAAGGGATGGTCCAGGACTGGGGTTTGGCACCTGCCCATGGCTGTTCTGCTAGGATCATCTGAGGACTCTGCACTGTGCTGGGCAAGTGCACCCCAGGCAGCCAGCAGCCTGCTGCCAGCGCATCCACAGGGACTCCTGTGACACGCCACGTGCTCAGCAGTGACTGCAGTCGGTGGTCGGCACTTCACTGCTCCCTGTGAGTGCGGGTGCAAGAGCAGTGAGGCCCTGGGCCCAAGTCCCTGTCGGGCAGCAGAGACCTGGGACTGGGGGCCTGGGGCAGCACAGCTCAGGGAGTTGCTGATGGAAGGAGTGAGGAATCCACAGCTGCTGGCTCTCTAGAGCTGGCCGCGTGTCTGGCCGGGGAAGCAGCAACAGAGTGGAGTTTCCATGGGGATGTACACAGCCTGTTGGGCTCGACTTCATCCTGAAATACTCCCAGGCCTGGACACAGGGTCCTGCTGCTGCCCCCTGCTCCCCACCTGCTCACAGCTCTGCCTGGCCCTGGGAGAGCCAGGGCCAAGACAGCCCCCATGACTCCCCCGGCCACCAAGGCTCTGGGCTAGGCCAGCATCAGCTGTGCTGCTGCCAGAACAGGTACTTGGAGCAGCACCGCATGTGGGCAGAGGCCCAAGAGGAGGGCCAGCTGTGGAACTGTGGGGCTCCAGGAACATCAGGTTGCAGCCCTGCTCCTCCTCCAGCCCAAGCAGCTGTTACCTGTCCTGAGCCCACAGCCGGGGCCACCAGTGCAGGCCCCAGGCTGTGCCGTAGAGTCCATGCTTGTGCTTCCCAACAGCAAGACAGGAGCAGATGTCCCAGTCCCTGTTCCAAACCATCCCTGTGGCCCTGGCCTGTGGAGGAATTGCCACGTAAGGAGCAGGTGGTGCCATTTACAGTAAGTCCTCCGCTGCTGCACAGCCCTTTCCTGCATCCTACTGGGAAATGTGGCAGTAGATGTGGGAATGTCCTGGTGCTGCGGAGCCAAGCAGGAGGAAGTGCGTGAGGGGACAGCTGCGAGGTCGGGGTGTTTGTGGTGAGCTCCCTGCCTGGCTCTGCTGCCCTAGCGCTCACCAGTGTTGCTGCCCACTACTGCCTTCTTCGGGGTCCCAGTGCAGGGATGGGGAGTCCTTGAGGGTCTGTCCTGCTTCTCTGTGCCTGGCTGGGTCCAGCTGCCTGCAGCAACCGCTGGCTACGGTGGTTTCCTGTTTTGGATCTGCAGAGGCTGATACACACCAGAGCAGGTTTCCTGCACCCCTGGCCCTGTAGGGTTCAGGTTCACCATCCCAGCGTACACTTCCTTCTTGTGCCAGTAATGAGCCAGCGGTGTGATGGGAAGCATCAGTGACTGCCCAGCACCCCATGGGGAGGCCAGGCTGAGGCAGGGTGGGGGGTTCCAGAGGTTGTGGGGCAGCCGCCTGTCCCTTTCTGACTGCTCTGCTGTGCCCCAGTACCTCGTTGGGCCTGGTGCTCTCACCCTGTTCCGCACGGCCACCATCACAGTGTGGAGGAGGTGATGGCTTTGGGGACAGGCTGCACCTACAGATGCACTGAGTTCTGCAGCTGTAAGAGAGACCCAGGATGTGGGGATCTACAGGACTCCGATATCCCAGCCCTGCTTCTGGAGCCCTGCCCAATTCCCATCTGGCTCCTGCCACTGTCACACAGTGACAGGGTTTGATCACCCTGAGAACACTTTCCCCATCCAGGAACCCTCCCAGGGGTGAGCTCAGCTGTACTGGCCCTGCTGAGGGGCAGAGGGGAACTGGCTGCGGGACACACTTGAACAGCTGCTTACGAAATGCGGGGCCAAGTCCGCTTGGCTGCTCTGGAGCAGGCGAGAGGTTTGTGAAACCTTGGGCAGGGATTTGCCCGACAGCTGCCATGTCACTCCTACCGCGAGCTTGGCTTTATTCCAAGAAACCCGTGGGGCTGGTGGAGCTTCCCGGACTCTCGACTCAGCCATGGTTGCAGCACCGTGAGGGAAGCAGCCCTTGGACAGGGGTACCAGGGCCCTTCTGGGAAGTGGAGAAGCCAGGGCTGTTCCCACAGGGATGGGAAGGCTGGGGTCCGGCTGGGGGTCTTGGGCAGGACCACTGTGGGCAGCCTGGCTGCCCTCTCTGGGGTCAGCTTCCCACTCTGCCCCACCATGGGGTGCTGAGAAGCCCCTGCCTGCTGGGAGAGTTGAGGGTGCTCATAACCTCCCAGGGCCCTGATTCCCCCTCCTCTTCTGCACCTTGTCCTGCCCAGGAGCAGTGATGCTCTGCAGGGCAATGCTCCTGCTGGCTGGGTGCTGCTGTGCCCACAGCGCTGCTCCCACCCCATCCCTGGCACAGGGTTGGGAGTCACCGGTGCTGCAGGGAGCCCTGACATCGGGGATGTGCCTCAGCAGGGCTTGGCAGGCAGCCACCCGTGCACATGGACATTCCTTGCATAGCTGCAGCGGGTGCCCAGGCAAGCCATGGCGCTTCCTGGCAGCCTGTGTGCCATGGCCCTGCAGAGCAGCACCATAATAGTCAGTGGGACCGTGCCATGCCCACAGCCCAAACCGGCACACTTACCATCCCTCTGCTCTGGGGTGATCCGTAAGGAAAGCCTTTTCCCAGCAGCTGGGGTTCCCCAGAGGGGAAGCATGGTGCACGATGCCAGGCATGACACCCACAGTGCAGGGCTGTGGGTTCCAGAAGGGCCAGAAAGCACAGAGCGCCTGGGAACAGCCTGCTTCTCACAGCTGGGGGCTCTGGGAAGCTCATGGTGGCCTGACCCTCTCCCAGGGGATCACCCACATCCATGGATGCAGCTCTCCAGCTGGGCACCATGCTGCACACCAGTGAACTGGAGCTGCAGGTTTATTCCCATGCCCAATTCATACCCTCAAGGAGCAGGGGCTAGGCACTCCTGGGGGCCAGGAGATCCCTGTGGGCATCCTCTCCCTCCTCCTCCTTCTCCTCTCATACCCTTTCTTGGGCATCCGTGCCTGGCTCAGGGCTAGGGGTCTGCACAGAACAGAGCTGTGCTGTGGGGGTGAGCAGGACCTCGGCACCCCCTGTCCTGAGCCTGTCATGCTCCCAGCGGAAGCACCACATACCCTTCCTAACTGCTCCTCTCCATGCCCTGTTCCTGCAGCTCCTCACCCCGGCATGTGCCAAAACGGGGCTGGGGGCAGGCAGGACTCGCTTGGCACAACTCGAGTGCTGCACAGGGGCTGTGCCACCAGCTCGGCTCCTCCGTACCCAGGACCATCGGCTGTGTCCCGCCATCAAGGGACTGTTTGTGGTTACACCACGTGCGTGAGCTGGGAGTGCATCCCGTCCCCGCGGCTCAGCTCAGACATACCTGAGTGCTGGGGCAGCACTCACAGACAGAGGGGCTGAGTCACTGAGGCGGGATCACCCGGCACAGACAGCAGCTCCAGGAAACGGCGCTTACGTGGTGTAAACACATCCCGGTATTGTGCCCTGCACACTCCCCCGGTGAGTGGCCCCGGGGGTGCAAGGCAGAAATCAGACCAGATCTGAGTTTTTTCATTAAAAAATAGTGCTCTTTATTATAAATTATGGAAACATTTCCTTTCTGAATATAAATATAAATATGTGCAAAGTTTCATCTGAGTTTGGTTTCGGTTGAATTTTCAAGCATGGTTTTGCTCAGCCCGCAAGGCTGGAGGTGAAGATGGAATCTTTATAAAAGACATTGATTCACGTTGGCCTGTAAACATCCCTTAGGTTAAAAAAATAATAAAAAAAAAAAAAAAAAAAAAAAAAAAAAAAGGCAGAAAAACCCAACCACTTCTCTGGGTGGATGCAGAAAAGCACTCATGAGACGACATGCTCCAGGGGATCCTCCCACCACACTCCTACGGGAATCAGTGCCCCACAGAGCAGCGCAGCTGGGGTCTGTGGGAGAGGCTGGGCAGAGGTGGGGTGCAACTCCTGGTAGCAAGGGCCCAGGGTCTCCAAGGTGCTCCTTGCAGACACGGTTGTGTGGGACTCAGCAGCGTTGGGACGTGCCACTTCTCCTCTGGCTTCACAGCACATCAGCAGGACCTTCATCACGCAGCGTCACCAAATGATGTGCAGTAACCTGGATTGCGGGGCAGGGAGAATATTAAGGCTTAGTCCCCTGGAAATGGCAACAAGGGAACAAAAAGGCAGCAACCTCCAAGTCTGGGGCCTCGTGTGAAAAGAGCTTCCACCCACAAGGAGGCAGTAAGAGGTAAAGTACAGTATGGGCAAAAAAACACCTTCCCCTTAAAACCGAGGAAAAGCGATCAGGCACTCCTGGGCTCCAGTGCTTTCAGTTCCTGCGGGCAGAAGGAGCTCTCACCAGGACACCCCCAGGACGGTGTTGCTGAAGTGCATGTTCCTCTGTGTCATGAGAGCCATCCTGGCTGCCCGAGCCCACAGGAGCTTTGCCAATAGGCTCACTGTAACATCCACAGTCTGGCTGGAGCCATCCCCATTCCCTGTGGAGAGGAGGTGTCATGCTTCCTCGGGGGTCCCCCCCAGCACCAAAGGTGCCCAGCTGTGCTGGCCACAGCCCTGGGCCCACGGTGGTTTTCCCCAATCCCCCTCCTCTCTTTCCCAGAGGGAGAGGCTCGGCTTGCCCTGTGAGCTCCCAGGCCAGTGGGGCATTGTGCCTGTCCCTTGCTCTTGTGCTTGTAGCGTGTGACCTTGCTCTGCTGGCCCCTTAGAGGGGGGCATCATACTGGTCCAGGAACTCCTTGATGGGGGCTGGCAGCTGAGTCATCTTTTCATAGGAGTCCAGGTGCCCATTGACGGTCTTGCGGCAGAGGTGCTGCAGGGTGGAGACGCTAGAGGAAAGCGGGCGGCTCAGCACCAGGGGGATCTTCTCACCACCTGAATAGATGTAGTAGGTGCGCTTGGGGTGCAGGGCTCCCCCCGGCTGCTCAGGGACGGCGCAGGGCGCAGGTGGCATGTAGTGATGGACCAGCTTGAGCACACAGTCGAAGCGGGGCATGGGCTGGCTGCTGTGGGGGTCGCTCTGCAGGGAGAAGCTGCCACCCTCACACTGGATGCGCAGGTTCTTGGTGCCCAACTCTGTCTTGACGCTGAGGGTGAAGAAGTGCCGCTGGTCTGAGCTGTCCCTGATGAGAAAAGTGCCGGCTGGCTCGGTGCTCAGCAGTAGGTTGGCCTCACCGCCCGTCACTGTGCTCCAGTAGAAGCCACTCTCCTGCAGCTTGCGCACGGTGTTCACCACCAGCTGGTACTCGCTCTTGGAGCTGAACGTCTTGAGGCGCAGGCTGGTGTCGAGGGGGTGGCTCATCCCGGCAGCGGGGAACTTGCTGTGGGTGACCATGGCGCAGGGAGCCAGCTTCGCGTGCTCGGTGTGCTGCTGCCAGCAGCAGCCGCTGCTACACCATCACCTGCGGTAGAGACAGCAGTGAGCCATGGCACCCCGGTCCCCGGCTCTCCCTTGCCGGGAACATATGCACCCCGGTCCCTGGCTGTTGTCGCCCCGCATCTCCGATTCTCCCTTCCCACGGCACCGGCACCCCCGGTCCACGTCCCTCCCTCCCCGGGAGCACCGTCAGCTCCCGTCTCCGGCTCTCCCCTAGCCGGGGGCACCGCTTCTGCCGGTCTTCTGCTCTCACTCCCCGAGGGACATCGCTACCTCCGGCCACCAGCTATCGCCCCGCTGGGGCACCAGCATCCCCGGTGATCCTCTTCTCTGGGCAGCAGCGGCAACCCCGGTCCCCGGCTGCCCGTTCCCAGCAGCACAGGCACCCCCGGAGCGCCAGCATCCCCTGTCCCCGGCGATCGCCTCCCCGGAGGTACCGGCATACCCGGTGCCGGGCTGTCCCCTCTCCTCCAGGACCCTGTCCCATCCCTCCCGATGCCGTACCTGGGGCGCGGAAGCCGGTCCCGGCGGCGGAGCGAGGCCGGTGCGCGCCGGCAGAGCTGCTGGGGCGCCCCGGGGCGGCCTCTTATAGCGGGCGCAACGCCCGCCCTCGGGTTCCTGGAACTGCGCGGCTTCTTGTAACGCGGCGGCGCCGCCCGCGCCCCGCCCGGGACGGCCCGGCCCCCCGGCGCCCCGCCAGCCACTGCTCCGCCAGCCCCG
>VXAY01005982.1:380858-397985 GCA_013399855.1 Oxyruncus cristatus
GGGTCTCGGCCTGGTTGCCCCCGGCCTGGCTGCCCCGCGGCCGCCTCGGCCTGGCCGCGCTACTCGGCCGCCTCTCTGACCGCCTCTCCCGCGGCCGCGACCGCCGCGCTCGCAGGTAAGGACCGGCCGGGCCTCGTCGGCTGCCCCGGCTACCCCCGGGGCCGGGAGGTGTCGCGTTACCGGGACTCCCCCGCTCGCCGCTTCCCCTTTCTGGTCCGGCCGAGCCCCTTGGAAGCGGTGCGGATGGAGAAAGGGGCGGCCGGGCTCCACCTGCCCAGAGTCGGGTCTGGCTCTGCTCCGCAGCCCCCTTTAGCCCGCCCCACTCTCCGATCGCTCTTAGGGCAACAGCTGAGCTTCATTTCGCCGTCATGTCCTGTTTTCTTGTCGCTCCGGTGCTGGCCAGGGCCAGGCTCCCCTCGGCTGTCACAGGTGCAGCACAACCCGCGCCGGCCGGGGGGGGGTCGGGGAGGGCGAGACGCCCCCGCGGAAAGGGGCCGAGAAGAGGTGTCGGTCCCGGCTGTGCCGGGGCTGTGCCAGGCAGAGAGGGGTGAGGGGCAGGGGACGCTCTGCCCGGCGGTGTCACCACAGTGGTGGAGGAGATGGATCATCAGTATGCTCTGTGTTCTTGGTTAAGCCAAGGAAATTCTTCCCACACCTCTCTCTTGGTCTCATCAGTATTTTAAGCACAGATAAATGAGACTGAGCCCTGGAAAGCAAACACTGAGTTCAAAGAGCAGCAGTGTAGATCCCCCTGTGTGCGTGGGTGAAAGGACAACGCCGTGTCCCACAGTTTCACTTCACCTCTGGCTCTGCAGATGGGGCTTGACAGTGAATAAGAGTTTCAGCTCCATTGTGGGTGCCTGTACCGAACCCACGTCTTTAAAAATAGGACACCAGAAAATCCCTCTTTTCTATTTAGGGTCAGCTTTTTATGCAGAAGTGGTCTGAGGTGGTTCCTTTTGGTTCTGTTTTCAGTTTCCTCAGTGATGGGGAGTAGCGATGAGAAGGGCTCCCCCTGCCCATTTTCTGTTCCTCTGAAACCTGGTTTGTCACAGTGTGGAATTTTGATGATTTCTTCATAATGTTACGTGGTTTCTGACAGTTGTGTGTGCATGGTTGGAGAGATTGGTGGTACTTGGGTACTGAGCTGATGTCCGTCACCAGCGGGTAGAAGCTGCTGCTTTGGGAGCTGGTTGCTGTGCCAGTGCTTCTGTGGCTGGAGCAAAATACAGATTTATCTGATAATTCTAGAAGAGAGTAGGCTCTCAACGCTGAATAAGGTGTAAATTTCAGTATTGGGTTAAAAGATTAAACAGTGTAGGCACACTGTAAATTCTGTAGGCACAAAAAAATCTGGTGGGTGGAATTAGTGGGGATCAATTGAACTGTACAGAATTAATCTGAAGGCTCCAACCTTCAGAAGCACAAAAATAGTGCTGGTGCTGCAGGTTGATGTTCCCCCAAAAGCTCCGATCGGAGCCCAAATGCTCCAAGCACAGCCCAGTGCTGCCTGCAACCCCCAAAGCTGCCCCCAGGCCACGACAGGCAGGTGCAGGGCCACAGGCAGGGAGGCGGGTGCAGTTGGACTCGCAATTCCAATAGTCCTTACCAGAAGATGGCTTCTGGGAGTCACCTTTCTGGAAAGTGTCTGCTTGGTTGCTGGTCTGGCTTCTTGAAGTGTGATTGGATTGACCAGTGGCATAATGAGGACAATATTCATCTCTGTTGATTTTTATTGTAAAATACATAAAATTTGCCACTGCTTCCTCACTGGAAATAATTCCAGAGGATGTTGTTTGTGACCCACAGGGCCAGGTTAGAGCCTGACTGTGCCAGTGCTCTGTAGGCCAAGCATTTGGTGTGTTTTAAAAACCCATATTTCTGGATCCAGTGTGAATCCCTGTAGTTCTGTGTGCTGTGCTGCCTCCCGATAATGGAGCAGTGGAAATCTGCTCCCTGTTGTGGCTTGTGAGACATGAGCATAGGTCCTACTCAGGTTCTGTAGAGACTGACGAGAATGTCTCTGAAAAATGGTACTTCTTGTGTTTCCGTTCTGCTTTGATATTTTGGGCACTTCTAAGGGGGTATTTGCATTGTTTTTGACAGCTTGTGCTGGTGATCTTTGTCACTTCTGGGTGTGCAGGCCGAGCCCTGTCCACATGATCTGTTGAAACCCGCCATCCCAGGAATTCCTGTGCAGATTGACTCAGATTTTGGTGGCGATGAATAGTCAGTGACAAACTCGTGGATTTTCCAGGAAACACCACTGCAGATTGGTTTCCTTGTAAGGGTGTTCGGAAATCTTGTGAAGATCCAGGGTTGTATCATGAACCAGATGAGTGAAATCATCTTCCTGGAATCTGTGGTCGTTTGGGCTCTGGATTGTGGTAAAACCCAAAAGTTCCTTGTAACAAATTCTGGTAAAGGTTGTAATCAAGTTTCTTCGTGTTGTGTGGTGGCAGTGGAATCATCAGGATGGGCCACAGGATGGTGGCTGCCTGCTGTTCCTTGGGTGAGACCAGCCACTCCAGTTTTGTCCCCACAAGCCCAACTCCCGCGAGCAGGATTTGTAGACTGGAACGGTTCCTGTCGGGTTTGGGGATGCAGTTCAGTCCCTTGCTTGTGGATTCCTGGATCTCGTGGGAGCTGCTGCTGCTAATTGTGTTGAAATGTGGTTTTGTCATGTGGACAGAGTCCTGCCGGGGGTTATCGTATGACTGGGTGAATTTGCATGCATGAAACCTCTGGAGAGAAGAAGTTGCCACTTGCTTCCTGTCACCCGCAGTGTGATGCTGATAGCAAGCTGCTTTTTTCCTGAAGTGATTTCAAGGGAATTAAATTTGTTCTGAAGTGTCTTTTTGAAGAATGAGCTTCCTGCTGTTTCCCTCACGGTTTTGTGAGGTTTGCAAGGGAAGTCGTGATCCTCTTCTGTACCTGTGCGGTGTGCTGGCAGCATTGATGGAGAGGGATGGATCCCTGTGGTGGTTCTTGGCATGTTACTGCTGTGATGCACTTGCTCCCTAGGTGGGTCATTCCTGAGGTGTGACAGCCCTGCCTTTGATGGGGCTTGCACTGGGGCATCTTCTGTGCTGCAGATCTATTTTTGGATAAAATTGAGGGATTGAGGCATTTTATTCTTTAGAGCAGTGTGATCTTTAAGTGTCTTTACCTGAAACAGGAACAACTTTAGCCCAGCTGGGAATGAAGCTGGACATGAGGGGAATGTTGGCCATGGCCAAGCTGATGCATGTGTAATGGAGGTAATTCAGAAGTAGCTGATTACAGGTACAGGTGGTACCACTGCAGCACCACCAGACACCTGAGCACCCACACCCTCAGTTTCTGCAGCTCCCAGCCTCCTTCCTCTCCCATGTTGTCCTGAAGAAGGAGTTGTTTCTCCTCATCTCCCTGCCAGCCTGGGGAAAGAGTTGGTGACGTTCAGATCTGTTCTGGGATGGGATGGCTGTGTTTCTGTTTCTACATTTGGCTTTGGTGATCCAGCTGGGATTATGGAAAGGGAAAGGCATTGTTGCCACTGTGGATCCCTGCCATGTATTGGCCCTGGCTGCGGCTCTTTCTTTACCTCCTTGGAGGCTTTGTGGGAAGCCAAGCTTCCACCATAAAGAATTTCTCCATGTTTCTTTCCACAGATCATCATGGCTCCTTCTAGCCCCGCTGCTCACCCCTCCTGTTCCAGTGATCACAGCCCCACCGTGTTCGCTCTGTCCAGAAGGAGCACACAGGTTCCAGTGGATCAGGAATCTGGTCCCAGAGTTTGGGATCTCCAGTTCACATGTCAAGGTGCTTTCGTCCCCTGCAGAATTCTATGAACTCCTGAAGGTAAGTCATGGACTCCAAGTTATGGGAATGGTTTTGATACAGTCCCAGTGTTGCAGCTGCTGCCTGGTAACTGCTCTTTTATGGAATAGTTTTAGCTGCAGGGAATGAGTTCCTCAGTTTCGCAGAAAGCACTGATTTCTTCCTTGAATTTTGGATGCAGCAATGGTGCTGCTATGGCTCTGCAGAGCCCCTTGTGCCATCCCTATCCCTATGTCACCCTTTCCTCCCTCAAAGCCGGGGAGCCAGTGTGGAGATGTGGCTGAAGGCATCCTCCTGGGGCACTGCCGGGCCTAGGCCGATGGCTCCTCGGGACCCAGCGTGAAACTGAACTTGTTTTCTGCTACTCCCAGGTACAGATCAAAGCAGCCAAGCAGCGGGTGGTGATGGCCTCACTGTACCTGGGAACGGGGCTCCTTGAGCAGGAGCTGGTGAGTGTGGAAGGGTTTGGGAAGGGCAGGGAGTGCAGGGGAGGGATGTGGAAGGGAGGCACTAGGCGTTTCTGGTTTAGACCTGGTACAGAGCCAGGGAACTGCTGTGCTTCCTTAGGGAATAGTGAGCCTGGGCCTGTCAGAGAGGACTGGCCTGGCGTTCATAGTGCTCAGGGGGCTTTGCAGAACCTGTGTCATAGGAGTCTGTTTTTCCCTGGCATTTTCTTGAACATGATTCAAGCTGTAGGTGTAGAGTGCTGTGTTTGGTGCTCCAGGTGCAGAACACAGATTCAGGGTTGTCTTTCTGCATTTGAGAGCAAGATCAGCTTTGCCTTTTCTGTTCTTCTCTCTGGAAACAAACCATTATTGCCAACGACTTTAGGGAAAAGCCTGGCCTTGGTCAGGTTCTGGTGTTAGGATGCAAATTCTCTGGCAGGGTAAAGGTGGACGGAACCTGCACAGAATTTGTGCTCAGCTTTGTCTGGGCTTGCATACAGGATTTGAATTTGCATGTGACAAACAGCCTTGCAGTTAAAGGATAAAACGGCCTCTGCAGTGAACTCCTACCAAGGTTTGTCTTTGGTGATGCAAATCTGTGATTTGGGAGTGATGTTGGGATTTTTTCTGCTAACATTAATTGCTCTTGGGAGTCCTGAAGAACGTGGGCGTGTAAAACTTGAGGCCCTTTGATCTGTGGCTTTAGCCTGACTGAAGCTACCGGGCTGGCAAAAGCAAAGGCTGGACCGGCTGTGTTTGGCACAAGAAGGAAGGACTCACACCAGGGCGTGGGAGCTGTCCTGTCCACCACCTCCTGCTGCTGAGCACTTCTCTTGGAAAGCTTTATGTGCTGTTGTAGTGAGGAGAGAACTCTCTCTGCAGGTGGATTGCTTAGAAGAAACGCTGGAGAAATCGCTGCAAGCAAAAGGCTCGCCTGACCTCAGAGTTTCCATTCTCCTGGACTACACCAGGGGCTCCCGAGGTAGGAATTGTACTTTGCTTTTGTCAGAGCCTGATTTTACTGTTAGGCAGGAGGAACTGTTTTTTTCATAGAGGCTGTCTTGGCCAATTGGACATACTTGCTTAAATCATGCACCTTTCAGTATTTGCCTTTTGCATTCCAGAGCTGTATATTCCCAGAAAATCTTCAAGCTGAGCAGCTTTTCTTCCAAAAATAGGTGGCAGAAGCAAGAAGGGCCAAACTGCTCCGTGCAACTTACGCGTTCTTGCTTGGTTCACTTGTCAGTGCATTTGCCCTTATACCTCATGCTCACTAACATTTTCATTTTGAAAGGAGAGTGGGAATTGTTGGAATTGTTGGAAGCAGCACACCGAATCAGGAACCTCTGCGGTGACTCTTGCAGATGTGTTACCAGTGCTGGTGAGGCTTGATTAAGAAGCTTGAAAGGTGTCAGACCTGCTCTGTGACTGATTCCAAGGCCCATTCATCCATGAACTTACAGTTCTGGATGTTGGTTTCAATACTGACGTAGTGCAAATGAAAGTGATTTAGAAAAAAAGCAAAGAAAAAAGGGAAAACCGGTGAAGCGCCAGCAGATGGGATGGGATGGAATGGAATGGGATGGGATGGGGTGGGATGGGTGCTCACCCTGTAACTGTAACATGGAGCTGTGCCGTGATGTGTCCCATCTGTGTGATCCTTCTGTGAAACTCCTCTCCTAGGCAGGAAGAATTCTCGGACAATGCTGATCCCGTTGCTGCAGCGATTTCCCGAGAAGGTTCGTGTGTCCCTCTTCCACACCCCAAACTTGCGTGGACTTCTCCGGCTCCTGATTCCAGAGCGTTTCAATGAGACCATTGGGCTGCAGCACATCAAGGTGTATCTCTTTGATGACAATGTGATCCTGAGCGGGTGAGTCCTGCTGCCTCCGGCCCTGGCGTGCTTCCTTTTGCTGGGATTTGGGCAGGGTGTCTGTGCTGCCAGAGTTGTCTGAACATCTGGACTTTCCACCGTGATCCTATTAATGGTCTTCGGAGATGGGAGAGGAGCTGCAGCTCTTCTGTATGAGATTCTCAGATGAAAGAGTCTTTCTCAAAGGGGAAAAAAGAAAAATCTCTTGGGATTCCAAAGGAAATGGCCAATTTGCGTTAGTACAGCTATCGCAAAGTGAGGCCTGTAGCCTGGGCTGGGGGGTTAAGGATCCTGTGCCCATACTCTGAACTCAGCTCTTCCCTTTCTCTCCAGCGCAAACCTGAGTGATCTGTACTTCACCAATCGGCAGGACCGCTATGTCCTGCTGCAGGACTCTCCAGAGATCGCAGACTTCTTCACGGAGCTTGTGGACGCGATTGGAGACGTGTCCCTGCAGTTACAGAGGGATGATACAGTCCAGATGATGGAGGGGATGGTACATCCATACCAAGGTAGGAGAGAACTGTCTCACCTCATTGAGTGATGGTAATCCAGAGGAAGGGGTGACAGCTGGGGTTTAAGGATGACTTTGAACTCCATCCACTTGGGAATTTCTGGGTGCCTGACCATTGTTCAGGTTGTGGGGTTTCCCCGTTTTGTGCCAGCCAGTATTAAAATCAAGATTACTCAAGTTTCAAGACTGGGTCTGTCAGAGTTTTCCCAGCACAGTGGCTGTCACAGGCTAATCCGGCAAGGCATGCAAAGGCTGAAAGTAACTCTTGCAACTGTCTCAGTGCTTCCTCATAAATGTGCTGCTTTTGGCCTTAAACAAGAACTTCAATTCCTTGAGAGGTTTTTCTGATATTAGTCGCTGCAGTTTCGGGTGTTCTGGCTATGCATGTGAGCGGTTCATTAATGTGGTGCTATTGTTGGCAGTTAATGTTTTGTAGTAGAGTTTGTTCCTGGAATCAAATGGGAATTGGATCAGGAAGACTGGGAACAAGCGTAGAAGTGGGCAGAGAAGGGCAGTGATGTGCCAGGCTGATTGCGTCATCAGGTTTTGTCCTGGCCTTGCACTGCTGGGTGATGTAAACTTAGTCTGGGGGCGGGGGTTTCTTTGTGTGTTCCGGCTCATTCTTTGTTGCCAGTTTAACCTTGTCCTCCATCCTTTCCTTTCTCAAAGGATTTCTCAAGCTGCTGCCAGTTGCTGAATATTTCTCTTCTGTGAGGTAGCTCTGCCAACCTTGAAAGGTTTGGGTCTCAGGACAGAGAGTTGTGTCCGATCTGTGTTGGCTCCTGTTTGTTCCCGTATAGGTGTCCTGTCAGTATTTTTCCTGGTATGTAATAGGTGACACATAGCTCTGTGCCTGTAGGTCTCAGACACCATCTCTTGGGGTTTTCCTGCAGGAGACAAGGTGGCTTACTGCGAGATTGCCAACCAGAGGGTCATGGAGGTCATCAACTCTGCCCGGACACGGCAAGAGCTCCTTCATGCAAAGACTTTCCACAGCAGCCATCCAGGCAGCTCCCTGTTATCCCAGCAAGGCTCTCAAGCATCTGGGGATCTGAAACCAGAACCCGACACCTGGATCTATCCCTTAATCCAAATGAAACCTTTTGGTATTCAAATAGATGAGATGGTCACAGAGACACTGCTGACTGAGGCTGAGCGGGATGCCAGGATATACCTCACCACTGGCTACTTCAACCTGACTCAGACCTACATGGACCTCATCCTGGGCACGAGGGCCGAGTACCGGATCCTCCTGGCCTCGCCAGAGGTCAATGGGTTTTTTGGTGCCAAGGGGGTGGCAGGTGCCATCCCTGCTGCCTACGTTTACATTGAACACCAGTTTTACAGCGAGGTCTGCTACCTGCAGCAGCAGGAGAGAGTGCAGCTGCAGGAGTACTCCCGTGCTGGGTGGACGTTCCATGCCAAAGGTAAGATGTCCTTATCTCAAGGGGACTTATTCAGAGGTGTGTGAGAGCTGCGTGTTTGGATTGCGCAAGAAGCAAGGGGCTGGCTGGGTGCCAGTCTGGGCTTAACCTTCAAAACACTCCTCCAAGGTTCGAACAACTTGCTTGCGTAAACCCGGAGGGTTTGGATTGCTTGGAGGACAACTGTGCAGTCACACCTTGCCTCTGGATTTCTGGTTTGATACAGTCCCAGGGATGATGCAAGAGTTGTCCCTGTGGTGGCACTGAGGCACTGCCTGGATGAGAAACGTGCAAAGAAAAGGAAGCATTTCAATGTGTTTATGATGCAGTCAGGACTGTGGTGCAGCTTCTCATGTCCCTCGGTCTGGTTTCAGCAGTCAGGAGCGCAGGCTCTGCTGGGGACCCTGGAGCAGGATCTGGGACAGAGGCAGGACGGGAGCTGCTCCTGGGGCCACCCCAGCAGCCCTGGCTGCCATGTTCCCTTGGCAGCAGGTCTGGGGGATTTGTTGCAGCTCCTGTGCATGGCACACAGGGTGGGGTGTGTGAGGAACCATGGAGTATGCATCTGAGGGTCAGGGCAGCCAGAGGGGAAGGGGCTGAGGAAGGAACATGGACTAACAGATGCAGTGACTTAATGAATGCTGTCCTCGGGGTCTTCTGTAGGAGACACCACAGTCCTGCTGGATACAGTGTGCCCAGCTCTCACAGGCTCAACACAGTGCTCGATTGGAGTGTTTGGCTGTGAACTGGAGCATTTGAGTTGCGATAAGAGCGTTTTGGCTGTGATTGACTGTCATTGGAGAGGTTTCTCTTTTGGAGAGCAGCTCTTAATGGTTGTGAGAATGTCTCCATCTCCCTGCTTCCCACATGGAGACTCAGAGGAAGGCTCAGAGGTGGTGGAGAGAGAAAGCTGCTGAGTCGGCCTTCTCTTGACTTGAAAATCCACAGGTGTTACCAGCTGCCTCTGTGTTGAAACCACAAACAGATCTCAGGTTGTCGTGCTCCTTCTCAGTGCTGTCGGGAACTCAGCACAAGGAAACCCTTATCTCAGGCAGGGCAGCCCAAGGGAGGAGCCTGCCTGCCCGCCTGGGGTGTCCCATGTCCTCCAGGAAGCACTTGTTAGAGCAACATGTGGTTTACAGGTTCCATGTTTGCTGGGCATTGCTGACTGCCAGTGAGATGTGATTTGGCATGGATTGAGCTCGGAAGCATGGGCTGCTTTTCTCAGCTGCCAAAGTTCCCGTGGCCATTGGTCCTGTTTGGGCCAGCTGTCCCTCCTAGGGGAGGGACGTTCTCTGGTGTGTGGTGTTCGCTGGGAGAGGGATGCAGGGCTTGGAGTTAGGCAGCTCCAGTGCCTGGCAGGGGGACAGTTGGAGACATTTGCTGTGTTTTCATTCCTCTTCGGAGTGCTGGAAGGATCAGTGTGTAGCTCCTTCTTTGGCATGCTCTGCACTTGGCACATGCTTTGTTCACTGGGTTTCCTTCTGCAGGAGTCACATGGTGTGTGTGGCAGAGAGGACAAGGATGGAAGAAGGAAGGGAGAAACCTTGGAGATACGAAGAGCAGGTGTACATGGAGCACATGGAACCTGGCTTCTGGCCAAGGACATGAGGCCCCCAGCAGCCAGTAGTGCCCATTTGTGCTTTCTCCATGGGCTGAGACACGAGACACCCTTTAGTTTCCCATAGGATCCGGCTGACATACCTTACGCACTGTAGCTGTGCTGCAGACCCCTCCCTCTCCCCTTAAAGCATTTGTATCTGCACACACAGCGTCAAGTGGTGTGTCCCCAGGGATGTCTGTCCTCAGGGATGACTGTCCTGGATGTGTTCGGCGCTGTGCAGGTGTAGCAGTGCAGTAGGTGTAGCAGAGCACAGCACAGGTGTGACAGCACCGTGCAGGTGTAGCAGAGCGCTGCACAGCCGTGGTGCACGTGTGAGCAGGACTGCCAGCAGCTGTCCTGGTGTGACACCCTGAAACCTACCTGTGCTCTGCTGTGTTCCCAGGTGCAGTGGTGTGAGTGACATGGGTATGTCCCTTGGGTTCAGGGTCTCTTCCAGGCAAGTGCTGGTGGCAGGTGGCTCTCTGCTGAGAGATAAACCATGTTACTGCTACTGACTGGGCCTGGGAAACAGCACTTCCCCTTTCTGGAAAGGTGAGTCACTGTTTGAGAAGATCCTGCCAGGTGGCCATAAAAACAGTGCCACAGGACACTTGGGAAGGCGAGGAACCTGTTGCTTGTGGCTACTGCCTGGGCAGAGGTCTGGCCAGCGGCTGGCCAGGCACCGAACAGCTCCTGGCAGAGTCCTGTTTGGTGACAGAACATGCCAGATCTCTGCACCACACGGGTGCTTCCCTGTGGCTCCCGCAGCCCACGATGGGCTCTCTGCCCCCTCTGTGGTGGGGTGAGCCCACGGGGGCTGGAGGTGCTGCAGCCTTAGGGTGGTGCCAGCTCCATGAGCGTGTGCTGTGGGGGCGGGGAGGAGGTTACAGGAACTGGCGGTGAATCGGCAGCGTCTTACTCAAGGCATTCTTGGAACTGCTCTGGGGCTGAGTTGGGAAACTTGCTGCTATTTTAAGGCTGAGGTGGTTTTTATGCTATGGGTTCTTTGTTGCAGTTTGTGACTAGCCATGGGGATAAGCCTCTACCAGGGATCCACCCAGGGCTGTGCTGAGGAGAGCAAATGCTTCCCGTCTCCATTTGTGCACAGAGTGGCCATGCAGCCTCTTCTTGGCAGCAGTCCCAGCTCCCCTATGACTGTTCCTTCCTGCCCTGCTGCAGTGGTGCGTTTGAGAATAATGTGTTGTTTCCATGTTTGCCTTGGAAATCCATCCTGGGCTATGTCCCGACTGCTCTCTGTGCGGGCAGAGCTGTGGGAGCTGTGGTGCTGAGTGGCTACAGGGACCAGGTGCCCTGGCAAGAGTCTGATCTCATCCCCGGTGGCTCCTCAGGAAGTGAGGGGGTGAAATAATTTGCACTTCTCTTCTGAGTCTCTATTTCATGTGAATTCACCTGTCAGAGCAGGGAGATGCCTCTTCATGTCCCAGTCCCAGGAAGGCAGTTTGTCTCTGGGACAGGCTGGACAGACCTGGCCTGTCTGCCTGCCTGGGGCTCTGGGGCTGGTTCCTTCACTAAAAAGCTGTTTATCTTCTTTCAGTGTTTCTGAGATTTACTGTGGTGCAAAACAGCCAACACAGTGACGGGGACTTGTCCTGAGATGTTTTGGAGCAGTGTGTCCTTGGGGTTCTCTGAGGGTGCTGCACCCCTGGTCAGGGCACACCAAGATGCAGGGTTTGGGCTGTGCCTTAGCACCCCATGAGTCACATGCAGTGACCCCTCTGGGCTCTGCTGGGCTGCCTGCTGCTCTAAGGGTCCTGTACAGAATCTGTAATCCACGTTTAATGGCTTTAATTTCTTCTGAGCCAAGGGACAGTGTGAGCCCACCTCGGCCGTCCCCTCAGGCTGCCACACTGTCTCTCCTCTCATTTTTCCCACAGGCCTCTGGCTGTACCTGGCAGGAAGCAACTTGCCCTGCCTGACCCTGATCGGCTCTCCAAATTTTGGGTATCGATCAGTTCATCGTGACTTGGAAGCCCAGGTTGCGATAGTGACAGAAAATAAAGCCTTGCAGCAGCAGCTCCATCAGGTAAGCAGTGGATTCTGGGGAGGCAACGGGGATGTTGTGCTTCTGGGTCACACAGGGAATGCTGATGACGCAGTGGCAATAAAAACATCCAGCTTTAATAACTCAAAAGCTGCTGGAGCATGAGGAGTCCTGAGGAGCTGTCAGTGAAGTGATTATTGATGAGCTGCCTGCTGCGAGTGCCCAGTGCTGGGAAATGAGGCCGTAACAGGAAGGAACATGTGTCCCCAGTGACCTCAGATACTGGGAGTGCTCAGGGCTGGATGTGCAGAGAGCATTTGGAGAGTCTGCTGGCCCCTCTGCTCACCCACCACACTGCAGCTTCTAGGCCTTAATCCCAACATTTGGGCATTGCCAAGGCTGTGCTGTGCTCTGAGGTAATGAGGCCAGGCCTTTGGAACAGCTGAGCTTGGACTAGAAGAGGATTTCTGAGCTGGTTGGGTTGCCCATGAAGTTCTATGACATAATTCATATCTTGAATAATAATATGACATTATATAATATTGACACAATAATTTTTCAGTGATTTGATGTTCAGTGTCCCAGGGTTTTTCTGTGCTGTTTTTGATTTAATTAGGCAGCTTGGAGTGCTCAGCAGTTCTGCTCCTGCTCCAAATCCTGCCTGGTTCTCTAACTGTCTTGACTCCAAATATTCTGCTGGAACTGACTGTCCCAAGTCATTTCTCCTGTTGTGCTCTGCAACAGCGCAGATCGGTTTGGTGCCTCTGTGTGACTTGGGGACCTCAGAACTGCACTCTGTGAGGCAGGTCCTGGCAGAGTTGTCTGTAAGATCAATGGGAATTGCCCTCTTGCATCAGGGCTCTTCCCCGGGATGAGTCAGAGTGTATCTAATCAAAAACAATTCTATTACTGGAAGAGTTGCTTGAATATTTCAATTCATATCTTGCCTCTGCTTGTTTCTAATGGAAGGGGAGAATCAATGGAAATGTGACACAAAGGAATTTTCTCACAGAGGGCTGCAGTGATCTCATTCAGAGGACATTAAACCATTCCCGATTGTTGGAAGCTGATTCTGAGATGGGCTGGGTGTTTACTTTCTGTGGTCTTTTTTAGAAGACTTAATCCGTTCCTGGGATGCTGCCATGAAATCACTTTGTCTGTGTAACATTTAGTTCCATTTTAAAAATGTGTGCAGAGATTTGGGAAGAAGTGTGAGTGATCTAGGTGTCTGGATGCTTCTCTGAATGGACTGAGCTTGATTCAGGGAACTGGCCTTGCCTCCAGCACTCAGTCCTCACTGTATTGCATGGCCGTGGAGCAGAATCTGCTCAGCAGGGCTGACCATAGCTCTTGGAGCATTTGAGGGCTCTAAAATTAGGGTGAATTAGCACATGAATGTCTTCCTTCTGTTGTTGGTTCATCTTTTTGGTGTTACTTTCCAGTGCTTGGTTCCTGCTTACCTGTTCCACCCTGAATTTAAGTAGTGCTTTTTGTGACAGCTTCACTAATGAAAAAAGACGATGAACAGACTTCCAGGACCTGTTCTGCTCCTTGTTTGCCTCCAGATCCTGAAACCTGACTGGCTGTGCTAACAAACCCACTTACCTGTGATCAAAGCGCTGCTCTCACGTGCTGCGAGTGTGTGTTATCAGCAGGGTGGTTCATTTCCTCCCTCAGCAGTCGGGTACACGCTGCGGGGGCCTGAGTGTTTCTGGTAATTTAGCTGAGATCACGACTGCACATTCATCTGAAAACGCGGCGCCTGAGCTGTGTCTAGAAAGAGCCGCGTAAGCCGGTCCCGGGAGGTTTGGGTGAGGTTTCCTTTTCTGGCAATTACAGCCAGGGATTGAGGAGTTTTTTGAAACTGAAGCTCAGCTCTTGCAGCTGTGGGGCACAAAAAGGCAAAACCCTCTGCCCTTGTTCTCTGTAGAGTTTTAAATTCTTGAGGAGAAATGATGCAGCCTTTTGGCAGGATCCCTGGCCAGCTCTATATGAGAATTCACTTCTCCTAAAGACCGTTATATAATTTAACACTTGGGATTTACTGCAGTGATGTTTGTTTCCCTGTTTAGGAGCAGGAGCAGCTTTACCTCTGCTCAGGTGTGGTCTCAACATCAACGTTTGAGCAGCCAAATCGTTATGTGAAGCTGTGGGTGAAGCTGGTGACACCTCTGATCAAGAATTTCTTTTGAAAGAAGAAAAGCTGCTGCTTTGGGTGAGTTTGCTGCCATTATGGGGAATTTATATTGCGCTGACTGCAGTGAATAGCTGTAGTGCTCTGTCACATGGAAGAAAGAGCCAGTGGACACACAGATGATGTGGGGAAAACCAGGCACCTCTCGTTTCCTCTGAGATACTGACTGCCATCGACTGAGATGTGCTCAGGTCCAGATTGAGTTTCATCTGCTAAAACTTCTGGAAGGATCACTGACAGAGAACCCATATAGGGTTATTTCACATGACCCATATAGGGGTATTTTCCATGCATGGAAATAAAACTCCCATTTCTGAAATGTCCCTTTCAGAGTTTTGTGGAGAAGGACTGTGTTTGTTTTATCTTGACCAGCCAATAGAAAACGTTGCTGGAATACCTAAAATGTTTTGTCATCCTATCCAGTCAGAACTTTGCTTTGCCCCTGTAGGTGTTGATTAACAAGGGCAGTTGTTTTTGCTTTTCTGCTTTGTGGTATTCTAGGTTTCCTGGCCGTTCGACTGCCCCATGACTTGAGCCCTTCTGAGCTTCGGGACGTCGCTCTTGGACTGTTCCTATGCAGTTGGCACTGGTGTGTGTGCCCAGGATGCTGTGTGTTCCCACATCCCTTTTGCTTACCTAACTGTGGCCTCCCCCTCGGCAGAGTGTGTCTGACTCCTTTATGTTCAGATGTATTACGAGTGTCTTTCATGAGTTGTGAAGGGGCAAGAGAAGACTTTTGGTGCTGACGTGGGTTTTGGATGTTACTTACTGAAAATGGGAGGCTTGAACCTTAATATCCTGAAAAGAAAGTGGTTGGAAGCCAGGTAAAAACATGTGAGAGCGCAGGCTGGGGGCTGCTCTGTGTCACTAGTGGGTGTGAGCAGGGGGTTCAGATCTGATAGAGCCACAAACAGAATTTCTGGCACCTAAGAAAGGGTGAGGGTAAGTGTGAAGCTCGGTGGTAACTGATGATAAATGCTGCTGCTCTATAAAGA
Organism: Oxyruncus cristatus; assembly: GCA_013399855.1. Lineage (NCBI taxonomy): Eukaryota > Metazoa > Chordata > Aves > Passeriformes > Cotingidae > Oxyruncus > Oxyruncus cristatus. Next base: position 395,729 of record VXAY01005982.1, read on the forward strand.
AACAAGCAGCTCTCTGTGCCTGCCCTTTGGGTTTCTCTAACCGTGAGCTGTGAGGGAAGCTTTAGGCAACTGTATTTTAGTACTAATTGTTCAAATATTTGACAAGGTGGGATTTCGGTGAATTGATTTATGCTGAAGGGACAGGCCTTGGCCCTAACATGTGTTACTGCTGATACAAATGATTTGTTGTAAAGATAGGACAGAGTAGGTTCTGTACCCTAGAAATAGCAATAATGTACCTCAGGGAGTGACCTGTTTTCAGCTGGACCTTCTCTGGGCTGTGGAGGTGGAGTGCAGGTGAACTGGGCTAAATCTGCACCCTTCTCCTGTCTGCTCCAGTCAGACATGTGTTCTGTGCCAGGAGCGTGAGGAGTTTCTGCTCAGTTTGCACTGAGCCATCACACAAAGAGCTGTGGGAAGACAGAGAGCCAGGAGAGGGAAAGGAGTCGGCCACTTGTGTGCATTCATTCTGTTTGGCTTCCCACGGTGGTCTGGCTCCCCACCAGCACTGCATCAGAAACCACCAGTGGAAAACCAGTATCCGCCCTGAGAACCCCGTGTGCTGCAAGAGCAGGGTCCACACGGCAGCGCTGCCAGCACTGGTTTTACTGATATTTTGCTAAAATGGTTCTGAATTACACAACTTGAAGGCTTTTACAAGTAAAAGCATTTGCTGTTTTCCATTGACATTAAAATTCAGGCCTCTAGGAGCAGAGCCACACCAGCCAGGACCCACTTGGCAGCTTTTTCTTTTGTCTTCAGGTTGAAGGTCCAGACGTAGGTGGGCCCTCGCATCCGTGTCTTATAGACGGGACATTCATAGATGTTGGTGGTGTCCACGCGGTCCACAGGGATGGCTCTGAGCAAGATGACTGGCATTGTGGGCGTCAACTCCTTCAGCAGCGCGTCGGCAATCGACCCTGAGGCGACATCCCAGCGCGCACCTGCAACGTGACAGTGGTGTCGGGCAACCCTCACAGCCGCCCCGGGGTTCTCACTGTAGGGGCTTTGTTCAGAACTACTGATGTGTGGGAGCTGGAAGGTGAAGGTTGGGTAGAGTGGCTCAGTAGTGGTTAGGACTGACGTGTCCTCAACTCACTGTGACCCAGGACTGCATTTGCCTTACTGTGTGTGGGATGTCTGAATAAATTCTGTCCCCACCCCTCCCTTCAGCATGGCTTTGCATGGGGATTGCAGAGCTGAAGGTGAACTGGCCGTAGTGGGATTTACCACACACTGCCCTGTGTGCTCTGTGCTTTTGTCCAAGCGGATCCCTCAGCTCCTCTGCTGAACTGCCTCCTTCCCCCTCATTTCAGCAGTAATTATTATAGGTTTGAGTTTTCCGATTTTTCTTACTCATACATCAAATAATAATGTGACATATTTAATCATTAGAGCCCTGTGGCTCCAACCACCCCAGCCCCGGGGCTCATGAGCTGCAGCCTGAATTGCCAAAACACGAGTTTCTGGTTTGTAAAGGCTTCGTGGTCCGGGCTGTGCTGCCCTCAGCTGGCGTCTGAGCCTGGAGCCAGGGCTCCGCACTCCGACCTCCTGCCAGAGCCGGGCAGGGCAGATAGGCCAGCGAGTGCCAACACCTGCTCAGCTGCAGGAGGGAGAAGGGCTGAGCTGGGCCTGCTCCATGTCTGAAACATCTCAAAGGTGCAGTTTTTACCTTCCATGAACAGCCCGTGCACATAGGAGCCTTCTCTAGGTGGAAATGTTATGTCCTCCCGAGTTTTCTTGGTCACATCTGTCGCCAGACACATCTTATCCAGTGGCCACTGCTTTTTCCTGGCTGTGGACTGCATGATGGCTGTGAGGAAGGACTGGGGGTTGAAGAATCCTGCCAGCCACACTGTTGCAGGCAGCACAAAGTCTGTTGCCCAGACTTCCAGTTCCTGGAAAATAAACCAGCGGAGTCCTTCAGGGTGGAGGGTGGGCTGTGAACTGCTGGACGCTGCACCAGGAACAGTGTGATAGAGCTGACACTTCACTGTGCCTAACCTGAGCTTCAGGTAATCTTGCTGAGTAGGGGACTGGCTGGAGGCGGTGTGGGATGAATAAACAGCAGATTCCCCTGCAGCAATTAAGCTGCATTTGCAGTGCAGGAGATACCACTGTAATTTTTTAACAACACCAGGTGTTTTGTTGTTGTTTTTTTTTGTTTTGTTTTGTTTTTTTGTTTTGTTTTGTTTTTGGGTTTTTTTGGTGTTTTTTTTTGGTTTTTTTTGTGTTTTTTTTGTGTTTTTTTTTTTTT
>VXAY01005982.1:398067-457036 GCA_013399855.1 Oxyruncus cristatus
TTTTTTTTTGTTTTTTTTTTTTTTTTTGTTTTGTTTTGTTTTTGTTTTTTATGGGACACCCAGAGTTGTGATGGGGGGAGCTGATGTTCTTTTGCTACAGTGATGTGCTGGTCAGATTTGTGCTCTCATCCCTGGGGGAACAGCCCCTTTCAGGTACTGCAGGCTGCTTAAAGTGATACTGAGAAATAAACCAGTTACCAATAAACCAGTGCAGTGGTGGGGAGAGTTCTGGTGTCAGAGGTACCCACTCGTGCCCTAAGCTCTGACTGTCACTCATGTTCACACATGAACTCTGCTCACCCTGATCCGTAGGAGCAGGTCTGCATACCAGGTTCCCAAGCTGAGGAGGGAGGGATAAGCATGACGTGTCCAGGATTCTGGAATGCTGTCATAGAAGAGAGCATTTGCCAGCTCTTCCATCTCTGATGTAATTGTCAGCTCTCCCTTTGAAAAAGAGAAAAGCCTGAGCAGTGGCACTTGCAGCCAGTGGTGGGACAGGCAGCAGGATGTGCTTGGGCTCAGACTGAAGTGGAGCAGGAGCCTGAGGCCACCTGGCCACCCCACCACAGTGCTATGGGTAAGAGCTCCAGCAAGGGCACACAGTGCTTTGGAAATCCTGGGAAATGATCCAGGCAGCTGTCTGTTCCATACCTGCAGTCCCAGGTCCAGCTCCTTCAGTGAGCGCCTGATCTCATGGGTCAGGATGTTCATTCTCTCGCATTCCTGGAGGGCAACAACTGTGTACGGAGTTTTTTCCTTTGCCTTCGCCATCAGCTCCTCCATATTGAATGGCTCTGGCAGCTGCCCAAGTATCTCATCCAGGACTGACTTCACCTGGAATGAGAATGCCATAAACTGCTCTTATGCGGGGAAAAATGCTGCAGGCTTATGGTTAATTAGGTTGGTAAGATTTTTCTTTTTCTGCCTTGGTGTTTCCCTGTGCTTCCTCCTCTATTACTAATGCTCCATTCTGTTTCTAACTGCTCTTGGCTCTTAAAAAGCTGTAGTTCTTTTTTGATAGCCAAGAGAGTCAGTTTTGATAGCCAAGAGGCCATGTGAGACTCATGAGCTGTGAAACTGACATGTAAGGTCCAGGCAGTCAGGAAGAAGCCTTTTTTAAATTTTATTTTATATTTTAAATGTGTATTTTTAGCAGTTGCCATCATGAATGGAGGTTCCTCAGCTTGCTCCACCTGCTGAGAAGCCCCATGTAAGCCACATGTTGCCAGTGGCGCATCTCAACCCCATCAGAGCAGGGCCTTTCTGCCTGTGCTGCCGCTGCCTTATGTGCCGCCATCCCCAGGCTGACAGCCTCAGCACAGCTGGGCTGGAATCACCTCCCTCTATTATCTCTTCCTGACTGTTATGAGTCCTGCTCTCTCTCTTGTCTCTGGGCCTGCATCTGTCCCCTACCCCCTGGCCTCTCAGCTGTCACCATTAAGAGGGTTTTTTTTCCTCTGAAATTAAAAATAATCACAGATTTAAAAAAAAAAGTCAGTTAATTTCTGCTGTAAAGAGATAGGACTTGACTCGCCTGTTCCTCCCGGGAGCCACCTGCACCTCCGCCAGCCTCGGATTCCTTGGGCTGCAGTTCCAGGACCGTGCGGAAGAGCCTGTCCGAGGTGACGGTCAGGAAGCCCATCTCTGCGTTGGGGTGCAGGCCATACAGGTGGGGGCTCTCGCCTGGCAGGTTGTCATCGATGTACTGGTGGTAGTCCTGAGCACAGGGCAGGGCCAGTGTTAGCTCAGCAGGTATGGGCAAAGGAGCCCAAACTTCCCTGCAGCCTTGAAAACCCATCACTGCCCTCAGGGGCCCTTTGCAGCACCTGCCTGTGCTCACGGAGGGTATTTTTTTTTACTCATGTCCCACCCTCCTGCCCCAGCCACAGGAATTATTTTTACAGCAATCCTAGTACCAGGGGATTGACACTCTTTCCCTACATCCCTCTTAGTGAACGTGGGGGAACTTGGACTCCTGTGCATTTATCCAGAGCAGGGGTTTTCCATGGAAATTGCAATGTTTGTCTTTCTTACCTGGTAGTCCAAGCGGGGAGGGACTGCAAACCCTGGAGCCAAGAATACCTCCCCTTCCAGCATCTCCGGCTGGACATACTCGCTGAGGTACGTGCGGCACAGCCGGCGGTCCCAGTCGTCAGTGATGTGCCCTCCATACATGATCTCACCAAAGAGGTACCGGAGATCATCCCATGGTACCTGTGGGGAGAGGCTTGAGCTGGAGCTCCTGTGCAGCTCCCCGTGAGTCCCCCATGCAGCCTAATCCTAATCCTGGAGCACCAGTGGCTCCAGGATTGACCTGTCCATTGTGCAGGGAGCTGACAGTGAAGAGGATCTCATCTAGAGTGTCGCTTGTTCACCCACAGATTTCTCCCTGTCTCATGGACACAGCTGTCTGTGCTTTGAATCCCATCATCCCATCTTTATTCCAACCAGCACTGATTGTGTCTGCAAGGGCAGGTCTAAGGGCAAGACTTCAACCCTGCTCACCACACCTGCATTCTCCGGGCAGCAAGCACCAAGGCACAGGCCAGGGCAGGCACTTGTCCCAGCTGGTGGCTCATGCTTCTTCCCACTCAGCTCAGTGGGGCCAAGGACTCAGTCCCTTCCCCTGCCTGAGTGTATGGGGACCTGGGCTTCTTCATGAGACAGTGTTTTTGCTGCAAACTGGTTCTAAGAAAGGCTGATTGTTGTAGTATGTGCTGTGCTGTAGAGTGGTCACCTTGTCATCCCTCACCTTGGCGTTGGCCTCCAGGTAGTTGTGCAGGACGTTCACGGAGACGGTGAGGTCGCCGCTGTTGAAGGGGTACGGCCTGTTCCAGCCCTGGGTGCCGAACCTGCGCCGCTCGGCCACCGCTGCATGGAAGTAGCAGAGTGCAAACAGGATGCACCTGAACTCGGTCTCTTTGCTGCACTGCTCCAGTGTTTCCTGTGGAGGAACAGTGATGGGGGGTTACAGGTGAATATCACTATCAGATGCCTCTCTAGTTAAGAATGTTCATAGGCAAAGGAGAACTGAAGGTGTTTAGTAGAAAAAAAAAGGCATAAAGTGGTATTTTAATGCTTTGCTAGTTGGAAATTTTTGCACTCCTTTGTTTATGGAAGAATTAGGACTCCACACCCCAATGCCCTGCTGACAGCTGAAGCATCTTGTTCATGGTAAAACTGCAGCAGCTCCAGGTTCAGTCTCAGGAAAGGCATTGGCTCCCTTGTGTCAGGAGCCCTCGGGCAGTTCTGGTTACCCCTAAACCCCTGCCAAATAGAGCTCTGGGCACTACAGGAGGATGTCCCAGGTGGGGCTGGCTTGGGGTGCAGTGTTTCTGGCTGCAGTGACACCCCCAAAGATGCTCAGCCTGTGGAACCCTGGGAGGGGATGAGCCAGACACACTGGGAGGCAGTGGAAGGGCAGGGGCTGGTGTGTGGGGTACCTGGGAGAAGAGGTCGAGAGCCCTGTGCAGGTTGGCACGCATGCCTGTTGGTGGCTCGCTGGTGATTTTGATGGAGTTTTCCAGCAGCCCCTGTGGGATGATGTGCGACTCGGGGCTGGGGGCCGGCTCGGCGCTCATGAACAGCCGGTACTCAGGGTGGCTGTCCATGCTGTGCTGCTCCACCAGCTTGTCCAGTGTGTCCAGCCACCGGGCCACCAGATGGATGTTCTGCAACAGGAACAGCCTGTACCTCGTGAATCTCACCTCCCCTCCCCCGGCCGTATTCTTACTGTGGCTCCTCAGGGAGAAGGTGTAGCATGACAGGACACCACTTGGGCTGGATACCCCCAGCTGGCCCAGGCAGTGTCACTACCATCACCAGTGGGGTGACTGTGTACTGTGTGGCTGGATGCTGGCAGGGCTGGGTGCCCTGGTGTGCTGGGTTGCTGTCAGGGCTGTGTGCCCCGTGGTGCACTGCAGTGCCCCCCCACCCACCTGTAGGATGACCCAGTGGCCCTGCTCAGCAGCCACCTCCATGGCCCGTTCTGCCACGACCTCCTGGCCCTGCCCCAGTGACACGTTGTGGATCTTCCCATTGTCGATGGTGAAGTTCAGCCTCGTGCCTGGGAGGGGAGTGTACGCCAGAATTATTGGTGTGGCTACTGACCTGGGTTTGTGCAGTTCCAGCTGCTTGGCCCCGCACCAGCTCGTGGCTGTTGGGGCTGGTGCCAGCCTGAGGTGCACAGTGGCTCACCCAGTGCCTCCACATCCTTCAGCGGATCCACGCCAGGGGAGAGGACGAAGAACAGTGGTGTGGAGGGGCTGCTCTCCTTGTACACCTCAGAGAGGTCAATGCTCCTTCCTTCCACATATTTCCTCCCCATCTTCTCTTCCACAAATTTCCTACAAAAAAATAGAACCATCCAGTGAGTCAGAAGAGATGCAGTTGCTGGGCACAGCTGGCATGATGACACTGCAGGGCTCTTGCAGGAGGGCCCTGTGCTGGGCACCAGCTCACTTGATGGCATAGGTCATCCTGTCAGGGCGCAGGCACCGCAGCACGCACAGCTTCTGCAGGGCCGACTTGTTCTTCCAGTCCATGGGGAGCACCTCCTTTTCTGGCGCCTCCATCTCCACAAACCTTTTCCATCGCTTTGCCGAGTTCTCTATGTCACTGTCCAGGTTCCTGAACTCTTCCATGTCTGAGAGAGCCTTTAGGTTCCGCAGAGAAGGACTAAATCATTCCTGGGCTCTGGGTTCCTCAGGGAACCCATGCAGGTGACCCTGGACCCACTGCACCAGGGGCCATGCTGGCATTGCCTTGGCACAGCAGGCAACCGCATGGACCCACCTTGACAGCACCCCAGCCCTGGGTCTGCAGGAAGTCCACGGGAGATGTGACGCCGGCCTTGGAAGGGAAGCGCAGGAGAAAGTCCAGTTCTGCTGGGTTCACTTCTTTCTTGATGGTCAGGACCTGGAAGTTGGGAGTGCAGCATCACAACCACCTGGTGCCCACTGCCCCAGCACGAGGGGCGAGAGGCTTTGAGCATCCAGCAGCAGCACAGAAGTGAGAACAACCTGTCTAAAGCCATGTAAGCACCTGTTGTACAGCAGGAGCCCCAGAAATTCACAGGGATTACCTGGAAGGCGACCTGGGCCAGGAAGATGAGTTTGTCTCTCTCAAAGAGGCCCTGTGCTGTGTACATATAGACCGAGTAGGTGATCTGGTCTGTCAGGTTGACCACCCTTTGCTTGGTGTCCTGGCTGGGGGCTGCACGCTGGATGGCTTTCTCGAAAACTCCATTGAAGGCCTGAAGAAGATCCCAGCAGGCATCAGTGTCTGGCTGCTGGGAGCTTGTCAGTAGCATGAACACTAAAACACCGAATCTCCATACTCCCCCAGCCCCATCCCACCCGCACACACCAGCTCCCTTCTCACTCTGTCTACCTTGAGAGAGAACTGGTAGATGGGGTTGATCTTGCCGAGGTCACTCAGGATGAAGTACAGCAGGGACGCGCGCTCCGCCGCTGGGCGGTAGTTCTCTCTTGCGACGTTTATTTGTACTTCGGTGACTTTAGCTTCTTTCACCTGGAGGTACACAGGGGTGAGTGTTACCAGAACCAGGGCATGGGCTGAAGCAGTGCCTGCCCTCTGGCTGGGTGCCCAGTTGAGCTGTCCCTCTGCCTGTGGCACCAGGGCCAGGGCAGCACGTTTACTTTTTCCTCGATTTCCTTGGCTGTGCGCTTTGTTGTTTCCAGGTTTTCCACCAGAGCCGTGTCCCGCAGGAAGTCTCCCCCAGCAGCCGACAGCCGGGCGAGCAGTGAGTCCTCCAGCTCCTTCAGCTTGATCTTGAACTCGTTCTGGCTCTTGGTTAGGTTTGCCTGTGACAGCAGCACCCAGGGATACGTCACTCGAGAGATCATGACCAAGTACTGGCACCAGTCACTCTGTCATATGGCCATCAATGTGCTGGTGCAAGGGGAGGGTGGACGTGGCCCCTCCTGGGACCCACCATCACCCACCAGGGCAGTGCTGGCTGTGGGGAGCAATGGGGGACCTGCAGTTGCAGGATCTGGTTGGGACTCGCTTGGCTCCTGACAAACAGCAGCGAGCACACAGAGGGGAGCTCTTCTGCTCCCTGGCCCAAAACCTCCAGAGTGCCCTAGCCTCTCCCACCCCTCCATCCAGCAGTCTGTACCTTCAGGGTCTCCAGGTCCGGCCGCTCCCGGGCCACCACCGCAGCCAGAAGCTGGTCCTCCAGGCCCTCCCGTGTCACCAAGAAGTTGATGAGAGTGCACTGAGCCTGCACCTCCGGCTTGTAGTGTGGGTTGAAACATCGGGTGTGCAGGATCAAGCGGAACTGCTGGTGATACTCCACTTCTTTATCTCCAATCCTAATGTATCTGTTCAGTTAATTAAACAAATTAGTCCAGACACTGGGTAGTAACTCATCACAGACAGGTGCAATCAGCCGGTGTGCTGTTCCCGGCTGCTTGGAATGGATTTCTTTGGTTGGGAAAAGGCTCAGCATGGGCAGAAGTGCTGAACCAGGCCTGGCAGGGCAAGGGTGGAGGAGCAGGAGCTGGAGGCTGCCCTGCTGCAGCCCTCCATGGCTTCTGGGCTACTTCTCCCCTTCCAGCTTATCACCTGCCATTATTATTATGGCAGGTGCCCCAGGGGACATGTCCTTAAATCACTAAATGAACTGTGTGCTGCAGACAAGAACAGCCCAAAAGGCCACATCAATACAAGTGGGACATACTGGAGAGAACTGGGGGATGTGGCCAAAACCAAGGAAGGATCAGGCCCCCAACTCCTGGCAGCAAAGGGGCATTGACCAGCATTTTGGGGCAACAGTGGTTGCTCGGGGCCGGTGAAACTGCTCGGCACTGGGGTGTGCTGACCTGCCCAAAATGGTCTTGCCCAGCAGTGGGTCCAGCACCGCCTCCACCGTCTCACCAATGTCCTCGATCAGCAGTGTCTGTCCTTCAGAGACTGCCTGCGCGATTGTGTCCAGGTACCTGAGTGGAGAGGGGGGAGGTGCACAGGCAAGCCTGTACACTGTGGGGGGTTTGGGTGTGCTGTGGGGGGCTCAAGGGGTGCCTTCCAACCACCGTGCCCTGTTGGGACCCTGCCGTGCTCTGCCAGTCCTGGCCCCCGGCAGAACCCGTGGAGCTGCTGCCATCGGGTGCTCTGAGTCTGATGGGGATGTGGTTGCCCTGGCTCACCGCACCCTGCACCCTGCACCCTTTGATGGCAGGGAAATGGGGGCCAGCGCAGGCCCAACTCTGCAGCCCCTGGCCCACCTCCGCTGGCCCAGGCGGACGACCTGCAGCTCCTCCCCGTATTTGTTCTTGATCCACTTGCTGCCCTGGAGCTGGGCATCCACAAGCAGTGGCCATCGCTGGGTGCTGCAGAGGATGGCAGCATTCTCGGTGGAAGTGCGGTCGCTGGGCAGCCCCTGGTTGTTCCAGGCTGCCACATCGGCAGAGTCCGTGAGGAGGCTGAGGGGGTCCAGGCCTGGGGTGATGGGGATGGGCACCTGCAGGGAGGGGCTGTTGGGTACCTGGCCGCAGAGAGATGGGAGCCCCCAGTGCTGGTGGGCGGGGGTGAAGGAGCCCTGGGTTCTCTGGGATGGAATCTGTGACCTCTCACCGTCAGCCCATTGAGGAAGGGGATCCAGTGCTGCTCCAGCAGCTCAGCCCTGTACTTCTTGGTGAAATATCCGACGTAGGACACAAAGGCAGAGACCAGCAGCACATCCCCGCACAGCGTCTTCTCCTGCTCTCTGAGCTGGTCCACTGACTCAGCCCAGCGGACATTTTCGGACGCCAGACCTCCGACAAGCCTGGGGGTTCAGAAGGGATGGTGCCTGCTGGGGTGCTGGTGCTCCCAGTGCTGTGACACGGTGCGGGGGACAGGGATGACTCAGCCATGATGCCCCAGGGTGTCATCACAAAATGGCTTCATGGTTGTATACCCCCATGAATTTTTGGCCCAATTTATCTCAGGAGTTTTTAGTTTGGGGAGATTATGGGGGGCTCTGTTGCTCCCACAGCCACCAGGCAATGCCAGGGGGCATCAGCCTGCCCCAGTGCTTTGGAGCCAGCATTTGCATGGTACCTGTTTGCCAAGGTGATGACTTTGTTGGTTTCGTCAGCCTCCTGCTGGCATTTGATCTTTTCTGCTGTGGCTTTCTCAAACTGAGCAGTGAGAGTTGCCAGATTGGCATTCAGGGTCTTTGGAAAAGAACAGCCCCAGAGTTATTCCCTACTTGGACAGGTGGCTCCATGATCCCAGAGCTCTGCAGTGACCCTGTCCCAGCACAGTGCTTGGCCTGGGCTCCGGGTTCATGGAGTTATAGAAACCTCTCTTGCTCGTTTGGTGGCTGGGGTGGTCGTGGTGGGCGCTGGTGGCTGGCCCTGCCTGGGGGCTGTGGGGACATAACACTTACCACAATTTTGCTCTTAATGCGACTGAGCCTCTGCTGTGCCTCCGCCAGCTCGGCATCGGCATCAGCCACCGCCTGCCTCTTGGGCTTCACCTCACAGTGCACCTCGTAGTAGCGGACCATGTTGAGGCACCAGGAGCACAGCCCCGCTGCAGCCGTTGATTTGGACTTGATGAACTCGGGATCAAACCCGGGGTCTGACCGGTATGGCCTGGAATGGGAGCACATGCCATGCTATGGCACTGTGCCATGGCTACCAGCAACCCTTCCCACTCCTCCTGGGGCTTGGGCTGCCGGTTGGCAGCAGGGTGGGAGAGCAGGGCCAACACCTGGATCCCATTCCTGCCCCCAAACTTTGCTGTGCTCCCAGGTGAGGGTCCCCCCGGCTACCCTGTCTAAGGGCTGGGAAGGGGCAGGAACCAGCCACAGACTCACTGAAATGCCTTGAGACAGGGCTCAGGGATGTTTTCCCCGTCATAGTTTTGTAAGCTTGAAAGGAAAGTGTCTGCTTTTCCTATCTTGACTTTTGCTGCTGTCCAGCTCTTGTCCTTTGGAATCTTGCCATTTTCGGCTGTCAGAATCAGCACAGCTGCCATCACATTCACCACTTCTGGGGGCGGAGCCCCGAAGGACTTCAGCTCTGTCAGGTTGTACTGGGAAGGGACCGCAGGGCCACTGAGCATCACCCTGGTGTGGGGCCACCAGCGCTAGCTGCGCACCTGCTTCCCACTGAGAGCTCACCCACCTTGTTGAGTGTGTTGAGGGCCTCGCGGGCAGCAGAGAGCACCACCTCTGCTTCTGCCAGGTCACTTGCACAGGCTCGTTGCTTCTCAGCTACAACCTGGGGAGGGAGGAGGAGGAATGGGGTGAGCGGCCGTAGCCACCGAGCTCACACTGCCCTGTTCCACACGGGGCTCAGCGCCACGCACCTTGTTAATGGCCTCGACCTTCAGCTCCTCCTCATCAGCAATGGCTTTCTCCTTGGTGACCTTCTCTGTCTCAACACCCACCACATGGATCAGTTTATCCGTGTCCTCGTTCTTCTGCTTCAGCTCTGCCTCCTGGACTGCCAGCATGGCTTTCAGGTCATCCACCTCGACGAGTGGAGAAACAGAGCAGATCAGAGGGCCGATCCTGCCAAGCCCAGCCTGGCCTCAGAGCAGTGGCTTGGTATGGCTCAGGGACCTTCTGGCCACCTTGACCACCCTGCAGAGACAGGCCTGCTCCCTCCCCCCATGCCAGACCCACAGCAGGCACAACGCACGAGTGAGATTGTAGACAGGCACCTGTGATGCTGTGCTCTGCAGCTTCATCAACCCCTTCTCCAGCCTCTCGATGTTGGCAGAGAGCTTGCTCCTTTTACTCGCCAGCAGGCTTTGGTAGAGCTTTATCTGCTCCAGGAAGGTCTTTGGTGTGGTGTAATTATAGCGTCTCTCCACGGCCAGGTAGGTCTTGGACATCTCCTTTGCGCTTGTGTGGACGTAGGACATGAACTGGCTGATGGAGACCTTGACCTCTGGCTGCACAGGGAGCACAGACAGGGAGCTGCTGCAGTGGGCGCCTGCAGTGATGTGCAGGGGCTGCACTGAGCTCTCCTGCAGCGTTGTCTCCGTGTCCAGCCACAGAGGCCAGAGAAAAGTGACCCTTTTCGTTAACAGCACAGTGCAGGGCTGAGACATGCTGGTAGTCATGGCACTGGCACCAGTCCCTATGCCCAGCTCTGGGTCCCTGACTCAACCCTGAACTGGGAGAAGCTGCTGTCCCTAGGCTGTTACCTGAGGGGGTGTTTTAAGGAAAGAAGAAAATGAGGGAAGGTTCATCCCCACAAGCATGGTGCAGGGCTGCAGGCTGTGACCCCAGAACCAGCTGTGAGCCTATCCCAGACCTATTCCCAGCTTGCTGCCCCTCACCCCCTTGGTCACACCAGACCCCTATCCCTGGGCACATTAAACAAGGAGAGCAGCAAAGGTGCAGGGATCCCCAGTGCCCCTGGATAGCAGCTGTGCCAGGGGGCCCAGCTCACCTCGATGTCCTCCGTTTCCTCCAGGAACCTGCTGCTGACAGACACAAGAGCGTCCTCTGGCCACTCATGGAACCAGTCGATGGCCGTGCAGTTGACCACAGCAGGGAACCTCCTGGCCCTCACACGCAGGGTTGAGCCCACGGGGGAGAAGCAGAGGACGACCTGGGGCAGAGCAGCACTGCTGAGCGGGGTGTCCCCGCTGCTGGGGTTGTGGGAACGTAACCAGGGACTCTGCATGACTGCAAGGCTTCTGCTGCAGACCAGGGCTTTGCTGCCCTCCCAGTAACTCCCAGTACATGGGAGGTGGTCTGTGGTTGTGCACCCTGTGCTGCTCACCAGGGCTGGAATTGTGTCCCCTTTGGTGGCTGCAGTCAGCAGCTGAGCACAGTCAGCGTCCCTGTGAGTGCCCAGCATGGCCCACGGCCATGGAGGCTGCTGCTCTGCCTCTGCCTCCAGGGAGGTCAATACAGGGGTGTTCTGTCCTGCACCCCTGGGGCCGGGGGCATCTGGGGAGCCTCTGAAAACACCTTTTGCCCAAACCCACCACCCTGGTGGTGAAACTTCAGGGTGCCCTGTTGCAAAGAAGTTTTGGATCAGGCAAGTCAGGGGCATGGACAAACCACCCCGGGGAGCAAACACTTACCTTTAACTGGCGCCTGACTTTTTCTATAAAAAATCTCCAGCAGTTTTCCTTTGTATCCTCCAATCCAAGGGACTTCACTTGGGGTCTCATGGCACCAATGATGGTTTCCAGATCAGAATCCTGAAAGAGACCTGGCACTTCCCCAGACGCCAAGAAATCATTGATTAGAACCAGGAATGATTCTTCAGCCACCTGGGAATCCGTCATCAGGAACACAGTGGGGATGTTCTTCACGGCTGCCTTGATGTACTGGGAGGCGAGGTCCAGCTGGGGCAGAGAGAAACTGTCACCCCCAGGTTCAACCTCCATGAGGTGTTCTCCAAGTGTTTGAAGCAGCCCTGGGGAGCCAGGGGGGAGCCTTTGGGAAGGATCCTTTGGGAAGGAGCTGGTGCCAGCTGCTCAGCCTGGAGATGGGTGCAGCATCAAGGCTGCCCACACTGCACCTGCCCTCCTTACCAGTGGCTCCTGCCCATCCCTGGCTGGGGAAGTGCTGTGGCCCTCTGGGGCAGGACTCTTGGGTGTCACCTGTGAGGGGATCCTTGTGTGCAATTGCACTGATGTGAGGAGAGCAGAGCCCCATGAGCCCACCCTAGGCCCCAGCACTGCAGGTGTAGGACCTCTCCCTGAGCAGGCAGCACTGGCCCAGGGCCCAAAGCTGCTCCCACCTTCAGGTCTGCGGTGCTGTAGCCTTTCCTCAGTGTGATCTGGAACACGCTCAGGTTGCTGATGTGAGCTGCCAGCCGTGCCAGGCTCTGCTTCCCGCTGCCTCCCACCCCCACCAGCAGCGCATTGCCCCGAGGAGACTCCAGGATCCTGCTAATTCTGCAAATGTGAGACACTGCATCTTCGAAGAGTACCTGAAGAAAACAGGAGGGGAGGGTTCAGTGTTCTGGATCAGAGTAGGGAAGCAGCAAGTAGCCCCATAATGCACTGACCCAAGCAGTGCGATGCCGCAGTCACATCTTTTCAGGGCAGCACTGCCCACCATGGGCACTCACCAGGTTCATTGCTGCGTTCACCTCATTATAGCTGTCCAGGGCTTCCCCCAGCAGGTCACTCAGAGTTGCCCAGCTTGGTACTGGCATGTACTTGGACTCATCAAAGCCCTGGGCGAAGTGCCAGTAGATGTTGGGCTTGGCCAACACCATGTCTTCACTGAGGTCCTGGGAAAGGCAATTCCAGCCATGGGTTTCAGCTGTGGAGTTCAGCCAAGGGGTACCCAGGCAGTGCCACCAGACTGGAGCCCTCCCTTTTCAGCACAACTTACTTGAAAGGCGGCTTTGCAGGTGTCCACCATCAGCTTTCTGAAGCCGTCCTGATCCCCTTCGTCAATGAGCTTGTCTCCGTACACCCTCTCTGCTTCATGAAGCCAGAGGCGCACCAAGTCCACAGGGCTTTTCAGGCACTCGGGTGTGGAGAAGAGCAGCCCCTGACAAACATACAAACCTCGCAGCCCTCAGGGTCATTTTAGTGCCACTCAGAGCCGAGTGTAAAGGTTGGCTCTGGGAAGAGGCCAAGGCCCGCTTCAGAAAAAGGTATGCTGCAAGGACATAGGATGAGGAAAGGGAGAAATAAGGATATTTTACAAGAAACAGCCCTCAAGCTACCTGAAATATGTTGGAGAGGTCCCGCAGGTTGAAGAGATAGTGGAACTTGATAGCTGTTGGCAGAAAGGTGGAGGAAACCTTCTGGTGCAGGGCTGTCAGAAGGAGAGGGGGGTGAGTGGGTGCCAGGTCCCCAGAGATCCCTGAGCTGGCTCCCCAGTAGTGCATTTCTCAGGGGCCAATGCTGGCATGTCCCACCCCAGCATGGCAGGGGCTCACCCAGTGCTGCTGCTACCAGCTGGGGCTGCATCTTTTGGAGAGCTTGTGGCATCTGCTGCCGGGCCAGGTGCTGCTCCAGGATGGTGCCATACACAGTGTGCAGAGCCTCCCGGCTGGGAAAGCTCACAGCAAGGACGCAGAAGTGGCGCTGCAGAAAGGGGCAGAAATTGAGATGGGCGCTTTGCCCCGTGGGGGCTGATGCAGCCAGATGACACCGCAGGTCCCCCTGCCCCACCCCACCCTCTGGGCGTTGGTCCAAGGGGAACAAATGTGCTGGACATAGTCCGGCCCCTGGATCCCACGCACCTGCAGCCGTGAGTCGATGGTGAAGGACCCCGCGGTTGGGTTCATGCAGGCCACATACTGGCAGTTGCGAATGTCCTTCAGGGTCAGTTTGGTCCTGTCGTACCTGTGCAGGGATCAGCACTGTGATGCTTTCCCTGGGGATGGGGACAGGTTCCCCCCATCATGCTGTGCCACTCTGGCACCCACCAGTGCCCATGGTCCAGGTGCTGTCGGATGAGCGTGTGTGGTGCCACGGTGCCATACTTGTCCACTTCTGGCATGTTCATGTCATCAATAAAGTAGACCAGCCTTCTCGAGCCGGGTGGGCCATAGATTCTTCCCGATTTCTTCTCCAGGGGCTTCTCAAGGACGGCTGCAGCAAGAGGAGCAGGTGGGTGGTGGGTCAGCACTGCAGGACCCTGTGGCACAGCCTGGCATGGGGCCAGCTGCTGACTCTGAAAGCCTTACCCTGCAGCATGGCCGAGGTGGTGTAGAAGTTGAGGGGCACAGACTGCACCAGATATTCGTCTGTGCCAAGCGCTTCCAGCTTGTCCCACATTAGGACCGACTTTCCCGTCCCTGCGTTCCCCACCAGCATCACCGGCTGCCGCTTCTCCATCAGCAGGTCCAGGAAGTAGCGGAGGCGGATGGTCTCTGTGGTGTGCACCATGGCGGCCTGGGGAGAGGGGCCGTCAGTCCTTGTGCTTGCCCCGGCATTGGCAGAGGTGGGATCCTCTGTTGGAGCAGGGGGCAGCACGCCAGAGCCCTGCACAGTGTTCCCGGCAGCTCCAATGGACGATGCTCTCTGCACACAAACCTGCTCCCTCTCTGAACCTACGGGTCTTGGGTACTCAACTACTCTAAAGCCTTTCTGACTAAAACTGAGTTATTACACAGAACAAAATGACAGTTCCTGAAACCACCTCTGGTGTCTGCTCAGCCCATGGCCAAAACCAGTCATGGTTCCTCACCTCCTTGCCCTGACAGCTTTGATAACTCCCCTCTGGACAGCATTGCAGGAGACACAAATCAAGTGCTAAAGGAAATTTTACACTCAGGCAATAGTCACAGTTATTTCATGAGACTCTATGAAGCTGCAGGTTAATCTGAAGTTAAAGAAGAGGTGGAACTTGTAGCCCTTGCTGGGGTTTCTGTAGGGTAAAAATAACCACAGGAAGCCACTTGGTTTGCTGGATGTCCCCAGTCCAAATCCTGGTGACACTCCAGGCATCGCTGAGGGGAAGACTGTAGAGTGGTAATGAAATAAGCTATATAAACATAGAGCTCATGGAAATACCTGTAAGGGGACTTCAGGGTCGAGCTCGAACTGTGGCACTCTTTCATCCCAAGGTTTGAATTTTTTCGTTTCCGGATCAATGTAATAGTCAAAAATTGTCCCCTCATTAGGAAACTTGATGGCTTTAAAATCTGTCAGCCACCACTTGCTGAACTGCTGGCGGTGATCCACCAGCTGGGGACAAAACAGAGACATTCAGACACCAGCCACACGATGGGACACAGCAAGGGGTGGCAGGCACCAGGTGGTCGTGTAGCTGTACCTGGTCCTGGAACAAGGCCCCGCCAAAGGCCCAGGCACAGGCGAAGACAAAGTAGAGCTCGTATTTCTCCCGTGGTGAATCTGGTGGGACATTCTTTGGTGTCAGGAGACATTCCAGCAGGGACAGCACTGTCTGTATGGCTGTGACCTCGGGGACAGGGGTGATCGTCTTGAACCCAGACTTGAGCTTCTCCAGGCATGGCGGCAGGTACTTGTCGAAGAGGATCATCAGGACAGCCTTCTCAGACTTTACTGGTCTCGTCTCAATCCAGCTGGTCACAATGCTGTGGGAGGGACAAGCAGGGCTGCAGTGAGCGTGTGGGGGCCAGTGCCCATCTCATCCCACCTCATCCCATCCCATCTCATCCCCTTATCCCATTTTGTCCCATCCTGTCCCATCCCATCAGATCCCAGCCCACCCTGTCCCATTCCATCCCAACCCCTCCCATCAGATCCCATCTTGTCCCATTGCACCCCATCCCATCTTGTCCTATTCCATCCCATCAGATCCCATCTTGTCTCATCCTGTCCATCTGATCCCTTCCCACCCCATCCTTCTCCCTTCCTGGCTCACGGGTTCCAGCCAAGGTCCGTAGGGTTGATGTAGAGGATTCCCGCCCGGGACACGGTGGCTGGTGTGGCTGTCCGCAGATGGCTGATCTCGAAGATGAGTCGCATGGTGGGGGTGAGGGGGATACGCTCGTTGCTGGCCAAGGTGAGAACCTGGGCGAAGCGGCTTGTTGTGAGAGATGCCCGGAACTGATCCTCCTGAGTTAACAAGCAAGCAAAGCCCCTGGAGTGTGATGGCACCAACCTTATTGTCATCCATGACTGTGTTCAGGGACTCAATCCACATGGGATCAATGTCTCCATCGAGGATGATCCACTTGGGCCCATCATGTGTGATGTTGGCCAGGTCACGCATCGCTGTGGAGAACAGACCTGCCCCGCAGAGAGACATGGGTTGGTCCTCTCCATGCACGGCTGTTTGCTGGGAGACACGCAGAACTGGTGCTCCCATGAAAGACATTCCTCCTTCCTTCTGCTCCAGGAAAGAGCTCCAAGGAAAGGTCTTCCCTTTCCATCTCACATCCCATAAACAGAGCTCACAGCATTGGTGTCTCACCATCCTTCCACTCCCGTGTGGCCGGATGAATGATCCCAAACAGCTCATTGCAGGTCACAGCCTTGGGGTCGAGGTCCACGGTGACAGGCCTCCGCTGCAGCCTTTGGTACGTTTTGTTGAGCGACCTCAGCACCTGTGGAGAGGGGATGGTGCAGCTGCATGATCATGGTGCAGCAGTGGGTGCTGCTCCCACCAGGGTGTCCACAGCCTTTGGCAGTGTCTGCCCGCAGCAGAGGGCACGGAGCCCTGCTCCCATGTGGGCTGCTGCTGGAAATGCACCTGACCTCCCTCTGCAGAGTCAGCTCCTGGCTGAGCTGTTGTGGGAGCCCCGACCCCACCAGCCAGCACTGTCCTGTCATCCTGCTGGCACCCCAGCATGCACAACATTGTGAGAGCTTGCCTCTGCCTGCTCCCTACATTGTCCCTGCTCCACTCATGGCTGTCCTGAGCAGCCCCTGAGCTGTGCATCCCAAATCTGCTCAGCTCCATGGGTTCGGTCTGGCACACACAGTGCTGGAGGCATGATCATGGCTGCACTGCAGTACCCTACCCAAATGCTGTTCTGGTGGAACCAGGGTCTGCATGGCTGGCTGAGGTCTGTGGCCAGGCCCTCACCAAGAGCTGTAGGTAGCCATGGGATATCCTTGGGCCCCATTGTCCTCAGGATGATTTGGCTGCTACCTGGGACTTGCCACAGCCGGCATTGCCGACAACGAAGACGGAGTGTCGCACTTGCAGCAGCTCCTCCAGCTGCACCACCTTCAGCACGAAGTTCTCCTCTGCCTGCAGCTTCAGCTCCAGCACGGACTCACGGATGACCTGGGAGGCAGAGAGCAGATGCTGACCACTGGCAGCCTTGGCAAGACCCTGGAGACGAGCCAGCCACTCCCGGAAGTGCTGAATGGACAATCAGCCTTTGAACCCTGCCAGGGCTGAGACGTCTCCAGTGCTGGTGCTGTGCCTGGCCTTGCACCTTCTCAAAGTTGAGGTCCCTCTTCCTGGGGACATCCAGCGCGGGGAACAGGTCTCCAATCAGCCCCATGAACACGGGCAAGTCATCTGTCACGATCTTGGGGATGTTGAAGTCCCGTAAAGCTCTCATCAGAACCTGGTCCTCGGCACAGCCGGGGTCCCCCCTCTTCAAGGAGCCTGCCACCACCAGCACAGACTTGATGGCTCGCAGCCCCCAGTCGTAGTGGTCCTGTGACAGGCAGCAAAGAATTACCATTTCACTTTGATGAATGAGAACAGCTTCAAACAGCACCACAGAGGACCACTCTGCCTATCGCCCCACAGACAGGTCACCCACATGGTGTGTGGTCCAGCCCCCAGTGGGCTGGACCTAAACTGAGCCTGTTTACAGGAGTAGCCTTCATCAGTCACAGAGGGAATGGGAATCCAGCTTCCTTCTTGGAGACATATTTTAGGTGTGAAACACCTCTGCTAAGATGAATAATATCTAGAAGCTCTCAACTTAACTGGCTCAATTCTAATTCTAATTCTCATTCTAATTCTCATTCTAATTCTAATTCTCATGCTAATTCTCATTCTCATTCTAATTCTGTTATTCTACTTTTGGCTTTCTTGATTCCTTCCCTAAGGCAGAAAGATACCATATAATGCACCAGATGGAACTTGTCCTGCCACAGACCTGAGCTGTGCAGAGCATCACCCCACGCATCACCACCAGCAATCCCACTACAGTGTTTGAGACCTGAAGTTCAAATGGACTCTTAACTCTTACAGCACTGTGTGATATTGTTAATTACCTGTTTCGACAACAGCTCTTTGCAGAGTGTGTACAGAGTGATGAACTTTCTTGCCAGGAGCCTGGCATCGAGAAACCCCTCTGCCACAAGCATGATTTCACAGATCAATTCAAAATCAGGGACCACCATGGCGCAGGGTCTGGAGAGGAGCAGCAGAGGTTGGCAGGGCTGCACAGCATGTCTTCACCCTCCCGTAGCCCCCAAGGTTTGTCCCTAAATTTCCAGTACAAATCCTTCCCTGCTGCAGAGTTACACTGCTGGGGTGTCCTGCCCAGCCTCCTGCTCCAAGTGGGGCTCACGTCCCAGCTGGATCAGGGCACCCGGCCCTTCTGCACTCACAGTTTGAGTTCCTCCAAGGACAGGGATCCTGCAGCAACCCTGCGCCTCCCCTTCCAGCACTCCACCGCCTTTTTGACTTTTTGTCAATTGGATTTTTTAGCTGGGGTGGCAATTAGACCCCCTGGGCATCCTCTTCCCCAGCTGAGCAGCCCAGCTCGCCCAGCCTGGGCCCCTCTGGAGAGTGACAGGGCTATCCCTCGGTGCCAAGGGCTCTGTGACGCCAGGGCCGCCATTGCACACAAACACCCTCAGCTTAGGACACGCGATGGATGTGACCCATGAGTGCCACCACAGAGGTGAGCGCTGTGATGACACCAACCCACCTGAACAGAGCCTTTAGATTCTCAGGCAGCTCTGTGCGTCCGGCGTAGCCAGGGTTCATGGTGATGAACAGCCCAACCGATGGGACCAGGGAGATAGTCTCTCCAAGGAAGTTGAATGTTTTCTTCTTGGCACGGATTGCATCTTGAATACATTTCACCTGTCAGGTGAGCAGAGGTGTTGGTGCTGGCAGCTCCCAGCTCCCTGTCCCCTGCTCTGGCTCACCTTCAGCACCCCTCAAAGTGACCCTGGGATTTGTCTGTGCCAGGAATAGCACTGAGTTCTTACTGAGGCCATAACAGCAGGAGAGCTGGCCTTAAACCAGCTCCTTCCCAATCACCCCAACTCCCTGTCCTGGGCAATGGCAGAGCTGGGGGGTGACAGGTTACTGGGATGGGACACAGCTGGGCTGTGTGGTTCAACCGTGGCCAAATCGCCAGCACTGCCCTGCTTCCACCCAGCACCCTGTGTCCAAACAGGACACAGTGGAGAGAACAGCAGCAAGCTGTCCCACGAGTCACGTTTAGCTGGGCCAGCACCCAGGATGTGAGCTGGGAAGTCTCTTTGGCACCCAGTGCCACGGGGTTGTGGGAACAGCACACACCTGCACTGCGATGACAGACAGGACCTCCACCAAAATGCGATTGAACTCATCGAAGCAGCCCCAGGCACCTGTCTGAGCCAGTCCCTTGTAGATGTTCCCACAGGACTGGAGAGAAACAGAGCATCAGGATGGGGCTCAGGTGCTACAATCCTGCATGGCAGCTGCGATGGGGAGTTTGGTGACAAAGCTCGAGTGCTGAGAGCTGCTCATGCTTTATGCATCGTGCCCTTCCCTAAGGAAATGCCCCACAGCAATATAGCCTCCTTCCCCTGTGCTCCCAGAGACCAAAAACAGGGCCCCCCCTTGTCTTGGACACCCCATGGTTCCCACCTCAGTGCCACTACCCTATTGCCCCGTGCCCTACCTTGTAGTCCATCTGCTCAGAGCAGTTGAACACGTAGACCATCATACCCACTGCCCGGCCCAGGTCCTTGGTAGTCTCTGTCTTCCCAGTGCCCGCAGGGCCTGCGGGGGCCCCACCCATATAGAGGTGGAGGGACTGTGTCAGGGTGATGTAGCACCTGTGAAGGGAGGACACTGGGGCTGAGCGAGGACAGTGGTGTGGCATGGCCACAGAGCTGCAGGCAGCAGCGAGAGTGGGGAGCCGAGTCCCAACCTGTCCGTCAGGGGGGTAATGACCAGCCGGGGGGTGTTCCCCAGGTACTCGTAGGCGTACTGGAGCTGAGCGTCGCAGATGTTGGCGTAGCAGTGCTTCTTCCCCTCGTCCCAGCGGTGCCGGAGCTGGGACTGCCAGGCGAATGCCTGGTCGGTCTCCACCTGCAGAGCAGCCAGCTGTGGAAGGCAGGTGGGTACCGGTGCTGCCCACCCCAGCCTGCTGGGACAGCAAGCTCCCATTCGTGCCTTGGGACTGTTCACCGCCTCCCAGCACAAGGAGAGTGTGCAAAGGGGTTCCAGTGCCACGCTGGGATGGTGAGGACCATCAGGCCTCATGGCCCAGCTCAGCCCACACCTGCCAACCACAGTGCCCAGCCCAAAAGTAATAGAATGACAGGAAATCTGTGCTCAGAAGTGCCGAGAGACGGTGCAGTAAAAATATCCTCTTGTACCAAATACCTTTGTTTGGATCATTTTGGCCACAACATCCCTGGAGTGGACATCAATGGTACAGATCGTCATGATCTTCATCCTGTCTCCAGCACTCAGGTTCCCAAGGAGCAAGGAAATGAGGGCATTCAGCCGAGCGATCTGGGGAAGCAAAGAAATGATGCACACAGAGATGATGCCCTTGTTCTCCCACCTCCTGGTGACTCCCAGCCTGGCAGAGGGGCTTGGGTCAGCTCCAGGTCAGGTCCAAATGATGCCAACCTGCTTTTTGTTATAGTCCTTCAGGGCGTTCTCGTAGCCTTTCTGCAGACTTGAAAAGGCAACACCAACCTCTGAGGTCCATGAGATCTGGGTGCCCGTCAGGGCGACCTGCAGCAAACCATGAGGACAATGTGGACATAGAGGGGAACATGTTGCCTGCACTATGGCTTGGGGCAGGTGCCTGCAGCTCCCAGGGATCTCTGTCTCCTCCTCCTCTTCCTCTCAGACCCTGGCTCAGCTTGGCCCCATGCAGCAGCACCCACCTGTGCCGGGTAGTCGAACACCCACTGCTCCCGTGGCTTTGCCTCGTAGGTGACCAGGGCCCGGGGGATGAGCTGTCGCAGTGTCGAGCGCATGCGCTCCAGCACCCGGTTCAGCCAAACCTCAACCTGGAGAGTCACATCCAGCAGAGCTGAGCAAGTGGCTCCCAGCCCGTGTCCCCTCAGGCTGCTTAAACCTCTCCCTGTACAACAAGCTGCAGGAGAGACCCTGGTGCTGGCCCTGCAGGCCACATCCCATGGGAGATGATGGAGGGTGGTCTGAGGGTGCAACCCCAGAGGGGCTGTGAGGCTGTGCAGGTTCACAAGACTGTGCTGTTCTGCACCTGTAAGGCAGGTCCTATTTCTGATTTTTTTTGCCAAAAAGCTTTGTGATTACATTTTTAAACTCCTACAAAGCTGTTAGTGCACAAGCAGCAAAAGGCTCATCCCCATCCTCAACCCGCCCAGCCATCCCAGCACGCAGAGGCTCCACAGAGCTCAGCTGACCTGGCCGGACAGGTCACAGTCTGCGTCGAAGGGCACGTACTCCCCATCCCGGCTGAACATCCCCTGGGCCACCTTCAGGGGCTTCTTGTCCGAGCTCAGCTGGAACTTCAGCTTGGCCACACTGTCGAACAGCTTCGTCAGGTGCCGGGACACCTGAGAGCAGAGGCACAGCTGCCCTCAGGAGCCCCATCACGTGTGGAGGTGTGATTAGCACTTGGATCTACCTCCTGGTGCTCCCTAGGCACTGCACCCCTGGGAAGGAGGATCAGGGGTGGTGTTCTATCCACTAGGGTGAAAAATGTTCTAAAACTGCTGGAACAAGTTAGCAGGGAAGAGGCAGAGGACTCACCCCTGTGCTTACACACAACCTATACCTCAAGAGGCTCGGTCCCCTTTGATAAAATATCCAGCAAGTCTGCAGAGGAGACAAAGTAGAACCGGGGAAAAGCCAGTCTTTTGGTCTCGAGGTATTCAGCCAAGGCCTTCTCACAGACCTCCAGCCTGGAAGAAAATGGAAAAATCTGCTGTCAACCCCATATATGGGTTTTACTCTTTGCTCAGTTGTTGTTGGTGCTACTTTGGGGAAATCAACCCCTTCCTTTGGCCCCCTCAAATGCTCCGCTGGGATGACTCAATCCTTACCTGTCCTGCAGCGCTTCCAGACGGTCATGCAGCCTGGGCTTGTTGGTGCATTCAATCACATTGGGAGTTTTTTCTGCATCAGCCATTAGCTCCTGAAGGGGAAAAACACTTAAGTCCACCTGAAGTGGCAGTGAGCCATGGGGTGAATGCGGAGTGGGAATGGGCTTCGCACTCGGAAATCTTGGTCGATGGTATCAAACTTCTTTGACTCCTCTGGCAATTGGTTGCGGGTGTCTTCAGAGGCGATGAATATTGTTTCCAGGTGACCCCACTTCCTCTGCACCTCAAACCAGGTGCTGATAACGGCATCAGCTGTTGACAGCTTCTGCTGCCAGTCCTGCGCCTCCCGGAGGAAGAAGGCTCGGTACTTGGAGGCTAGCACATTCTGCAGCTGCACTTGGTTGTCCTCCAGCGTTTCAATGAGCAACTCATCTGCCTTGAGCAGTGGGAGCCCAGTCCTGCTGTGGGGCTCGTATTCGAACTGCATTGCTGCCCAGGTAGTACTCAGGGTATTTAGCACCTGCAATCGGGGCATGAGAATGAGCTGGGCGCCATGGTGCTGAGTCCAGCCCCTGTGGGAAGGCAGGGTGGCAGAGGAACACCTGCTTTAGGCAGCGGCTCCACGAGCTCCCTGCTGCCTGTGGACTCCAGTCCCAAGAGCCGGAACACGAGTGCTCATCAGCCACAGAGCCACGCTGGCACAGGGCTCTCAGCAAAGCAGGGGAGGAGCCAAGCCCTGTTTACCTTCTCCATCCCTGCCTCCTTTGTGGCTTTGTCCACGATGCCACGAACCTCCTCCTCGAACTTGTGCAGGTTCAGCTGCAGCAGATCCGCGAGGGTGGTGTCCTTAGACATGGTGAAGTTCACCTGGAGAGGAACCGCCATGGTCGGGCCACGGACTCCCCTCTGGGGAGAGGCAATCCAGTGGCTCGAATGAGCTTATCAACACCTGCGTTTGGAGACCCTACACAAATATTTGCATGTGGCCAGATTTAAAACCTATGGCACCCTTGCCTTGCTGGGTGCGGATCTCAGGAGCCTCCTGGGCTAGGGGCTGGAGCCAGGGATGGGTGGGAAGACCTGGAAGCACCTTAGTTGCCTGCACAAGCTCCTGCCAGTGCCGGTCCCTGATGGCTGGGTTCTGCAGCTCGCTCACAGCGCGCAGAGATGTGATCATGTTCTTCACGTTGCTGTCCAGCCCTGTGAATGCGTCCCAGCTCTTCACCTCCTTATCCAAGCTCCGGATGTCTTTAGCAAATTTCTTGCACTCAATATCCATATCCTCAACGTTGAGCTCATTCCACCTGGTCGTCTTCCAGGTGTCAATGCTCATGTTCACCTGGACCCCGGATACATTTTCACAGACATGTGATTAGCAGAAGCATTCCTGCCCGGAATGAAGAGCATACCCAGTGCCCACATGCCCCACAGGTGCACACACCATGCAGCTGTGCTGGGGTGTGCAGCCCCTGCACCTGCAGACATTCCCCCTGACAGCATCCTCCCTCTGACAGCAATGAGTTCTCTAAGGAGCTACAACAGCTCTGTATCTTTGGCTGGCAACGCCTGGCTGGCGCTGGGTGCCCATGCTGGATGCCTGTGCCTGGTGCCTGTGCCAGCCAAGAGCAGGCTGCTGTCCAGCCCTTGCCTGAAGGTAGTGTTGTGCATTGTGTCCTGGCTCCCAGACCGTGGCACGTACCAGGCTGACCATGTCCCAGAGCTCCTTCAGCAGGCGCAGCTCCCTGCGACACGCTTTGAGCTGTTTGTACTCTGGGACTGGCACCTCAAACAGGCCAGCTGAGGTGGCCAGGGCTGCCATGTCCCTCTCCATGGCCTCAATGCTCTTCTGTTGCTGGATGGAGAAAAGGAGAAGATTTCAGCCAGAGGCTGTGTGCCAGGGACATGTCTCCTACTGCAGTGGTGGCTCCATCCCTGCTGCAGGGCCATATCCTCCCATCGGGCTGGGAGCTGGAGCCAAAACCAGAGCAGCTGCCCCACCCCAGCACCCAATGCCAGGGATGGCCATGCAGTGCCAGTGGGGACACCAGTGGCCCTGACGTCCTCTTCCCTTTTCTTACCCTGTTCAGTGACTTGTAAGGATTTGGGTCCATGTATGAAAAAGGGGCTTTTCCCTGGAAAGTCTCCCGGAAAGCGTGCTGCTGGATCTGTGTGGGAGGATGGGTCTCAGGGGAACAGTCGGGACCCAGCAGTCAGGAACAGCAGCAGGGTCTTCCCAAAGCTGCTGAAGAGCTGCCCATGTGCCCCCAGCCCCCAGACAGGCACCTCAAACTCCTGGCACTTCCCACGGAGGATGGCAGCCTCACTGGCTTGCAGGGGCGCCGCGCTGTCCGCGACCCGCAGGCAGAGCCTCTTGTTGTTGTCCCAGCGCTCAGGCAGGTTCTGCAGTGGGCACCGTGTGGGGTCAGCAGCCTGGCCCCAGGGAGCCTCTGCCCATCCGCCCCGCACCCTGAACAGCCTACGTTAAGCTGCAGGTGGATCTGCTCTGGCATCTCATCCCCGTAGGACTGGAGCAGGGCAACTGTTTCCTTCAGGGGCTCAAACATGATGTCGGTCACTGCCTGCCTCTCCTTGACCCTTGCCAGATGTCCCATCACTTCCACCAGCCCATCATAGTCTCCCTCCTCCAGAGGTTTATTCAAGCCGGCATTAGACTCTTGGATGAAATCCTCCAGCTCCTGGAGACTGGGAGGACAATGACACTCACCAGGCGTCCCTGATGGGGCTCAGGGCTCGCTCTGCAGGGCCAGAGCATGGCACCCCATGGACTCTCCCCTGAAGGTGCCTGGAATCTTCACCCACACCTCTGCAACTCTGTCCCCTGCAGCCAGCCCTGCCCTGGCACACAGAGGTGCGTGTGCCACAGCCCAGATGAGCTCCAGTCAATGGAGCACCACGTCCCCGTGCCAGGGCTCACCAGGCCCTTACCTGGAGGTGACATGGTGGGCGAGGTACTGCCGGAGCACCAGGCTCTGGCCCTTGACGGCGTCCAGCAGTGCTTTCTTGAAGAGGCGACAGTCGCTCTGCAGCCACCCCCCAAACACTGTGGTGTCAGCAAACCCCAGCACCTCTTCGTGCAGCGCCTCGAGTGCATCGATCTGAGGACAAGAGCAGGTCACAGCC
The DNA here is from genome assembly GCA_013399855.1 of Oxyruncus cristatus. Taxonomy (NCBI): domain Eukaryota; kingdom Metazoa; phylum Chordata; class Aves; order Passeriformes; family Cotingidae; genus Oxyruncus; species Oxyruncus cristatus. Next base: position 422,830 of record VXAY01005982.1, read on the forward strand.
CATGGCTGGCACCTCCCTGGGCACTTCATATCCTTCAGGACAACCCAAGCACCCAGCACATGCCCTGGAACCCATCCCATACCTCCTGCTTAAAGAGCTGGAGGGATGGGATCCCACACGTCGCAGGCTCTTCTGGATGTGGCTCTGGCTGCGTCTCCTCGGGCCTGGGGGCACTGCCCAAGGTGAGGAAGCGCTGCAGGAACTCCTCAGGGGTCTCCTGCCACAGGTGGGAGTGCTCCTCAAAGCTGGCGCTGAACTCCTCGCCCTCTGCCATCGTGCTGACCACCAGCGACACCACCTTCTCCCGCATCCTCCCAAGATCTGGCTGCTCCTCTAGGGCGGTCTGAAGGGATGGGCAGAGCTTGGGGACCAGCCGGGGGCACCGGGCACCTCATCCACCTCCCACTGAGCCAGGAGTTACTGCCGCTGGCCATGGACCCACCTTGTAGCTGACTGTCCCCTCCAGGAGCCGCGGCATGGAGGCCACTGCTGCCTCGGTGTCCCCGAGCAGCCCCTCCACCAGCGTCAAGAAGCTGTCGCCAGCCCCCACCTCCAGTGAAGGCCGGTACCGCACCCGGCCCTCGCACAGCTCCATCTGCACCTCGAACAACGGGCACACCTGGGCCTGAAACAGATCAGTGCCTGGCATGGGGCTTCATGTCCCACAGCCCCCAGCCCTGCAAGTGACAGGGACAATGGGGGATACCAGCAGTGCTGGGGAGCACTGTGACAGGCACGATTGGCCACTAAGGAAACCGACTGTGAGCGATAGGACTCCCCGAGGCCACCACAGCCACTGCAGGTACACTGGGACCTACATCAGGGTCCATGTTGCTGAGCAGCATCTGCAGCGATTTCTGAACAAATCTGGAAAGCCCATCCAACACGATTCTGTCTATGTGTCCCACATAGTCCAGCCATATCTGCGAGGACTTGTCAGCCTTAAACAGAGTTGCATTCTCCTGCCGTGGGAAAACCAGCAAGTGTTTGTCAGTGAACATCCAGCAAAGGCACTGGCTCCTGGCACTGCGGGCAAATCCTTCCTTGTGGCCCCTGTGGGTCCATCCAACACTCCATCCCATGGGCCTCACCTCCACCATCCCCTGGATCCTCATGCCTGTGTTCTCGATGACAGTGCGGCGCTCAGTTAAGGTGTTTTCTCTCCCATCCAGGTCCAGGAGTGCAGCTGCCTTGTTGTCCTTCCTTCTAAACAAGGGAGTGGACGAGCAGTCCTGCAGGGAGTAGAGAAGGGGGCTGCTCTGCTGAGCCAGGGAAGGGAAAATCCCAGCTGGATGTGTCCCAGAAAGATGCTCATGAAGCACCATCAAACATTACCTCCATCATCTGGGTGATGTTCTTCAGGTTCAGCTTTGCTCTCTGGACCCGTCTCTGCAGGTCTTGCAGGGTGTCCCTTATCTCCTGGATGTATTCCATGACACCTAGGAGAAAAATGCACACATGAACAGGTTGTGCAGACACCTCCAGGGCAGCAGGAGGGCAGATGGTGTTGGGGACTCCCCAAACGCACAGAGGAGCCCCAGTCTTGGATGGCCAACGTGGGGGTTTGTACCTTCGTGGTTCCAGAACAGGGACTGCTCAGCGCTGGCCAGGCGGCTGTCCAGGGCCTCCAGCTCCCCTGCCACCAGCGGCTGCTCCACCGGCAGCAGCCGTTGCTTCACCTGGGGCCAACACAGCCACAGGTGAGTGCTCAGGTGGAGCAGGGACCCTGCTCCAGCCGAACACTGAGGAACAGGGTCCCCACCCCTCCAACACAGAACTGGGGGGTGGTAGGAGGACAGCAGCAGCCACAGCTTGGCCTACCCACAGAATGGGCAGGGATCTGAGGTGCCAGTAATGTGCCTGTGGTACCCCAACCACCCAGCCCCCCTCAGCCTGGCTGTGGCTCAGGGCATGGAAAAGCAGCAGGGTTGTCTCCCTTTCAGAACCTGCCTCATTGTACCAGCCCACGATGAGCGCCAAATTGTCCCCGAGCTTTTGGAAAGTCTCGTTTTGGGCAAAGAGGTGCTTGGCACTCTCCGGGATGTCCTGCTGCTGCTGGATGTTCAGGTACTTCACCTCCCGCAGGACGGCAGTGAGCTGTGAGACACCAGCAGCAGGAAGGGGTTTGTTGGCAAAACCCACCACACCTCAGGCAGCCCCTGAGACTGCAGGGTTCACACTGGGGTGAGAGATTGCTGGTGTTCCCTGTGCCAGCACCGACCTCTTTGCTGAAATTCACACTGAGGAGGGCAGAGTCGGGGTCCCTCCGGAGCAATGGTTGCTCCAGGCTGAAGTGGCATTCCTTGCCGGCTCCACACGCCCACTCCTCATAGACCCTCTTGCTGTGACCTTGCAGCAGCCCCATCATTTCCTCGTACTTCCCAGATGCCAGCTCAGCCTCAGCACCCGCCATGGCACTGTCAGGGTCACGATAAAAGCAGCAGCTGCTGCAGCAGGACATGGGAGGAGACACAGGCCAGGCTGGATCCTGCCCAGCTGCTGCCTCATGTCCCCATGAGGTGACAGGGGACCTGCACGTACGGGTGGTCGATGGCCAGCAAGTCCCTGCGTGGTCCCTCCAGCCGCTGCTGCAGCTCCAGAGCCCACTTCATCTGCCCAGCCACTGGTGGCAGGTTCTTGTGGATGGACGGGGCTCCCCCGGGGGGTGGTGGGGACACGGTCTGGGTGTCGTACAGCACCTTCACACTCTCCAGCTCAGCCTCAAACATTCCCAGCAGGGCCAAGTAGCAGGGGGAAGCCTCAGCTCTGATCAAGGGTCGCTCCAGCACGGAGGCAAACATGTGCACCAGCTGTGGGAGAGAGAGGTGCTGGCTCCTGTGCCCCGGAGCACCCCTGGGAGGAGTGGTGACCCCTGGTCCCTGCAGGTGCCAGGCTGCAAGCTGGGGCACAGGTACCTTCACGGCAGCTGACAGGTGGTTGCAATCATCAAAGCCCTGGCAGAACACAGCAGCCAGCTGCCTGTTCGCATCCTGAACCTTCTTCTGGAACTCTGCAAAATCTCTGTTCCATTGCTGCCAGCAAGAGCGAAATGATTTAAACTGGCACAGCCCCTGTGCCTCCTTCCCAAATCCTTCCTGAAGTGTTTGCTAAACTTGGAGGGCCCAGAGCCACACGACCTGCCCCAGGGCCAGCCCTGTGCTGCTGTGGGACAGTCCCAGGGACTGCTCTGCAACGTGTTCTGGGAAGAGATTTTTTTTCTTCTCACTTAGCAAACGCTTACACCTCCATCCCACTATCCATTATATTTCCATCCCAGCATCTGCTCACCTCTTCACTGGGATCCAAGGGATCATACTTGCAATCAGCAAAACTCTTGGCGACTTCACAGACCTCTTCGGAGATCCGCAACACCCAGGTCCCAAGGAAGTTTCCTCGCACCCCTCCCAGAACTGTCTTCTCCAGCTTCAGGAAGTCAATGGCTGCCTGGAACAGCTCCTGGCAAGCACAAACTCCCATTTCACTTGGCTCCCCCTGTCCCAGGCCGCAGGCGCAGGAGCTGCAGCACTGGCACAGGGCTGCATCCTGCCAGTTCTCCATTCCTGAGGAGCATTCTCCCAGGGATGTTCCCTGGCCTGGCTGGGGGGTGCCTGTCCTGTCCTGGGGGCTCAGGGCCAGGAGGGCTGTGCCGGGAATGGTGCCACTGTGCTCCCAGTGATGTCCCATTGCATCAGCAGCCCCAGCCCACCCTGTGCTGCTCTCAGGGACCACCCCAGGATCCCCAGGGCAGGGAAGACCCAGCTGCAGCTGGCACTGTGCCCCAAAATGCTGTGCTGTTACCTCGATGGTCTTGAGCCTGTGCAAGAAGGCGTCCATCCTCCTGAAGGTACGGGTAGGGGGGAACTCCCAGAGCTGTGGCTCCTCCTGGGAGGGGAGAGGGTCTGTCAGGCAGTGGGGCTGGCGTGGAGGGAGCCAGGTGCCTGCACACTGTCCCTACACTCACCGGGAACAACGTGGGCATCAGGTTGGAGCAGTAAGTGCTGTAGGACTGGAAGAACTTCTCTATGGTGGAGACGCTCAATTTGATTCCCTCCAGGGTCTCCTGGGGTTCTCCTTGCAGCCCCTTCAGCACGTCCTCGGGGCTCAGGAACTTCTGGGTCTGGGACAGACAGATGCAGGCAGGGACTACCGTCAGAAGGGTGTGAAGGCTCCTCCTGTCCCCTTCATCCCCACGGGCTTGCTGGTGGCCACCTGCAGCCCATGCCCCAGACCCCCCCCAGCCATATGAGGGCCCTTGCTGTTCCCTTGTCTGGGGTGTCTCTGTCACTGCAGCTGGAGGGGATGTGGGTCGGTGCTGGGACTGTACCATGGTGATGAGGAGGTTGCAGATCTCCTGCAGGACACGGGCTACGTGAGCAGGCGAGTGGTAGAGCTGGCAGTGAACCCGGAGCAGGCAGACAGTGCAAAGCACCTTGGGCACAAAGGGCTGCAGCTGTGGGAGCAGAGCCCCATCAGTGTGGGGACATGGCAGAGCTGGGGGCATGTGAACCCCCCAAAACATCCTCTGGGTCTCCGTGCCACCACCCAGATGAGGTAGCCAGGCTGTGCCTGGTTATTTTGCCACATTACTTACCTGGGAATAATCTGCTTGTTCCATCTCCTCCAGCAGCACCTGCAGCGGTTGCAGATGGAGGCTGATGTCTTTGGCTTCCTCCAGACCTGGGACAGGGAGAAAACTCCGTGTCAGGATGGGGACACCTTGTCAGAGGCAGCCACCACCACATCACGGGGCCTCACCAGCACTGACAGCCCTGAACATGTTCTGCAACGATGGCCAGTAGCAGCTGTTGGCCTTCTCCAGCGTCTTGGCCAGCACTGTCACTTGGGGCGAGAGCAGCTGGCACAGGAAAGGTGGCAGGCTCAGCATGGGGGGCTCAGCATGGGGAGGCTTAGCACAGGGCCATGCGGCCACCATGGGGGAGGCGGTACCTGGTCATTGATACACTGCAGGTTGGTCATCCTCGTCTGCCAAAACTCGAACTCGACCCTGGGCAGGGGGTGTAGTCCCTCCAGCAGTAGCCGTGCTGAGTCCTGGCTCAAGATCTCTTCAATCTGCTGGGACCACTCGATGATGACGGTTTCGATGGAGTGCAGCACCGAACCGTCTGCAGGACCCACTAGGCTGAAAGGCAGCCAGGTTATGCCCTATGGGAGCCATGAACTGCCCCAGGGGAACCCCAAGCAGCCCCGGGGGAGCCCTTTGTGCCTGCTTGTGTGGAGGCCTGGCATGGGCCCCTCAAACCTTCTCTGCTGCAGGGGTGGCTGTGCACAGGGGTGTGCAGGGACTAAGCCAGTGTTCCAGCTCCTGTCCCTCCCTGAGGGACTTGTGCTGCCTGGGCCCCTGTTTGCCTTTTCTGGCACCAAGTGGTACCAGCAGCACCTACCAGTCCAGGACAGCACCGGAGTCATCCCAGCTGATCAGGTGCTCGGGCAGTGGGAGCAGCGGTTTCCCCTGGATCTTCCCGCCCATCATGAACATCTTGTTCTGCAGCTGGTGGGTCTGTTGCACAACATCCTCCACCACCATCCTGGGCCAGCCCAGCCCCTGCTCCTCACTCAGGAGCAGTGGGGACACGACCTGGAGGACAAGGCTGGGTTTGGTGCTCTCTCAGGCACTCCTGTGCTCAGGGCAGTGGGCAGTCGTGCTGTCCATCCCAGCGTCCCCTCCTGCTGCCCATACCAGCACAGTCTCAGCCCAGCCACAGCTCCAGCGGCCACCAATGGGTTTTGCTGATGTTTCTGTCATCAGCGTGACCAGGAGACCCCTTGGTCTGGGTTTCCAGCTCTCCTGGGCTGGGAAGTGTTAGGAGCGGCACAGTGAGAGCACCTAGTGGGGTCAGGGGCTAGAACACAAGCAAAAGCCCCCAGTACTGAAGGAGAATCATGGGGGCTCCTGGGGCCAATGCAGCTTTTGGGTACTTTGGGCTGGCAGTGGGAATATTCGTGGGAAGTTTGAGAGAAATCCACTCAGACATTTCCCAGATATGGGGCAGGGGGGAGGGGGCATTACAGTGAGTTTCTAAAACCACAGGGAGGAAGTTGGGCCCAGGAGAAAACTGGGCTGGTTTTCTCCTAGTTGGGCCCAGGAGAAAACTGGGCTGGTGACCTTCCCTCAGCTCTTGTCCTGGTGGGGCTCATTCAGCCTAGCACAGCCAAAAGGTCAGGGCCAGTGCCTGGGGCAAGTTTTTTCTATAAATTTCAGTTTCTTTTGGCACCCACCTGGAATTTTGGCTTTAGCAGCCCGCACCAGGCATCCCAGCACAGCATTGTGCCTGGGGAGCTCAGCTCATCCCATTCACCCCGGGTCTGTGCCTGTGTGGGCAACCCACCTCTAGCAGCACAGTGATGAGCTGCTCCACAGGCGAGGGGCCAATGTCTCCCACCAGAAGACCACTCTGGCAGTTGTCCTGCGTGATGTTCTCCCCCTTCTTCTTCACAAAGTAGATGCCCTTGCCCTTTAAGGCAGATGGGAAGCCCACAGTGGGCAGGAGCTGCCCAGAGGGGTTCAGCCCCAACACCAGTTCCAGCGCATCCTGCTGCTTGAAGAACTTATCCAGCATGGTCGTGACCTCCTCGCTGCTCACAAATTTGCTCCACTTGTCCGTCGAGATGCGCAGCAACACCGTGACCAAGCTCTCCATGAAACCAAGCCGTGGGTCCTGCCCGGCCGACATTGCGCCGGCAGCGGGCTCGGCCGCAGCTCCCGAGCACCTGAGGGGATCCAGCAGGCAGAGCCCCGCTCAGCCAGAGGCTGCATAGACACCCCCCTGATCTTCCCCCCTGCCCATCCCACCCCTCCACTGCCCTCAGCCTTCCCTCTGCACATGCAGTCTCATGGGGAACTGCCGGTCCCATCCCTGCCTGGCCTCGTTACCCCCAGTCCCATCAGCCACCGACCTGCTCTATTCGTGCCTGGCCTCATTACCCCCAGTCCCATCGCCCCTCAACCTGCCCCATCCCTGCCTGACCCTATCATCCCCCAACCCGCCCCATCCCTGCCTAGCCCTATCACCCCGGCCCCACTGCCTCCTAGCCTGACCTATCCCTGGGTGTCCCTATTGTCCTCCAATCTGCCCCATCCCTGCCTGGCCCAATTGTCCCCCTGGCTCACCCCAGTCCTACCTGGCTCTACTGTTCCTCTGCCCTGCCGCACCCCTCAACCCTCCTCCAACAGCCTCCAGCCACCATCTGCACCCCAACGGACACCATCTGCAGTTCAACCGACACCGTCTGCGCCCCAACTGACCCCAGCACCAGCCCAACCGGCACCAGCCCAACTGCAGGGCTGCCCTCTGCCTCACCGCATCCTCATCCCTCAGCAAGGGCTGGTGGCCACTCTGGCCCAACTCAGGCCACAGTGCAAAGGGCTGCCCCATCTGAGGGACAGGGAGGGCAGAGACCATGGCAGGGAATGCCCCTGGCTCTGGCAGAGAACGCCCTTGCCTCTGGCAGACCCCCACCATGGCACAAATGTGCAAGGTTGGACCAGCTCCCCCCAGCCCTGGCGGCAGCAGCACGGCCGGCACAGGCTCTGCGCTCCCGGCTTGCCCTCATCCCCAACGTGGATTTGATCCCATCCACAGCTGGTACCACTTGGGTATGAATCCCCCAGCCCCATTGCAGAACAAGGTACCTGAGTGGATGCCCCACCACTCCTGTTGTCCGAGGCCCCTTGCATGGTGCATTGAGTGCCACTGTGGTGGGCAACCACCCCCTTACCCAGTCAAGCTCAATGCCAGCCCCACTGCACGGCAGGATGCAGGACCAGGAGTTGTCCCAGCCCAGCACAGCCACCCATGCCCTTGTGGCAAGGTCCCCAAGGCACTGTCCTGGCCAGGGGCAGCTGCTGAGGGTACAAAGCTCACGAACACCCTCAGCACACCAAGAAACATGGGCCTTTGAAGGGGAGGAGGCAGAGCCTCAAAGCAAGACCTGCACTGGCCCCAGTGCTGCCACTTCATCCAACATGGCACCACTGCGGTGCCGGTACCAAGACCTCGGGCTGAGAGGAGCATGAGCCTGGTTCAAGTCTGAGCACAGGGCAGGAGCTGGCAGTGGCGGGACCATGGGACTCCTGCCCACGCCGAGCTGCACACAGAGCACAGGAGGCCAAGCGGAGCGCAGTGCAGTGTTTATTTGCTGCCAATCCTCAGCACTAGTTTACAAGGCCATGGCAAAAAAAAAAAAAACAAAAAAAAAAGTTAGAATAAAAAATCCTGTCCCCCCCCACCCCGCAAGGCCTCTGCACTGAACCACCACATACAAAATAATCTACAAGGAGAAAACTATACAGGAGTATTTACACCTCTGATAAATAGACTAATACTGATCCAGGCGTCTCCAGACCATGCGCGGGGACAGGGACAGGACACGACATGGGCGGACTGTGAGGCAGAGAGCGGGGGGCTGCAGCCCCCACCCATCCAGACCCCCGCCACAGCCATTCTCAGGGCAGGTTCCAGCTCTGGACATGTCCCACCATGGCACCGTCCCACCCTGGCATGAGGGGACTGTGCTGCAAGGATGTGCCAGGGGCAACGCTACCCAGTGCCACCTCATCCAAGCCACAACCCCCATGGCTGGACGAGGGCATGTCTGTGCCCTGCGTGGCACCACTGCAGACTGTGACGGTGACAGTCCCTGCCCTTTGGCATTCCTGTGCCCATGGGGACCGTTCCTGGTGCTGGGGGCAGCTGTGAGGGTCTGAGGCAGCAGCGTGGGGACACCCAGGACAGACCCAGGCCCGCTACAACGAGGGCTGGGAGCTGTGTCTCTGTGGGGCCTCCCTAGGCCTGATGCCCTGCACCCCAGCACCTGTGGCACCCCAGAACTGCCAGTTACTCACTAACAGCTGCTCATCCTCCTGACGGGACACCCCAAGTGTGTCTGGACACGGGTGCTGAGGGGATGCAGTGCTCTGTGCAGCTGCAGGGTTGCTAGGGGTCAGGAGCAGGGAAGGTGCCTGTGGTGCTGAGTCTGGATCTCCCATGGCTGTGTGTCCCAGCTTGAGCCCATGAAGACACTGTCCTGCTGATGAGGCAGTGATGGAGGGCCAGAGGCACCGAGACACCTGGGCCCCCTCCCTTCCCCCCCGGAAAAGAAACAGTGAAGCTGAAGCTGGGCCCTGGACCCTGAGGGCCAGGCTGCAGCGCAGCCCTCGCCCCACAGACCCCCCGGACAGGGGGACACTTGGGCTGCTGAGGGCATGCTGGCCTCACAAGGTCAGTCTGGCTTCTAGTGCCTCTTGGTGGAGGAGACCTTCTTCTTCCTGGCAGCCAGCATCTCATAGAAGGGGTCCCGGCTGATGGCTGCCCTGGCAGGGGAACAAAGGTTGGGTCAGGCCAAACTACTGCAGTGCTGGGTGTGACCTGCCTGGCTGGGCCTTGGGCACGTCCCTTTATGCCCCTGGGAAAGCTCACTCCCCCCCATCCTTGCAGGGTGCCCCAGGAAGCACTGTCCCCTTCAAGGGCAGCAGGCAAGTCCCCGCTGTGCCCCTGCCCAGCACCGTGCCGCCCCCCACTCCTCTGGGCACTCACTTGATGCACTTGATCCACTCCTCCTTCTCCTCAGGCGTGGGGGCAGAGATGCGGTACACAGTATGGTTCCCCTCCACCACACGCCCATCCGCCTCTGTCTTGCAGGCCTTGATCACCTGGTCCTTGTTGTCAGGGATGTAGAGCTCGAAGCAGTTCTGGGAGGGAGAGACCGCTCAGAGGTAGCCCCCTCCCCTTCCAAAGGGGACCCCAGGCTGTGAGGGATGAGGCAGAGTCATGCTCTCCCAGCACAACCACCCCAGCACGGCAGAGAGAGATGGACACGCCATGCTCATCACCCCATGGCCCTGTACAAGCTCTGCCAGCAGTCCTGGTCACTGCAGTGACTGGCCCCAGCTCTGCACCTGGCCACTGTGACGGTGGAGGCAGTGACCGCTGTGGGGCCCCTGTCTCTCCTAGGGGCATCCTGGGGGCTGCAACACCTCCCAGCTTTCCCCGTCCAAGCCAAAGCACCAAGGCTACCCCAAGCCCCATAGGACACTGCTGCAGCACTCACGGGCTTCTTCGAGTCCTCCACCTCACGGATGCTCAGGTTCTCCAGGGGGATGATGCCGCGGGGCTCCTTATCCTGGTGCGGTCAAGCAGAGGTTTAGCTGTGGGATGGACACTCCCAACCCAGCCCCTTCCCCGTCCCGGCTTGGCTCGCCCCACGCAGAGCCCACTCACCGTTGTATACTCGAAGTAGTAAAGGCAGTTGTCGGTCAAGATGAACCAGCGCCGCTTCCACGTCTTCACCCTGCCTCCTGGGAGCAGAAAGGGACAGTCGGGCACAGCCCTGCAGGGCGCTGCCGGGCACATGGCACACGGCAGCGTGGGAGCCGGGCGGACACACACGGGCTCCAGCAGCACAGGGCCCGGGCGGACACACAGAGCCAAGCAGAGCCAGGCAGCGGCGGGCAGCAGCAGCAGGCAGCACACACCGCACCGAGCCGGAGCGGGAAGCGGACGGATGAGGATGGAGGCGAGGGTGGGGTGCCGGGCTGGGAGCGCTGAGCCTCTTCCCACCCAAGCACGAATTCAGCACAGCTAGAGGATACTGCAGCCAGCCAGTTCCCTGGGGGACATGGGGACTTTCTGTCCACACTGACCATGGTCCCCCCTCATCCCAGTGCTGATCCACGGCTGAGCTCCGCAGCCATCACCACAGTGGGAGAAGCCACTGCCTGGGTACAGGGGCCACTCATCCCTGGGCTCGGCTCCCCTCCACCGCGGCCACTGCAACAGTGCTAGATGTGGGATGACCACCCACCTTTGAGGACTGGGTCTAGCATGGACATAGGGAGCCACAGTGTGCACTGTGCCCCCGTTCCCCCATGCCCCAGCCCCTGCCCCACAGTAGTTCCGAGGGCCAGCACCAATGCCCTGACACCCTGGGGTGCAGGTGCTGGAGTCGGGGTAGCACCGGTGCTCGCACAGGAACTGCTGTGAGCCCTTAGCACAGCACAGGGCACCATGCAGATGGCTCTTGCTCGCTTCCATCCAGCTCCAGGCGCTTGGCACCCCTGAGCATCGCGCGCACAGTCCTTGCTGAGGACACACCAAACCCATCCCCATCCCTCGTGGCACCGGAGGCGAAGACACACTGACCGGGCTGAGCTGCCTGTGGACACGGCGAAGCATGGCCGGGCGGGTCTCCCCAGCCAGCAGATGGGCAAGGAGCCACTGTGGCCTGTCCTCCCCCAGGGTGGTAGAGGAGGCCGCAGGCCTTGAGGAGAGCGTGGCATTGGTGGGGCCGCACCCCAAGTCCCTGCCTGGTGGCGGAGCAGTGCTGTCCCGCGGCAGGCGAGGTGCCCGGGTGGTGCGGGGTTAGCAGCAGCAGCAGCAGCAGCAATGAGACTCATCACCAGCAATTAAAAACGCAAAGGAAACGAAGCCCCAGCAGTGTCAGCAGAGCACGGGAGAGGGGTACGTACCTCCTGGAGTTGGGGGGCAGGGAAAGGAAGAGCCAAAATCATGGAAACATACAAATGAGGGAGAAAAGAAAATTAAAAAAAAAAAGGGGAAAAAATAAAAAGAGGAATCCCAAAGCCCCCCCCTTGCCCTGCGGGTCAGTGGGGCCAGGCTGCAGCAGGGAAGCTGTGAGGGGTCAGGCTGGCGGCATGGACATAGGGGCTGACTGCCCTGGCTCACTGTGGCTCTGTGGGATGGGGCTCCTCAGCTGCCAGGCACAGGGCCTGGCTCCCTCCACCCCATGGCTGACTCACGGGGTCTCTCCCTTCCCCACAAGTGAGCTGGGGTCCATGGCCACTCTGCTGCCTCTCTGCCCTCCTGTCCACCCATAGTGGCAGTGCCAACCTGAACCTGTGTGCTCCAGGCCCCTTCACCGCCTGGGTGCTGGACTTGTCAGAGACGGGAGAGCCTAGAGCTGTTCCCCGAGTTCCCCTCCACCCAGGGTGGGGAGGAGGTGGCTCTTGCTCATCCCCTGGGCCAGGAATAAGGCCCCTCCCGAGGGGATGGTCATACATCAGGAATCCTGACCCCAGCCAGAACTCCAGGGAAAGGCCCCACTGGACCCCAATCCTGCCAGCACCCATCCCCCCACTGGACCCATGCAGAGGATTCCCCAGAGGTGCTGAGAAGAGAAGCCACAGGAGCCAGGGCGCAGAGGGCTCCAGCTGTGGGAGCCGGGCAGTGCAGCAGGGATGCCATGCACGCTGCCTGCATGTGGAGCTGGGATGCAGAGGTGGTAATGCTGTGGGAAGGTGAGGCAGGGGCTTGTCTGTGGCATGGAGTGGGGACACACGCAGCCTGGGGCAGCTCGCCGCTCACTGCCCGGGGCCTGTTCTGACACACCCTGCTGTAACTCGGTGACCTCAAGGGCCTCAAGGTCTCTGTGCTCTGACACTGGACCTTGGTACCAGTTCTGCACCCCGGGGGCTTGCCCAACCTAGAGGAAGAATCCCCTGGGATGCCCACCCAGCCTCTCAGCAGGGCCTCCTCAGCTCTGAGTTCGCTCCTGCTGCCCAGTCAAGGGAAGATGGAGGACTGCTGGATGCATGGATGCCTTTCCCGAGGGGGTTGTGCCTCTCTCTGCAGCCTCCTCAAGCTCCAAAGAGCCAGGGCAGCAGGAGAAGTGTGGGAAGCCCAGAGGCATCGCACCCATGTCCCACGTCTGTCCCTGGGGACAGCCTGCCCTCTCTGGCCACCAGCACTCACCAAGCTTCAGGAGCCAGCCCTCCCGGTCGGGGTTGAAGAAGGTGTGGGTGAGGTCATTGCCATCGTCCTCAGGGATTTTGAAGGGCTCATTCTTGATGCTCTCGTAGAGATTCTGGCACAATGACACACGATGTCAGCTCTGCTCTGCCCTGGAGCCCTGTGGCAGGCCCTGCTCCAGGCCAGCTCTGCAGCCTGGCCCGGGCCCCTCCACACTCTGGCCCTCACCCGGAGCAGCTCCTCAGGCAGGTCTCCCCCGTCGTTGATGCCGCGGTTCATGGCAATGAATCGCTCCGCCGTGGGCTTGTCTTTCACATTGGGGTTGTGCAGACTCGTGTTCAGCATGATGATGGCAAAGGAGAGCACATAGCACGTGTCTGTGGGGGCAGAAGGGAAAGTCAGCTGCAGGGCAGGATGCCAGGGAGAGGGTCTGGGGCAGGCGCTCACCTGTGGACTGGAAGACGCCGGGGTTGCACTGGCAGTACCGCTGCGCAAAGGCCTCCATCATCCGGTCGATCTTCTGCGCCTCCCCGGGCAGCCGGAAACTCCACAGGAACTGCCTGTGGAGAGCAAGTTATGGCGTTGATTTGGGGGCTCCATGGTCCCTCAGCCCACCATGGTCCCCCAGCATCCCCCAGATGGGCCACACTTAGCTCCTGGTCCCTCGCTCACCGCAGGGCCTGCACGAGGTTGAGGTCGGTGAACTCGTGCAGCTCCACAAAGGCATGCAGGACTTGGATGTTGAACTCATCCCTGTGGGAACAAAGCCAGAGCATGAGGGATGCATGATCAGCAATCCTGTGACTGCCGAGCAGCCCCACTCTCCCTGCCCTGCTCCAAACTCTGCCCATTAATGGGGGGAAACTGCAGCTACCTCCAGCTCATGTCCTGGGCTCATCTGCACACACCAGCTGCTCACAAGCACCAGCCATGGATTGAACACCCCCAACTGCCCCCAGCACACTGGGTACCCCCATTTGGCTGCCCTGTGAGCTCAGAGCTGCAGTGTCCCATCTCTCAGGTGGCAGGAACCCAGAACACCCCCAGGAGACCCGAGGCCAGCACACCTCTCGCCCAGGTAGTCACCGATGGCTGTCTTGTTGAGGCCTTCTCCCTTGTACAGGAACTGAGCGATGTCCTCGCACGTGTTCTTCAGCAGGTCATTCTCGATCAGGAACTGGATGCCCTGGAGCAGTGCAAGAGGGGCTACTCAAGAGGTCTGCTGTTGCCTCCACCAGCCTGCCTGCTAACCCCAGCCCCTGCCAAAGGGCTCTGTCCTGGCTCAGGTATCCAGACTTGGAGGTGGCAGAGCCCAGCATGACCTCAGAGGCTAGTGACCAGCCCTGCTCCCCACCCCACAGTACCTTCTTGGGATCCATGTTGAATTTCTTCCTGCCCATTGCCACTTGCTTGTTCCTCTGCATGTTTTTCCTGCAAGGCACGAAGCAGCTCTGAGCATCCAGCAGGGACCTGCTGCCTCTGCCCGGCCCCTGGGCAGTGCACTGCAGCTAGGGTCAGCCCAGACCGGCGGGAGCCAGGTCCCCTACGCTGGCCCCCTGCAGGGCAAAGCCGACACACTGTTCCGTGTCTGCCCCGCGCCACGGCCCAGGGCTGCTCTTGGCCTGCCGGGCCCCAGAGCAGAGTGGAGCTGCCGCACCCACTCTTGGGGTCACCCCGAACAGAAGGGGTGCAGGTACAACACCTGTCAGGTCAGCCGTGCATGGGGAGGCTTGGCTAAGCTGGCTGCGGCGGGGCTCTGGAGAGAGCAGTGGGGCTGGCGGGAGAGGACACCCTTCATGCCTCAGCGGGTGATCGGGAACGGTGCTGGGAGTCGGCTCCCGCCAGCCACTGGGACCCCTAATCCCAGCTGGCACCGCCTGCACCAGCTCAGAACAACAAAGCCCAACAGCGGCTGTGTCCAGACAGAGGGGCTGGGGCTTAGAAAAACAGACCTGGGAGCAGTAGCCGAGCCTGGGGTCCTGCTCCCAGGAGCCCAGACCTTGGGAAAGCCGCCCACATCAGCACTCACGGGCCAGGGCTCAGCTGCCCTCAGCTCCCACATGGCACCAGAGGGGGCTCAGTGGGGCCCTGGGCCGGGACTCACCTCTCCTCTGTGGAGCCCAGGTTCTCGATCTCATTCGTCACTTCTGCTATCTCATCCTTCAGGCGCTGTGGAGAAAGGGCACTTTGGAGGGGCCTCCACCCCGAACCCTCCAGTCCTCAGCCCCGGAGGCAGCCCCGCAGTCCTCCAGGAAGCCCCAAAGACCTTCCTTTCTTTCTTCCTTCTCTCCATACCCCTCCCGCCCTCAAGTACTGGCCTGGGGCTGAATCAGCTCAGGGGGCACTGGCGGTGGGGTTGGCTGCCCTCCGCTGCTAATCCCTGCAGCATCACAACGCTCCCAGCACACAGGAAGGAAGAGATTCGGAGGTTAACAAAATTACCCCTAATCCCTTTAGATCATGGCCAGCATATGGCAGTAATTAGCCTCTGCGGCCTTAATCGGGGACAGGACTGACAGTGTCCCAGATGAGCTCTGACCTCGCAGGCGCTTGCCAGGGCAGTGGCCTGCCCCAGAGACACAGTCCCTGCCCGTGCCAGGCAGAGGCTGGCACAGACTCCAGTGCCCTGGGGCATGGCACAACTGCACAGCCTGGAGCTCTGCAGGTCACAGGAAAAGCCACGACTGCCTTGGCAGGGCAGAGCAGAGCAGGCTGGCTGCCACCCGGGACCATGTCCCTGCTGGGACCCTGTCCCTGTCCCCAGGGTCCCTCGGAGGCAGTGTTGTGGGGCAGCGGGGTGAGGGACCCTGGATGGGGCTGCAGAGACCCTGCCAGTGACATAAGCAGAGAGATTGCATCCCAGGTTGTTCTCTGAGACAGGGGGATTGTGTGGGTGTCACCTCTCAGCATTCAGACCTGTATGTCAGCCAGCAGTTCCTGCTTGCGGCGACGGATGTTCTCCAGCTCCTGGCACTCCTCTGGGGTCAGGTCACTGGGCACTGAGCAGAGATATGGTCAGGTCAGCACGTGTGGCCCTGGGAATCAGCCCTGACAGGCTCCTGGCACAGCCTCTGCTCTCGGCCAGCAGTCCTGGGCCTGGATGGAACCAGAACGTGGAGCTGCCAGCTGCCCAGAGGAGCTGGGCTGATGAACAGGGTCCCCAGCCCTGTGCAGTGGCCAAGTGGCACTGACAGCATGCAAGGAATGCGAGGGCCAGGGCATCGCCAGGCCGGGCAGCGGCTGCAGTGAGGAGCTGGGCACCACCGGGTCCTGCTGATTCAGCCCATGGCAGCTGCGCAGTGAGGACCAGCACAGCCCCCAGACCAGTTCCAGCACTGCTCCCCCCAGCCTGGCCCTGATGCCCCCCCTATGTCCCATTTCACTCTGTTCTACCCCAGCAGGGCTGGTGTGGGTACCCACTCCGAGCCCTTCCCTGGCTGGGCAGCTCTGCTGTGCCCCATGGCATGGGCTCCACGCAGACCTGGAGCCCCGCAGGTTGTTCCGCCATACCGGGCCAGCCCCAAACATAAACCAACTCCTAGCCACCCCTGCAGCCCACTCTGCGCTGGATCCATCATTCCAGAGCAGGGCCTGGAGTTGGCACACCCTCCTGCACACCATGATGTCTACATCTCCCTGTCACCCTAGGGAGTCAGGCACTCCCTCACCAACAACATCTGAGACTCAAGCACAGGGCTGCTGCATGCTCCCCCTTGGTCCCAGAACATTCCTAGTGCTCCCTCGTGTGTGACCTCCTGACTCACAGTGACAAGGTATGCCATTCTTGTTCCCTCCAGTTGCCAAGGTCACCTGCTCCTCCAGCAGTGCTCCCAGCCCTCCTCCTAAGCCCGTCTCCCACCTCTGCCAGAGGGTTCCACACGTTGCACGAAGGTCGCCCGCAAGGACAACAAAGCACCATCCCTACAGAGCGCAGTCCCCAAGGAAGGTGGCAGCAGCACCCACAGGCTCAGCTCTTGTGTCATCCCCACCCCAGGGTGCTGGGCACAGGCACCTGTGGGGCTGTCACATCCTCCCCCACCCCAAGCATTACCCTCCATCCCACTGACATCCTGTGTGCCACTACATGCGTGGGCTCCAAGCCACCACTGCTGCCAGCCCAGACTCACCGGAGCATCCACAGCACAGTCACTGCCCTGTGCCAGCGCCCAGGGACACCACGCGCCTTTGGACCAGTACCATCCTCAACCGCACATTGCTTCTCCCCGCGCCGCCTCCGAGGGAGCCGCCCCGGGGGAGACCGTGACCCCACACCCTGAATCTCTGAGCTCAGCACTTCCCTAGCCCTGCTCCCGGTTTCTGTTGAACTTCCTCCTTCGCAAACCCCTCACTGCCAAGGCTAAGGTGCCTCAGCTTGCGACATCACGTCTCAGACCTGACGGTGGCACTTCCCAATATTTTCAGTCTCCCATGTCAGGAAGCCTGAACCAGACAAATCGGCTTGTGGTACCAGGTTAAAAGTTACTTAAACTTCTAATATCAGAGCTGTGTTGATGCATCTGAGTGCCTTCCACACACCCCAGTGTTGCTGCCACCAGCGGCAGCCTCACCCCTCTCCAGCAAGCCCAGGCTCACTGCAGGATGGATGAGCTGCTTTGTCAGACACTGAACCCCCCAAATCCCTGGGCTGCTGCATGTTTTGCAGGACCCTTTCACCTGGCTGCAGGACCCTCCTGTCTGGCTGCAGGGAAGGTCAAATTCAGTGCCAGTGCTGGAGCTGGGCCAAGGTGAGCCCTCAGCACTGCCTCCCCCTGCCCACCTGGGAGCAGGTGGGGGTCTCAGCGGGGTCCCGGTGGCCCCAGGGCAGGCACGGCGCAGGATGAGACGCTGCAAGGCAGCGGGGATGTCAGAGCTGGTCCGGAGCCCCAGAAGGTCCCTCCCCAGTAGAGGCTGAGTACTCGTGACAGCAGCCCAGCCATGTCAGCAGCAGCCAGAGGAAGAGAAACCCCAGACGCAGGAGCTTTTCTGGTGAAGGAAGAAGGCATTAACCCTTCCCTGCCTCTGCACCTTGGGGAGCCCCAGCAGGCCTGGCTGCGAGCAGAGCAGTGCTGATGGATGAGGAGGCTGGAGCACACGCTTCCCCCAGACTCAGCCTGGCAGACGTGGGACTCCAAGCAGGGTTAGGGCTCCCCACCAGCACAGGGGACCAAGGGCACCTCCTGCGGCCAGCAGCTGAGCCTGAGGACCCTGCCCAGGAGCAGTAAGGGCCACCAGCAGGATTCGTCCCACCTGTCTCCGGCTCCGGGTTCGCTGTGGCCTGCAGCGCCCTGGAGCAGCAGCCACAGCACGTGCCCCCTCCCCACCCTGGCCAAAGCAAAGCCCCGTGGCACAGGGGCTGTGCTCGCCCCATGCTCTGTCCTGTCTGCTGCCCCGAGGCCTGTGGGCAGGGCAGGTGTCAGGGGAGCGGGGCAGACACTGAGCCACCCACGCCCCTCACCCCCACACCCCAGCTCACCGCTGCCCTCCACCCTGAGCACCATCGCGGGAGGGCCTCACACTGGCCCTGCTGGCCATGCCTGTGCTGCTGGTGCCTCCGCAGAGGTGCTGCTGTGCTGGGTGCGGGCATCTGCCGCCTCGGTGCTTCTGCAGTGACTCAGGGCCACGGCACCAATAAGCTCCAGGGCCACCTGGGCGTCATCCCAGCCTTGCCGGGAGCCAGCACCACCAACACCCTTTTCCTGCCGCCATGAGCCAGAGCCGCCAGCACCTTAACTCCTCTGCTCCCGGCTGGACAGGGAAACAGGGCGCCAGGGCCCTGCTGCCCTTCCTTGGCCTGGGGCCGGAGGACTCGATGTGCCGGGGTCCCAGCCAGACAGGCCCCGGGGCTGTTCCAGCCCTTCCTTCCTCGGGGGCTGCCAGGACACTTGACCCAACACATCTTGAGATCACTGCGCAATGAAGGGTCCCCTCTTTTCCCCTCTGCCAGCTGGGCTCCCCTACTCCAAAAGACCCCCAGCACTGCCCTGCAGCTCCCCCCTGTCTCTGCTAGAACCCCCCCGCTTCAGGTCCAGGTCCTGTGCCAGCTGTGGGGATCACTGGTCCACAGGCTCCATGACAGCTCCCTTGCTCCAGAGTGCCTGTAGGGACCCCACTGCTCCATGCGGGACCCCTTTGCAGCGAAACCAGGCCCTCCAGCGCCATGGCTGCAGTGGAAGAGAACCCAGCCTGTCCCTGTCCCCTGTCAGCTGCCTGGAGAGGCTGCATCGGCCTCAGCCACCTTGACTCAGCTAAATCCTGCTCAGCAGCACGAGATGGAGACACAGCACAGCACCAGGAATGCCAGCTATGGAGTGAGGGGAGGGCAGGCTACAGAAGCCTCAAGATGTCCTTTGGCCCCCTGAGCCACAGCACCAGCCAGCCTTGCTGCTGGCCCACGCTGTACCACACCAAAGAGGCAACAGCCTTGGGGTCAGACAGACCACAGAGACAAGCCCAGGGTCTCTGGGTGCTGCTGTGGGAGCTGCTGCCCACCATGCCCCTTGGTGAGGTCCCATGGGGCCCCCAGGAACTTCTTGCCTGTCTCCCCACACCACATCCTGTTTTCACCGTGCTGTGTGCGCACCCTGGTTTGCGTCAGCCCCGTCCTTCCCCCACTGACAGCCGAGGTGCATCGGCAGAAGGGTTTCAGAACAGGCAGCTCCAAGAAAGACCCTCCAAAGCTGCTGGACCTTGTGCCCAGGGCCCTTGTCCTGCTTTTGCGCTGGCCTGCCCAGCACTTCCACTAAATGACCCAGAGGCCAGCAGGGAACCCCTGTCCACAGCCGCTTCCTCACTCTCAGTGGCTCCAGGCTTCAGCACGCCCACACACAGACCCCTGGCACGGCCAGGTGAGCACCGGCTCGGCCATGTCCACAGGCATCGCGCACTATGCAGGTGCCAAGAGTGCAGCCAGCCAGGCACAGCATCTGCTCTCGGCACCACTCACGGTGCCAGGCCTCGGGAGGAGCAGAGCCTGCTGCTGCTCAGCCACAGGGTGGGCTAAGGAGGTCCCGCAGCCCCCTGCCCCACCACGCAGCCCCCCGGTCCCACAGCCAGGCAGGAACCCGCAGACAGCAGCAGCTCACGCAGGCAGCCAGCCCTCAGCACATCCCCAGCGTGGCAGGCACTGCGTTTCCCACAAGGCGCTTTCCCTTTGGAGAGTGCCACCCCACAGCGCCCTCACAGCCACAGGCACTTGCCGTGGTGAGGGCAGCCAAGTGCTCCTGCATCGCAGGGCAGGGGTGAGGGCCGGGGGCAGGACCCACCGTGGCTGCACCACACCTCCTGCGACCATCCAGTCGCCACCACCGGCTGCCGAACAACCCCCATCCTAGCATGACACTGGCTCTAGCGCGGGCAATGCCAGGCAAGGGGTCCATGTCTGTCTGTCCTGCCGGGGCTCAGTGCTTGCAGAGGACCGAGCCTGGGGAAGCTGGCAAAGGAAGGAGGCAGCGAGACGGTGAGGACACTCTGTGCCGCTGTCAGCAGGAGCCATATGGAGCTAGAGCCATATGGAGCTGGAGCCACGGGCACCACCGTGTCTGCTGGGGGATGGGGACCCCACAGCACAGAGGGGAGGGGGGGGCACGCAGCGCCTACCTGCCTTGGCAGCCACCGAGGGGCAGAGGAAGGCCTGGAAACTGGAGGCGCAGAGCTCGCTGACCGTCCCCATGCTTCAGGGGTCCCACACAGAATGCCACCAGTTCCGGGGGGCAAGGCAGGCGCAGGCAGAGGTCTAGCAGCAGCAGGCAGAGGCAAGGCAGCAACAGGCAGAGGCCAGGCAGGTGCACGTGCCTGAGCAGCGGACTCCCTGGTGCCAGGGCCCACAGGCGGAGTGCAGGCAGCGGAGCCGGAGCACTCCCGGCTCTGGCTGGAGCTGGCTCTGGCAGGGGAGCTCCAGCCGCAGGAGCCCACGCGCCAGTCCCAGCCAATCCCCGCCGCACCGGCACACCAGCCTGTGCTGCTGCCGGAGCCCCGGCCGGCGGCTCAAAGCCACTTAGAGGACGAGGAGTTTGGGAAGTCCCCAGCAGCCCCTGCGCCCAGGCCGCCTGCCCCCCAGCAGTCCCCTTGCCCCCGCAGGGGGCCAGCAGCAGGGTATTTTTAGAGTGGTTTTATCCCTCCGTATCAGAGCATTAAGCATCGGGAGCCGGCGGTCGCGTAGCAACGAGCGCTGCATGAAGGAAGGTGCACCCAGAGACAGCGCGGCAGCGTGAGCGTGGGGGTGCACCACAACCCCCGCTCCCGGGGCGCAGGGCCCAGGCCCCGACCCCGGCACAGCCTGACAAGCTCAGCCAGCCCTGTGTGCAGGCACGGGCAGGTACTGAGCCCTGGTCATGCCCCAGAGGTGCTGCCCACTCTGCTCTGATCCTGGGGTGTGGGGGGGCTTCTGTGGCAGGAACTGGGGGGTCTTGCCCTGGGATCCCAGCCTGAGGCAGAGCTGTGGAGCTAGGGAAAGGCGCAGCCCTTCTGCCCTCCTACCCCACAAGCACTGAGCAAACCCAAACCGGACTGACAGCTCCTTCCCTCAAAGCAGAAGCGATCTTGAGCACAGGGCACAGCCATGAGTAACAAACCCCAGGGCCTGTTGGGGCAGGAACAGCCCAGCAGCTCTGCTTGCCTGCCCCAACAATCACTGGGATTGCTGAGCCAGGAGTAACCCAATCGGGGCAGGCAGGAGCCCAGACAGGGTGGGTGGTGGGGAAGGGCACCCTGGCAGGCAGGAGCAGTCTCTGCTCCTGGGCACACTGTGACTGCAGACAGAAGGACAGTGGAGAAGGGCAGCTGCTGGAGCTGCGAGGGCAGCCAGGTACTCGCCCCTGACATGACTGACCTCCTGCTTTCAGCACCACTTCCCCTTTTCCAGCCAGAGCGGTGGTTGCCCCATCACAGGGAGGCAAAAGGGCAAACGAAGGGAGCTGGTGGGGACACACTGGGGCTGAGCTGGGCATGTGCTGTGGCAAGCACCTGCCTGGAGCCTGGACTGGCATCTGGAAAGACCCCCATAGGGCACATGGGTGCTGTGGCCAGGATGAGGCAGGGCCAGGTGGCATCTCCCATGCAGAACAATCCAGATGCCTGGTTCAGTCCTTGCACCCTGCCTGGCTGAGGTGGGGTGCTTCCAAACACCTCGGGGTCACAATAACCACGGCTGTGGACCCGATGTGTGATTGTGAGCATCAGCAGTGGAGCTCATCATTCTCTGTTCCAAACATCTCAGGAGAAGAACCAGCCAACTGCTTCTGCCTGAGCCTCCAGCTCTGCTCTCTGAGCCCACTGCTACCCCTGCACTGTTCCTGCACCTTGGATCTGGGAGCCCCTGTGCTGGGCCCAGCAACTCACCCTGGCTCACCCCACATCATGCCAGGGAAGGGGCTGGGGCATCATTGGCAGCTTCCCCAGCAGCATCCCCTGGTGCAGAGGGGCATGCCACAGTCCCAGGATGCCTCTGAAAGAGCTGAGCCTGTGCCAAGAAGCTGCCAGCACCCACTGGCAAAACAGGGCTGTGCAGGCTGGAAACGAGGACAGGGATTTCTTAGGTGGGGAACTCCCTGGCCTGCTGGGGGACATGGCAGCCCACCCTCCTTTGCAGATCCCCCACACCTTGCATAGCCCATCCTGCCTCCACGCATCCATCCTGTCCCAGACAGCGAGGCCCCCCAGGCACAAGCCGCTTTGCTGGAGGCTGCATCAACCCCGCTTAGAGAAATCCCTTAATCCCCAGGCCAGAGTGAGCACTAATCCCTTGAGTGCAGCAGGATTACCAGCACTGCCCAGTCACGCCCCCTCACCCTGGGCCGTGACGGGGCCCAGCTCAGGACACGGTGCTGGGACCGGACCGTGCTCCCCACATCCTTTCACAGGTGCTGCAGCTCGGTGGGGCAGGAGCGGCTGGGATGCTCCCTAGTAGGACACCGACGCCCCACCACAAGGTCCAGAGGTGTCTGACCCCCACTGCCATGCTCACTAAGCTACGGTGAGGTCTGGGATGGGTTTGGTCTTACCGCCATCCCGTGGGGAGATGCTGGGAAGGGGATGGCAGTGCAGCCCCACGCTCT
The DNA here is from genome assembly GCA_013399855.1 of Oxyruncus cristatus. Taxonomy (NCBI): domain Eukaryota; kingdom Metazoa; phylum Chordata; class Aves; order Passeriformes; family Cotingidae; genus Oxyruncus; species Oxyruncus cristatus. The sequence goes on from VXAY01005982.1 coordinate 445,607, forward strand.
AGCAGGAGTAGGGGGAGCCCACATCTGTGCCACCAGCTGCTTGCCTGAGGATTTGCTCTCTGCTGAGGCAGATGGCTGGAGAGGGGCCGTGAGCTGTGGGGCAGACACTGGCATCAGCAAAATCCCCCATCAGCAAGAGCCTCCCTGTCGGCTTCCACCATGCTGTGGCCTCAGCAGAATGTCCTCTGCTAAACCGACTCAGCTCAGGAACTTCAGGGCAGCTGCGAGGTCTGTTGCCCCTGGCACAGGGACAGCAGCGAGGGTTGGAGGTGGCTGTGCAGCTCCCTGTGGCCCCCGCGGCAGGGCGAGAGGGACACTTCTGATGCTGACGGATGACCCGGGACATCTTCCAGGTAATTCCGGGAAGCTGCGAGAGGCTGCTCGCTGAATCGCTCCCCGCGGCGCTCTCCCGCTAATGGGTTGTATCTGACAACGCCCGAGCCAGGCCGCAGCGGGGCCGGGCGCTGGCACCTTATCTCGCACTGTGAGGTCCTCGCAGGCAAGCACAGTCACTTCTGGGGTGGAACAGCAGTTCCTAATCGGCTGCGCCGCACAGCTGTGCGGGGCAGGAAGGCGGCCCGCGAACCAGCACCGTCGGCAGCAGCACTTCCCTGGCACCATCTGCTCCTGGGGGAAGAACGGCCACGAGCACGGCTCCCCCACCGGGGCCATGGGCTCACATCTCACCCAGACTCCCGCCTCCCCCTCAGCAAAGTCCCTGCTCAAGGCAAAGTCACCTGCCGACCACAGGAACGCCCTCGGAGGGGCCTGGCACAGGCAGGGACTCCCTGCCCGGTCCCGGTCCCCAACACCGGGAGGGAATGGTCGGCAAGGAGGGAAGCGGGAGGCAACTGCGCGGGCAGGAGAGGGGAGAACCTGCAGCCCCTGAGCTGCCGCTGCCCCCCCTGGAGCGCGTCCAGAGCCGGGGGGGGTTGTGACAGGCAGCCGCCATGGAGGCGAACCTGCCCTGAACTCTGCGGGGCCGGAACGCGGCAGCTGCGCGGGGCACCCGAGAGCAAAGAGTGAGCGGCGGAGGGCAGGCGTGAGAGCAGCGGGTCCCGGAGCTCCGGGCGCAGTGCCGGGGGTGCAGTCCCACGGCTCGCCCACCCCGCGCACCGGCAGCGGGAACGGGCTGCCGGCTCCTTCCGGCGCCCGCTCCGACACCCACGGCCCCGCCCGCCCGAAACCGCGAAGGCCGCGGTCGCTCTGACACCGGGTCCTGCCGCCCCCCGTCCTGCACCCGGGAACGGCCCGGCCCAAACGCTCCCGCCCGTCCGGGAGAGCCGCTTCCGCCCCAGCGCGAACGACGGAGAACCCCGGCGGTTCACCCCGACCCAGGTGCCCCCTAAGACCGAGCCCTCCGCCCCGTCCCGCGGGGTGCCGGGACCCCCGGCCCGCACTGACCGCAGCCGCCGCCCTCCTCCTCCTCCATCCCGCCGCCGCTCCGGCCCCGCCCGCGTGACGATCGCGCCGCGGCCGCCACGGCCGGGGTCACGTGGGGCCGGGGCGGAGCCACATCGCCCCGCCCCGCCCCTTTCCCGCTGCTCCCGAGCGGGGCCGATGGACAAACACCGGGATTTATTCCGTTCGATCCAATCCTTCAGTGCCCGCGGCCCCGGCGGCAGCACCCCATCCCCGCGGGGAGCCCACCGATGCCCCCCGCGCCAGCGCGGGACCGGGCCAAACGGAGGGGAGGCTTTCAATGCGGCTTGCGCAGGAAATGGGGGTCAGGCAGCACCAGGGCTGGGGGCAGTCCGGTTAGGTGAGAGGCGGCGGGAGGCAGCACGTTGACACAGAGCAGCAGAGACGGTCTTGAGGCACTTGTCAGGAGCCCCCGCAGGTGTGGGCTGGGGAAAGGAGGGGAAGAGGTGGGGCGAAGTGAGGAGGAGCCTGGCCAAGGAACATTGGAGGCACGGCAGTGTGGGCAGGCTCCTCTGCAGGTGGAAAAGAAGCTCCCGGAAGGGGAAGGCACGACCCCAGGACAGGGCCCGCATTCCCTCCTCTCTGAGCATGGTCCACCAACAGCTACCAGAACATTGCTGCCCCTGGTCCTTCGCCTGGGACTGCTTCGTGAGCTGTCTGGGGAATGCAGATCTTAACCTGTGAGGCAAGGAGCAGCGTCAGCCCTCACCAGGCTGCCACCCCCTTCCTCCCCGAGCTCACTGTGCCTCCCCGCTCACTCACCTGAGAGCCGGTGGCCCAAGCTGGCCATCTTGGCAGGATGCGACATCAACCAGAAGTTGCGCTTGTTCTGCAACTTCTGGAAGGGATTCGAGTCTCTCTTCCGCTCCTGCTTCATCTTTTTCATTTTCTTTATCTGCGCAGAGGCAGGCAGGCTCTCAGGTCAGAGTGTAGAGTCCCCAGCCTCCTCCCACCTGCCCCAGCCCAGCACACAGCCAGCACCCACCTTTCCTTTGTCAAACTCCTGGTCCCACTCATCGATGATGCTTTCACTCCGGGCCAATGCCGTGTCCCGAATGGCATCATGGCTGATGGCCGAAATTTCACCCTGCCAGGTCAAGACTGCAGAGCAGCATGGTCAGCAGGAGCACAGGGCTGTGCCCTGCTGCATCCACCTGCACTGGGCCCCCACCAGGCATGAGGCTGGAGCCCCTCGCTTCAGGCCCCCACCCTGTGCCACTCCTGACAGCCCCCAGCTGGGTTCACCTGCCTGGCTCCAGGAGCCCCATCACTGCCTGTGCTGGAGCAGGGGGAGCTCAGGCCCTAACAGAGCTCAGAGGGCTCTGCCTGTATCCAGGGCTTGGGGCAGGGGGGCTGTGCAGCTGCTTGCTCACCCAGGAGAGCCAGGATTACCTTGTTTACCATAAGCCTTGTCCAATGAGTTCTGGAGCAGCTCGCCCACCACGCTGGACTCCCGGCCCCCAGGGGCTGTGCTAGCCCAGTTGCTGGCTGCAGGGCTCAGGGCAGCCAGGGTGCGTCTCTCATCTCCAGTCTGGCTGTCCTTGGCACACGCTGCCACTACAGAAACAGGCAGGGTGAGGACATGCTGGGGGAGCTCCTGCGTCCCTCCCTCTCCAAGGCAGATCTTACCCCAGGAGACACTGATGGCACAGGGTGTTTGGGAACACCGGGACCTATGCTTGGGGCAAATTGTCACCCCTGAAGGAGTCTGTCCCCACCCCTCCTCCAGAGCACAGCTGGGGGCTCTTGGGCTGTCCCACAGGAGTAGCAGATAGGTCTGGGACAGGGCAGCCCAAGATGGGGGCAGGATGACAGGCACTGCCAGGCAGCTGTAGGACCAGCAAGTGCTGGGGAATGCACAGCAGCAGTCCGAGGGGCCCATAGGCAGGTGAGTGGGGTTGGCTCTGCCCTGCCAGGCACCAGACAGGGTACACGGTCACACCTGGGGTGGTGGTGGTGGAAGGGACAGCGCTGGCAGTTGGGCTGCTGAGGCTTTCCATCCGCTTGCGCTTGTGGTGCTTGCACTCTCCAGCCTCCACACTCCAGTGTGTCTTACAAGGCTCCAGCTCAGGCCTCCTGGAACTGGGAAAGGCAGCAGGGTCAGCTTGCTCCAGCCAGACCAGAGCAGGGAAGAGTCTGAGCATTGCAGAGCAGTGGAGTTCAGGGACACCTGCACTGCACCTGGGGAAGGGTGAACCCACCCCAAGGAAATGAGTGCTTCAGCTGGATCCATGTCAAGGCACATCCCATCTTCAGGAAGATGAGAAGCCCCTAACCACAGCCCAGAGAGCCTGACCTCAGGCTCTCACATGCCCCTCACCTGTTCAGTGACAGCAACCCAGAGCAGCACTCTTCTGTCCTCTCCAATGGCCTGTCTTTGCTCCTGTTTTTCTTCTTCTTCCTCTTGAGTGGGAAGGTTGGCTCTATGCCCAAGTCAATACTGGGCTCTGGCATGTGTTGTTTGGGCCTACTCTCCGTGTCCTGACAGCCCAGACCCTCCAGGACATCACCAGGATCCTTGCCTTCTGTCTCCTTCCCCACAAGGGATATGAAACCCTCCAGAGAGACAATTCTCCTCTTCTTTGGGGGCCTGGAGTCTTTATCCATGAAGTCCTTCTGAGACCCAATGCTCTCCTTCTTGGGGGGCCTGCAGTCTTTGTTTTTGAAGCCCTCTGAAGAAAGAAACCTCTCCTTTTTGGATGGACTGGAGACTTCATCCACGTCACTCACAGCCACAGCACAAAAGTTCCTGTCTGTGCTATGATGCTTCCTCTTTCGACACTTCTTTTTCCAGGAACCCTCTGGTTCCAACTGGCTGGATCCCTTCTCCCTGCTGCTGGAAGGAAGGTGGTGTGAAGGGTGGGCAGTGGAACCATGAGTCGGCGGGGAGGCTGGGAGCCGAGTGTCCAAGCTGAGCACGAAGCTGAAGGAAGACTTTTCAGGACTTGGTAGTTTGAGAGCAGATGAGGACAGGCTGAAGGACAGGGAAAGAGGCTGATCTGAAAGCCCAGAAGCCCCTCTCTCCCACACCACCCCGACTGCTGCCATCTTGGCCATGAAATCAGAAATCAGACACTGGTCCACAAGTGCTCACAGAGATTGTGCACCACTGTCTCACAGCAGACAGGGCAAGAGTGAGCATTGCTGCTGCCGCACATGCTGCTGTTGAAGGCTACAAGGGGGACCTGGAGCAAGATCTAGACCAGGCTGGTGCCTTTTGATCCCATGGCACACTAGTCCAGGGTCAGGGCCCGCAAAGCTCCCTCCCACCCTGTGCTGACAGTCAGAGACTGCCCTGCTTCTTGGATTCGGAGCAAGCCCTGCCAGCCCTAGAGAACAGGAGAGCCAGCTGAGAGGCCACACAGACGCCCCATGGAGCACCCTGAGGCTGCCACACAGGAGCCTGGGAGCGATGGCACTGCTTACCTGGACTTGCCCAGAGGCCCAGGAGTGGAGTCAGGGTGGGACTGCGCGTGGTGGTCACTCCTGCTCGCTTTCTGTGAGGGTTGGCCCTGCAGTTATTGACATAAATAAAAACTTGGTGGTCTAAAGCAGAGGGGTTTCCACGAGCCAAGAGAAAGAGAGGAGCCCAGAGAAAGGGGAGGGGAACAGACATAGACAGGGGGAGGAAAGTGGGGGTGGAAGAATCAGAAGTGTTTTCAGTTAGAAGAACAAAGGAAAAAAGGAAGGAAAGAAATTTAAAGACCCAGAACCCCAGCACACTGTCCCAAGCCCTGACTGCACTGCGGCACTGAGGGCTGGTCCCATGCACTGCCTGGGGAGAAGGCACCCCCACACCCTCCTGCTGTGGCATCACTGCTGCCACTTACCCCAGGGAACACGTGACCCCAAAAAGGTGCCGAGGCCACCCCACTGCAGGGACGGGCACAGCCACCCCTCCATCCTGGGAAAGGGCAGGAGCCATCCCCCCATATTCCTCAGGGATGTGAACAACAGCAGACCATGGCCCAACATCCCAACCCAGAAGGAGGGCAGAGCAGCCACCACTCCCCTGGGGGGCTCTTCCCACCCACCCTAGCTCAGCAGGCGGCCAGTAGTAGCTCTACACTTCCTCCAACGCAATCCCACATCAGAAGGTGTTGAGTGGACTCTCTGGTCAGAAGCTCAGACTCACCTTTTTGGCAGAAAGTGACGGTTTCTTGGCCAATAGTGATGTGGTGCTGCCCTGCTCCTGCACTGCACTGCACAGTGGGGAGGGTTTCACCGTGGCTGTCCTGGAGGTTTTGGAGGCAGCCAGATCAGAGTCTTTGGGGACAGCCAGCTTGGTACCAGGGCCAGTGGGGAGGTGGGTGCCAAAGTTCCTTCCCTGAGAGCTGCAGAAGCTGCTGGAATTGCTCTTGGCCTTGTGGGTCTCCTTGGCCAGCTGCCCCACTGCGTTGCCACAGGAATCCTTCTTCAGGGTCCCGGCCATCGCTCCATGGCCACCGGGCTCCTGGTTGGACTTCAGCAGCTTGGACGAGGTAGGGGGCTTGTCTCTCTCTGTCCCCTGTGGGGGCAGCCCCACTTTGGCCCCACTCACAGTGCTGGTGACATGGATGCCTGCTCTGGGCATGGCAGGTGTCTGTGGCTTCTTGGGCCTGTGGAATACATCATGGGGCAGTGGTATGGCCTTGTGGGTGGCTTTGTGGGGCAGTTTGGGTGATGGGGTCTGAGAGGGCAGCTTTGACTGAGCAATTCCATTCATCAGCTTCAGCCCCACGCCAGAAGTACTGCGGGACACAGGGACTCCAACATCGTCTGGGCCAAGCAGCCCCTTCCCCAGCAGCTTGTCTTGTTTCTAGGCAAGGAGAAAGAGAGAAGTTCAGTGAGGAGAGAGTCAAGGAGCCACAGACACAAGAATAGTGCCCTCCAGGATCCCTGGGCTCAGCAGGATCAGGATCCCTCCTGCACACTCTCCTCCCACACGCCTGTCTCCCAGCGTGGCTGCAGGCCCCAGTCCCTGCCGAGCAGCAGCTCCTGGGAGCACTGGCCGGGAGCGGCCTTCAGGACTCACCGGGCCCACTGCTGGTGTGGGCAAGGACCCATTAGTCTCAGTTTTCTTCACCTGATCAAAGTCACCACCAATGTGGCTGGACAGGCTGGAGGCAGCCTTGGCCACAGGCCCTGCCGAGCTCTTCCTCGGGCCGGAGAGCCTGGGGAAGGCAAAGTGCAGGCGTCAGCCATGGGGTGCGAGCGATCAGGAGTCTTGGCAGACACACACAAGGAACAGGAGCCAGGCACTCTGAGGAGGTGAGGTGCTACAGCAAAGCCATGACAAGGGGCTGGACACCTCCCTGCAACCTCCCACCCTGAGCCAGCACACACACAGAGGCATTGGGGTCGCTTGGGCCAAGCTCCCTCCCCCAGCCAGGCAAGTGCTGCCATCTCTGTCCCAGATGCTGGGAGCAGGGGCAGAGGGGCCAGGAGGCACAGGTGCTCTCTCACCTCAGGTAGAACAGAACGTAGGCCTGCTGGTTGAGGACCACCTTGATGTTGCTGGGGTAGACCTCGTGGTCGTTCATTCGATACCACTGCCCATTGCTGGCCTGCGGAAGAAGAGGGAACAGGATCAGGCTGTATCCAGGAGGAGAACAGAGTCAGGCTGTGGCCAGGGACGCTTCTGGCCTGCAAAGCGGCAGGAACAGTGCCCATCAGCAGAGCTCCTCTCCCCAAAACACACAGACGACCCAGGGCAGGCCAGGGGACTCTGCCAGAACAGAACTTCACATTTCCTGCAGCAGACTACAGCATGTGTCCCCGACAGTGCTCAACACCACCCTCTCTGCCGAGCACCCTCCTCTCTGCACCCTACAGGGACCCATGAGCACCCACCAGCCCCCAGCCCAGGCAGGGTGCCAAGAGAGCACCCCAGGCTCACCTTCACATAGCAGAAGTAGTGCCCTGCATTGCAGCTGTACCCGGAGTGCACCAGCACTGCATAGAGTCCGTATGTGACAGGATCACCCTTGGGCTCAGACATGTAAGGGCGGATATCCAAGAACTCAGGGTATCCCACATCCTGTAGAGAGATAATGTCTCAGGAGTCGCACAGTCGATGGCTTTCTTGCCAGATCAAGACTGGCTCTGCTGTCCTACGAATCTCGTCTCTCGAGGGAGGGGACACACTCTCCCCAGGCAGAGATCATGGTGAGGAAGATGCCAAGATGAGCCCAACTTCCCCCATGCAATGGGGAATGGCTGCAGGCCTATACCAGGACCACCTCCTGCCCTGCCTTTGGACCAGGACACAGCCTCTGCTCTGGATTGCTGAGCACTCACCTTGGTGATTTTCCTTCCACCTGAAGAGCCGCAGCTGCCAAAGCGCTTCAGTGAGATTGTGAGAACATTGGAGGCTCGGTGGATGGTGAAACGTTTGCTGGCTGACACTTTCTTCCTGCACCTGCCCAGGAAAAGCTCGAGCTATTCAAGCTGTTCCACCACCCAGATGACTGCCTGCCCTGGCCATGGGAATGGTAAACCCCACGGGAATGACCATGCTGACACCAGGCATTGCTCCAGGCACCTGCCTGTGGCCACATCTGCTGGCCCAGGTCCTCCTCATGAGAGGAGGGAGCTGAGGAGTGGCAGGATTCATCACAGGTTTTCGTGGCCCTGTACCTCACAGTTCAGCTGTGGAGCTGGTACAGAAGCCCTCCCGTATCGTGGCAGCCTTCCCACCATCACATCCATGGGCCCCGTCTTGCCTGTAGCCCCCCACACTCACATGCTACACCTGTAGGCGTTGTCCCCCCCCAGCTGCTCCGGCTTCACGAACAGCTCCAGTGCCCGCACGATGTTTGCAGCTCGCTGCAAGGACAAAGTGGAAGTCAGGGCATGAGGGGCCTGTTCACACCACAGCTGTGCTCCATGCGGAGACGACGGGTCCAGGAGAGAGCACACAGCACAGGGCCACAGGCTGCCCCAAAGCCGTGAGCCTGCCCCAGCACACTACGGGAGTGGCTGCTCTGCACCCCAACACCGCCAAACCTCCACAGAGGAGTCGTGGCTCATGCTCAGGTAACGGGTGCTGCTCTGCCAGACTGAGAAGGCAGCGGAACAGTGGGAGCTGCTTCCCTCCTGATGGCACCATGCCTGCACACTGGCAGGTTAAGGAGTCTCAGAGCAGGAACATCCTCCCGAGGGCAGAGCCCCCCATCCCTAACCCTGCCTCACTACCTCGACCTCCAGTGTCACATCCAGGTAAGGGTCATAGGTGTCCGAGACAGTCTTGCACTCCAAGCATTTCACTGCAAAAGGAAGAGCCATGAGACACCCCAACACAATATCTGCACCTGCCACCTCCCCCAGCACAACACAGGCAGCTGCAGTGTCCCCCCATGTGGGTTTGGGCTCTGGGATGTGAACATCAGGATTCACAGCCTGGCAGGGAGAAAGGCTGGTGATTCCATTTTGTGCTAGGACAGCAAGTGTCACTGGATAGCTGGGAAGATGGGTCCCTTTGCTGGTGGCACGCAGCCAGCAGCCTTTCCCATCACAACTGGGGTCACGACCCTCAGGTATCGCAGGACCAACTGATTGTGGTTCTGGATAAGTTACACATGCTTAGCCATTTTCCCAAAGAGTTCTACTGCCCAAACCCTGGCCCTGGCAGCTGGCACTCACCACGGGACCGCAGGTAACCGCCAAAGATCTGGTGAACCAGGGTCGTGGCCTGGGTCTGGCGATCCAACCTACATAGAGACAGCGGCACCAGATCTCACACCACCGCTCTGCAAGTCATTCCCGTGGGATCCCTGTGTCATCAGGACAGCCTCGCTCCATGCTCCAGGCAGTGGCCGGGCTGTGGAGCTCCAGGAGCAGCAGGAAATCACAGGCCCTGCCAGGCTGCCCTCCCTGTGTTACACCTGAGGGATGGCTCCAGACTCCAACATGCACCCTCCTCTCAAAGGAGCAGAAGCTCCTGGCTGAAGCTCAGAGCTGGATGCTGCAGGCAAAGGCAGTGCTTCCTGGGATAGAGGGCCTCGGGGAAGCTGCACTCCCATAGCCACAGAACTCGGGCTGAGCTAGTAAGCATGCTGGGATCCCTTGGCAATTGGGATGGGATCCCACCCCATAGCAGCTTCAGGATTTTGGGACAGGACTGCAGCTGTGCTGGGGTGAAGGAGTCAGGAGAAGACAAACAACAGATCAGAGCCACATCCCTGAGGGCCAGAGAGCTGGACCCCACACACGAGGCCCCTGAAGTCATGACCTCCCCACAATAAGGCTGATCTGGGGGACAAGTTCACCCCACAGTCCCCTCCCATGAGCACAGGGGACCAGTGAGGGGACAGCAAAGAGCAGTGACAGGTCATCAGGTCCCACATACTTGGTGTAGCCATTCAGGCAGGCCTTCTGCATGGCATCAATGGTATAACGCAGGAACTCATGTGCATCCTCCTGCCTGCCGAAGCGCAAATTATGGGAAATCTCTGCAAGAGAGGGAGGAATTAGCATGTGCTGCAACAGATGCTGGTTGTCCCTGTCTCCCCTGGGGCAGAAGCTCTGGGGTTCAAGCCCCCTCAACCCAAACCAGACATCAGACTTATGCCAGTGACAGGACAAGTCCCAAGCAGCTCCCGGGCAGGCTCTGTGAGTTGTCTCAGTGGAGCCATCTGGCAAAATGTGCCCCAACCCCAACGGTTCTGCTTCCGCATTAGTCAAGGGGGGAAGGGCAGCCATCCTTACTCTTGAGGTCTCGGATGATGGACAGTGGCTTTATCGCATTGCCGCTGTTGGCAAAAGCCTGGATCGTGTGGTTCTGCATAGTGCACATCATGCAGAAGCTTCCGTGGGCACCTGGAGCAGGAGAGACCATGGGATGTTGGGGGCAAACCCGGGAGAGATGGAGGCAGCACAGGGGACCCCTGGTCCAACACAACACAGCCACGCTCAGTTTTCCCTACGAGCTCTGTGCTCCAGGACAGCTCTGGGGCATCTCAGGGACATGAGAACCAGCACACGCCACACCGACCGGCAGAGCCCACCACAGGACCAGCTGCCATGGCAGCCCCCCTGGCGAGACGGCATCCACATGGATAGAAAACAGGTCCCAGGTACTCACTGGATAAGCCCACAGGTTGGCTCTGAGGGGTACATCCCACTGGAGTCCTACAGATGGGGCTGCAAGCCCTGTGTGTTCCCCACGGTGACAGCTTGGAGCAGGGCCTGCCACACTGCCCTCATGCAGTCCCCACAGGCAGGGGCTATTTGGGACCCCTCAGCTCAGCCCCCGGAAGCCAGCAGGTCCATTGGGCCTATCTTATTCCTGGCTACAATCAGCAGAGACAAAGTCTCCCCAGAGACAGAGATGCTGAGCTTGGGAACGCTGCTATGACCAGGAAATGTGAGTTGGACCCGGGAACAGCCTCTCGATGGACAAACAGGCAGAAGGGAGCAGGGAAGGTGCAACTCGACGCCCACACCCCCATCACCAGAGCCAACTGCAGAGGTGCTGAGCACAGCACTGTCAGTGGGACCAGCAGACACTACTCCTCCCTCCCGGCCCCCCGAACTGGGGTCCCCACTCACATGTGCGTCCGTGCTCCCGGGAGAGCAGGTAGTTGGTGAGCGGTGGCGTGTAGGTCAGGCACTGCAGCGCGGAGTTCAGGAAGCAGGTGTTCCCCAGATTACTTAGCCCGGCGCCCACACGGTGGACACGCTCCCACTTCATGGAGAGGTGCTGGGCTGGGAAGAGCACCTTCTGGGGCGCGGGGATCCCATCACCCACGGCCCTCGGGGAGGCTTGGCTGCAGTCTGTGGGGAGTGGGTGGTCAGCCTGGGGAGGCAGAGGGGGAGCAAGGCATGGGAGCACACGGGTGTCCCCTCACCCTTTCCACTCACCCTGGAGGTTCTGCGGCCGCTCCAGGGGGCTGCCGGCGATGCCGAGGGGGCGGCCAAGGGCTTCGGCCCCGATGTGCTCGTACTTGTCCCGCAGGTGCTCCAACTGCCCGGCCAGGCCGCGCCGGGCGGGCGCGAACTCGATGCGCTGCTGCAGCACGGAGCGGG
>VXAY01005982.1:480909-503012 GCA_013399855.1 Oxyruncus cristatus
GGCAGCAGCGCCATGGCGGAGGCGCCGGAGGGGCCCGGGCGGCGCGGGAAGAGGACGGGAACCGAGGCCGGGGCCGGGGCAGAGGAGCCGGCGGAGGCGGAGCGGGCCGGGCGGCGGCGACGCAGGTGGGTGGCGGGAGCCAGGGCCGCGATCGGGACCGGGGTCTGTGCTGTGATCGAGACCGGGACCCAGACCGGGGCCGGGCCGGGGACCGGGATGGGAATCGGGACCGGGACCAGGACGGGGATGGAGATGGGGATTTGGACCGGAGATGGGGTTCAGGACCGGCGCTGGGATGGGGATCGGGATCGGGGGTGGGGATTGGGACCGGGATGGAAATCGGAGCCGAGGTGGGGACCGAGACTAGGAGCGGAATGGGGTTCAGGACCAGGACCGGGATGGGGATTGGGACTGGGATAGGGATCGAGACCTGGATGGGGACCGGTGCCCGGGCTCGCGGAACCCCGGAGGGCGCTGACCGCGGTGCTGGTCCGGCCCGGCACTCACCCCCATCTCGAGGCAGCTTCCAGCCGGCGGCGGAGAGCCGGGGAACCACCGTCCTGCACGACACCATCAATTACCGCCCGCAGCCCCTGCCAGGTGAGGCACCGTGAGAGGGGCCGCTGCACCGCTGGGGCCCTGCTGGGATGAGGACAGTCTGGTGCCGGTGCCGAGCTGCACAGGCAGTGCTCCCTGCTGACCCTGTCCCCTGTCTCCCCACCGTCCCCAGCGAGGTACTTCGACACGAAGACGACGGAGCCCATCAGCTTTTTCTTGTCCAGCCTGGAGGAGCTGCTGGCCTGGAAACCCAACAGCAACGACAGCTTCAACATCTCGGCCGTGCCGCTGGCCAAACGCCAGCCCCCACTGCACAGCACGAGGCCCCGGACGCTGGTGTGCCATGACATGCGTGGCGGGTACCTGGAGGACAGGTACGTGCTGGGTGGAGGGGAGATGTGGCAGGGGAGATGTGGCAGATGAAACCACTTCTGTTTCTGGATGATGTGTTTCCTTCCGGCTCAGCCACAGGTGGGCAGGGATGGGGCATTTGGCTCGTGGTGCCAGTGCTCGGCAGCCTTGCTCGGGCTGGGCTGTTTAGGGCTGGCTCAGTGCCAGAGCTGTGTACAGCTCTCAGGTGTGAGTCAGGCTCCTACCCAGCCCCACAGCATCTGTCAGCGTCCTTCCTGCACTGCCCAACCCTCTTTCCTCTCTGCAGGTTCATCCAGGGCTCGGCCACACGCAATCCCTATGTCTTCTACCACTGGCGCTACATCGACATCTTTGTCTACTTCAGCCACCACACTGTCACCATCCCGCCCGTGGTCTGGACCAACGCGGCGCATCGGAACGGTGTCCCTGTGCTGGGTGAGGGCAGGGCTGAGCCTGGGGCAGCCCCTGGCGTGCAGTGTATTCACTGGGGTGTGTGGCTGACACTGCGGTTGCCATCTCCCCAGGCACGTTCATCACGGAGTGGACAGACGGGGAGAAGCTGTGTGAGGCGTTCCTGGCGGGCGGGGAGGAGGCGTACGGCGCCGTGGCCGAGCAGCTGGCCCTCATTGCCCAGCACTACCGCTTCGATGGCTGGCTGGTCAACATAGAGAACACGCTGAGCGTAAGTCATGGCCCTGCTCACCTCCCTGCCTAACCCCTGCCCACCTCCCTGCCTTTGTACTGCACCCATAGGGAGCCTTCCATCCCACACCCTTCACCCACCTCTCCCTGCTCTCTCCTGCCAGGCAGCAGCAGTGGGGAACCTGCCCCCCTTCCTGCGGGACCTGACGGCACGGGTGCACAGCGCTGTGCCGGGGGGGCTGGTGATCTGGTACGACAGCGTCCTGCAGGATGGCACACTGAGGTGGCAGAATGAGCTGAATGAGGAGAATAGGTGAGGTTGGCAAAATTGGCCCTGGGTGGGGCACATGAGCCCACCCCAAACACTGTGCAGAAGTGGTCAGGGTATGACCTGTGCAGCCCTTGGTAGGGGGAGGTCTGTGAGGACAGCCACAGCAACTACCGTGCCACCCTGACCCTCATCCCCAGGGTGTTCTTTGATGCCTGTGATGGGCTGTTCACCAACTACAACTGGAAGGAGGAGCAGCTGGAGCACACACTCAGGCTGGCCGGGCCGCGCCTTGCCGATGTTTATGTCGGTGTCGATGTCTTTGCCCGTGGGGATGTGATTGGTGGTGGCTTCGACACTGATAAGGTGGGTGTGACAGGGCTGGGCCAGAATGGGACCCTGGACCTCCCCCGGTGCAGGGCTCTGAGCTCCCACCAATGGCTGTGCCATGCCCTGTTGGGCTGCCTACCTGAGGATGAACTGGTGAGGAGTGAGGGATCCCAGAGTTCCTGGACATGCATGGAGAGGGAAGCTAAGGGATCCCCGAGCTGGCATCCCTGGAGAGGGATATGCCACAGCCCATTCCCACAGTGTCCTACCCCACGACGGCGCCAGTGGGACCTGGGGGGAGCAGAGATAAGACAGGTGATGAAGTGACTATCTGGTCTGGCCTGTGGGGCTCACCACTTGTCTCTGCAGTCCCTGCGCCTGATCCGCCAGCACAGCCTCTCTGCAGCCATCTTCGCTCCCGGCTGGGTCTATGAGCACCTGGGGGAGGAAAACTTCCTGCAGAACGAGAACAGGTGAGAGCGGCTCAGCAGGAGGTTGTAGGGGAATGGGGCTGGGCCAGGAGGACTGTGGGGTGGCAGGAACAGGGCTGCCGGGACACCGTGGCTGCCAGGGCACAGTGGCTGGGGCCCTGGCTGCTGTCCAGGAGCCAGCTGGTCCCAGTCTGCCACAGCTGACACGATGCCCTAGGCCATGCAGGGCAGCGACTCTAGCACGGGGCTCTGCCCTGACACTCACCTTTGCCTCCAGGTTCTGGGGCATGCTGGCTGAGTACTTGCCCACGCACAGCATCTGCACGTTGCCCCTCGCCACCTCCTTCAGCCTGGGCATGGGCACCAGCAGGTTCCTGGATGGGAAGGTGGGTGCAGGGTGACAGCTCTGGTCTGGCTGGACTGGGTTGGGATGGGCCGGGGGTCCCTGCTTTTGGCTCCTCCAGCCCAGCTCTCTCTGTGCTATAGGATCAAGAGTCTGGGCCCTGGTACGACCTGAGCATGCAGGAGATTCAGCCCCTGTACCCGGAGCACCAGGGCAGGCTGAGCACCAGCTGCTGCCTGCAGGACGCTTGGTGTGGGGGCAGCTCCCTGCGGCTGCAGGGGACCATTCCCCCCGGCGAGGAGCGCGTGGCCGTCCGGTGAGTTGGGGCAAAGCCCTTTGCCCCCTCCTCAGCACCAGGCTGGCACTATGTTGGCACAGCACAGCCTGCGTGGCCCAAGCTGTGTGGCCCCAGGGCCTCATGGCGAGTGAGCTGGGGCTCTGCCCACACTGCCCAGCACTCCTAACCCAATGCATCTTTGTTTTTCTCTCCGTCTCTGTCTCTCTCTCTCTCTGGGTGGATTTGGGGTCATCAGCCTCTTCTCTTTGCAGATGCCAGCACCCCCTAAGCTCTTCCTGACCCTGCTCTACAAGCTGGAGGGGCCGCAGCCCGATGACTTTGCGGTGGCACTGGAGGTCACCACCTGGGACTCGGGGACCTGCCTTGAGGGCAACCCCACCTCCCTGCCTGGTGAGGACCCCATCCCGCCATGCTCTCTGCAGCGAGCACCTGCTGTGGGGCGTGGGACCAGCTCAGTCCCTTGCTCCTTGACCTGGCTCCCTCTTGCAGAGCCCAATGGCCGGCACCAACCCCGGTTCCTCCCGGCTCCACCGCCTGGACTTGCCAAGCTGCTTGCCACCTGCCACCGTGGCTCCCATGGCTGGACCAGCCAGTGAGTGCCCTGCCTGCATCCTATCCCCATAGGCAGGCATGAGACACCTGTGGCTCCCCGGTACCATTCCCATTCTGCCCCTGCCCTCTCAGGTGCTATGAGCTGGAGCTGCAGGACTGCAGCCTGCGAGACCTCTCTGTGATTGTGTCCCGCCAGCAGCCCAGCCCGCAGGAGACATCCTTCACCTGCCTCCTTGGGGAGGTCCGGGTGAGTGCCTGCCGCTGTCAGCTGGAGCAACCTGCCTCGATGCCACCCTTGTTCTGGGAAGGTGGGAGGGTGCCTGCTTCTCCCTGACAGCCCTGTGGTTCCCTCACAGGTGCTGGACACGGCCAGTGTGGCGGCTTCCCCGCCACAGGTGCAGAGTGTGACAGCCTCGCAGCTTTGGTGGCAGGAGGGCCCTGAGCCTGAGGAGCTCTCACTCAGCCTCACCCTGCGCTGGTCCTTCCCGCCTGGCCGTGCCAGATGCTTCCGTGTCCTGAGCCAGGGTGCCCGGTGCCGCCGGGGCCAGACAGCACCGCAGCTGCTGGGGCTGGCACAGGGCTGCCTGTTCCGTGCTGTGGGGATGCCGGTGCCGCGGCCAACGCCTGGGCAGTCCTGCCGGCTGGAGCTGCTGGTGGAGCCAGTGCTGCGGGACGAGCTGCCCGTGGACCCCGACCGCTGGGGCCGCCTCGTGCTGGTCTATTCCGCACCAGGCAGTGGCACCAGCTCAGATGGGCATTAAAGCAACCGAGGTGCAGCCTGCATCGTGTTTCCTCATGCGCTGGGTGGGCTGGGGGTGGGGGACACCAATGGTGGAGGCTTCATTTCATCACGCTGGGTAGGTGGGTCCCTCTTCTCCGGACCTGTGGTTTGTGCTCAGCCCTCACCGTGGGTGCCTGCTGGGTGCTGACCAGGGCCCTGTGACGGGCTGTCAGGGACCCCCGAAATATGTGACCCACCCCCCAGCTCCTGCAGCCCTCACTGCCTGCAAGCTGCGTGTCCACAGGCTGGGACTACTTGTCCCAAGAACGCCGAGCCCCACACCCCCTCCCCTCGGGTCCCAGCACAGTGGGGAGCTGCCAGCATGGGTGGCCACTGTGCCCATCACTGTGGACCCAGCCCAGTGCCATCAGCCTGTGCTGCCTCTCCTGAGCATCTTCTTCTCAGGAAAGAAAATTTATAGTAGCAATTATTTTCTCACAGTCCGGTGAGCAAGCAATTAGCAGGCAGGAGCAGGCAAGCCCGCCCGCAGTGGGGTCCCCAGCCACACACCCTCCGTGCGCCGTCCCTGTCCCCAAACAATGTGGGCTCCGATCAGGGACATCAATGTCAGCGGTGAGACGGGAACACGCTGGGGAACAAATTACTTGATGGTTTGCAGAACGAAGGGCTCAGCCCAGCCAAGGAAGGGCTCCCTGTGCCACACCCTGCTCCCTCGTCACGGTGAGGCCAAGGGCCCAATGGGTTCCCCCCTTCCCCGCAAGCTGCAGCCCCCTGCTCAGCACGACTGGACCTGCCGTGGTAGCTGAAGCCCCGCAACAGCACCCCAGTCAAAACCTGAGTCACCCTGGTTGAAGAAAGAAATCTTTATTAATAATTTCAATAATAATAATAATAATAATAATAATAATAATAATAATAATAATAATAATAATAATAATGTTTATTAGAATGGTCACACCTTTAAGCATACAGGATGGGCCGGCGCCAGCCCGCGCGCCGGGGCGGCGCAGGGGTGCTGTAAGGGAGAAGCCAGTACAGCGATGGACAGAGCTTTGTACACGGGGGCGGGCGGGGGCCGGGGCTATGTACATCGGGCATAGAAAAGGGGGAGCTCATCGCTGGGGCGTCAGGGGTGTCTGCAGACTATAAACTGAGGTTTGAGGAGTGGCAGAGCCACGTGGGTGGGGGCAGGGGGCTGAGTGTGAGGCCGCCCGTGGGACGGGGCTCCACCCCAGGGTGGGCTCCACAGCACCCAGTGCCATCAGGCACCGGAGCCAGTGTACCAGCGGCTGCAGCCCAACCCTGGGGCTCGGGCAGGTCCCCACGGGTGACACAACGACTGAGACCCCATGCCCAGGGCTAAGGGGTCCTGCTGCTTCGGGCAGGGTGGCTGTGAGCGTGACCCACGCTGTGGAGCAGGCGGGAGCAGGAGCAGGATCGGCGCAGTCCCTGGCCTTGTGTGGGTCAGGGCTGCTCCGGGCGGGCTGGGAACGCGGGGTGTCAGGGATGGAAGGAGGGGAAGGGGTCTCAAGCGAGTTGCAAGCTCCTCTTAACAAAAATTCCCTTTAAAAGGCAGAGGATTGTCCCCTGCAACGCCTCAGCACCGCGGCCGCACCGCCGCCCCAGTTCCACACTGGAGCCGAGGCCTCGCACACTTGACACGCTGATGGCCGGCAGCGCCGGGTCTCGGGCAGCACGAAGCTGGGTCCCCACCCTGTCACCCGGTCCCCCGAGCCAGGCAGGGGTGCAACGCTCTGCCGGCACCCCCAGCGCTGCCACACCAGGGAAAGGAAGACGTGGTGCCCAGGCCCTGCGCCTGGGCGGGTGAGGGCCGCGTGGACCCCCACGGACCCCCATGCCGGCTCCCTCCCTGCCGGGCTGTGGGCCGGGGCGCAGCGGGTCCCTCCGGCGTGTCCGGCCGCCAGTGCTTGCCACGGCTCCTCCGGGACTTGCTCGCTCGGTGCGTGTGGACAGTTTGGGACTCACTTGGCTGCTTCCGCTTGGCTTTGTTTTTCTTTTTTTGTTGCTTTGCTTTTAATTTTTTTGTTTTGGGTTTTTTTGTGTGTGTGTGTGTGTGTATATTTTTTTGCCCTTCCTGGTCCCAGAAGGAAACAGCCGTGGGTTCACTACAACAGAAACAAGAGAGGCAGGTCTTTTGCTGGAGCAGCCTAAGCCACTGGCTAAGCCACTGGTCAGGGGGGACACAGGCACCAACCTGGCCCCCTGAGCCCCCACAGCCAGCCCAGCCTCATGCACTCAGCTCTGCAGAGCAGCACGGTCAGCCCAGAGAACTGCTATTGCCCAGGGGTGCCTTGGGGTCCTGCACCTTCCCCAACCCCATCTGTCTCCAGAGCTGTCAGCAGCCCCTGCCAGCTCCTCTCTCTCCTATGGGGTCATAGGGGCTGCTTGGGAGCTGCCATCGCCCCATGCCCCAGCACCTCGGGCCAAGCATCCCTGTCTGCTGAGCACCCCAGCAGGCTGAGCATCCCCTCCTGCCTCACAGGGGGACAAGCCCTCTGCACCCCAGCCAGGGCAGTGCCTGTGGGGGGACCCTGCACCCCACCTCTGGGAACGGGGTGCCACTGGGGCCGAGGGCTGGCCCCATTCCCCGCGGTCCCCGGGGTGGGCGGACGGAGCAGGAGAGGTGTGTGGCGGCGGGACGGAGCAGCTGAGGTAACCCTACAGGTGTGGGGTGCCGCGGCCCCGTGGAGCCCGGCGCCAGCCCCGGCCGCCCAGGCAGCGCCGCGGGTCCTCCGCAGGCTCGGCCTCAGCTCTGTCTGCCTGGTTTGGTTTGGTGCTAGTGAGCATCGGGGGCAGTGGTGGGGGGGCTGGGTCTGTCTTGCTAGTAGGGAGTGAAGCGGCTGTACCCTCCTCGGTATAGACTAGCCTGCAACATCAAAGATGAAAAAAAAGCCAATCAGTATTTGGAGAGAGGCAAAGCCCAGATGTTCCCTTCTTTCCTTTTTTTCTTTTCTTTTTTTTTTTTTTCCTCTTTCAACTGATGACAAATTGCTGCTGTTTTCGGGACATGAGGATTGGGCAAGACCACGGTGCCCAGTGCTGCCCAGGCTCTATGGTGGCCATGGATACTCCCCTGGGGCCCGAGGCTGCCACATGCCCCAGCCATGGCACTGCCATGATGTGCCCACGGAGGAGCCTGTCCCCATCCCTGCTGTGGCAGAGGGTTGGAAACCCCCAGGATGGAGTGCCCACAGCCCCTCACTAGTGGCTGCCTGGGGCTAGAGGTGCCAAGGGAGTAAAAAAAGACAGAGAAAGGTGGGTTGGCTTTGAGATCCCACCCCTGAGTGAAATTTTTCATCTTTGATGCTGTCAGAGCTAGCCAAGAGCTGCGGCGCATGGGGGGCTGCAGTTCTCCCTGTGTGGCTCTACGTGGGGGACCAGGAACAGTGCCCTGCACCGGGATGAGAGAGGGGGTCCTGGACCCCAGGCAGGGCCCTGGGACATTGACCAGGCAGCTGGCGTGGGGGGCAGCCAAGCCCCTGGGAAGCGGAGTGTGTGGGCAGGACTACGCAGGGTGTGAAGGGTACATGGAGCAGAGGTGCAGGATGGGGGGTCTCCTCTCCTGCAGACAGAGCCAGGCAGGGGCCGCGCTGTTCACCCTCCCCTCCCGCAGTCCCTGCGTGCAGGGGTGCCCCACGCCCTGCAGGCTGCCCGGCTGCTGTGCTGGCCCCCTCCCCGGGCTGGCTGCAGCCCCCCGGAAGCAGAGGAAGGCCGAGGGGCTGCTCTTACCATGGTGCCGATGCTGTACGTGGCGGCGGGGCCGATGGTGTGGTGGTAGGGGTCTGCTGCCGCGTACACTCTGCCATAACTAGGAGCAAACACAGTGTCGGGTGTTAGTGACAAGAGAGGGGGTCCTGTCTCCCCTCGGAGCCCCCCTGCCCAACTGCGCCTGGGAGCCCGCTGGAATCTCCCTGAACCCCCCTCCAGCGGTGCCAGCCCTTTCCAGTCCCAGCTCCGAGGAAAGCACAGGGGTCCCAGTTTGCAGGGACCACCCTGCGGTGCAGGGGTGGGGGTGTCAGGCCGGGCAGTGCAGCGGGTCCCCCAGGGCTCCCCCCACGGCGTGATGCCCACGGTGCTCACCTGTCACTGTACGCTGCCGCTGCTGCCGCAGGCTGGGCGTACCTGTAGGCAGCATAGCCCCCCTGCAGGGGGGAGACACTGGTCAGAGGGCAGCACCCACGGCGGGGGCAGCTGGGGTGAGGGTAGCTGGGTGCCCCATGGCACTGCACGTAGCAGTGTTGAGGCCTGTGGGGAGCCAGTGCTGGTGCCACTGGGCACGCAGCAGCCTCATTACCATTCCCCAAGGGCTTTCACAAACATTAACCTTAAAAAATTAAATTTCCAGAGGAGAGAATGTCACCTCCCCACTCGCTTTAATGAGGTGCCACGTTAGATAAATCCTTCAGCGCCCGCCTGAAATATCGCTGCTGGCTCCTCAGACACACAGGTTAAACGTGGGTGTCAGGCACTGAGACCATAAATCCCATGTGGTGCTGGCCCTACGAGGGGGCTGGTGGGCACAAGACAGGGCACAGGACCTTGTGCAGTGCTACCCAGAACGCTCTAGAGGAGCCACACTGTTCATGCTCTGCCTCCCTGGAAAAGGGGCTGGCAGGGCCAGAGCTGACCACAGAGATGCCCAGTGCTGCCTGCTTCCTGCCCTGGCACGGAGTCCCTGTCATGGCCCAGCCCCGGGCACAGTGTCACTTACATAGATCTCAGCTCCGTAGAACCCGTCCTGGTAGACGACCCTGGAAATGAGGTGGAGGCGTCAGAGCCCAGCCAATGTCCCCAGAGGAGAGGAGCAGAATGAGGGTGGTGAACGAGGGGAGCTGCCTCAACAGCACAGCTGAGGGCTGAGGAGTGGTTGTGTAGGCCTCTGAGGGCATGTCCAGGCTGGGACTCCGGGCAGGGACCTAGGGACAGGTGAAGGGCATGGCCCAGGGCCAGGGCTGCTACAGGGATGGAGGAGTCTGGAGCATGATAGCTGCTGGGAGCAGCTGAGCAGCTGTAGATGGCCATGGCCACGTCCGTGCCCAATGCCAGCACAGCTGCATGTGCCAGGAGAGAGTTTCCATTAAACCAACCATCCTGGCTGGAATAACATCCTGCGCCTTGCGGCACAGGAGGCTGGTGAGTGCGTGGGTAACCCTGAGGGCAGCAGCGTGGGGATTGCAGAGAGTCTGTGGCCAAGCAAGTGCCGCGGGAGCTGCAGCCTGTTCCCGACGTGTCAGAGCCCGGTGACACTGCCGCAGACCCGGAGCAGTGTGGCAGCACACGCCCCCCGCCCCGAGCAGGGCCCCCCGTGGCTACTCACGCGCCGTAGGTGGGGATGGGCGGCGGTGGTGGCGCAGCTCGGAAGGTGTTGTAGACGGCGCGTCCCCGTCCCCGTAGGTGTGCCCCTCGGTAGGCCACGGCTGTCCCCGTGGTGGGGTATGGGAACCCCGTTACTGCGGGAGGAGGGGACACACGTGGGCTTTCTACAGCAGGTCTGCGCAGCTGCAGCGGGGCATCCATGACAGAGCCCACCGCTGTACCCCCGGCCTGTCAGGGACATGGCCCCATGGGGATGCTGGGCAAGGGGATGGGATGGGGGGAGCAGTCCAGGAAGGGGTGCAGGAGAGGGAGAGGGACTGGGGGCTGCTTGCTGCGCTGAGCAGTGGCATGGCTGGACACGATGCGGAGCTGACATTTTGGGGGCACCCGTGGCAGGGACGACTGCAACCTGGTATTACCTGCGTAGAATTCAGGGCCATAGACTGCTCCCACCACTGGGTTCAACTTCCAGCCTGTGGGCAGAGACAACCAGTGAAGACAGGGTACTGCTCCTGTGGCACTTTGAGGGGCCACAGCCCCATCCCTGAGCAGGAGGAGGGCATGGGGGAGTCGTATGCCTGCACTGGGCAGCGGTGGCTGCTCTCCACATCGGAGGACGTTCACAGTCAGAGCTCCACGGCAGCCAGGCAGTGAGTGTGCCCAGGGGATGCCCCCGCCCACTGCAGTCCCTACTCTCTGGACACTGGCCCTTACCGTTGGTGTAAGGGTTGGCCACCTTCTTGTTGGTCATGACGCGGGCTGTGGCATTGTTCACCTGCAGAGAGAGGGACAGGGGCTCAGTGCCTGCAGGCCGTGGGGCTGGCGAGGCCGTGGTCCAGAGGGCCCGCTCGGCTGTGCTCGGCGCGTCTCGCTGCTGCTTCAGGTGCCGGAGCGAAGGATGCCGGCTGCAGCGGAGCTGTCATGAGGCAAGTCTCTGCCAGCAGCTGCCCCACTGTAGGCAGACCTGCTCGTACCCCCAGCCAGGCCAGGCCTCCTGGTTCCAGCAATGAGCGTGGGTGAGGCTGGTGGCTGGTGCCCCGAGTGCTGCAGTGCCACGCTCAGGCCTGGCTTTGTTGGACCATGTTTTCCCCATCCATGGGGCGTTGTTATGCCCCGCCAGGCTCCTTCCCTGCCCTCAGCACTGCTGGGACATTTTGTCCCATTGCCATGTGCCACCCTGCTTCCCACTGCTTGCCGGCCACCAGTGAGGAGCTGCTGACGAATGGGCAGAGCCTGATGCCTGTGCCAGGCTTGGAGAAATCAAAGCCCCCAGGGACAGGTAACCTCTGACACTGTGGGTGCGGAGAGAGACCTGAGTGGATCCTCCCTCCTGGCATAGGACAGGTGGCAACGCCACACGGGGCAGAGCCCTAAAGCTCCCTGCAGAGTGTGGGGAGCAGCTGCACAGCAGGCACAGGGCTGAGAGTGGGGGGGTCTGCCAGACTCATCTGTACCAGGCACAACACAGCCCCAGCTGAAAGCCCGGCCCCTCTCTGCACATGGGAGGTTCCTTTGAGCCAAGCGATCAACCTCCTGGCAGCCGGCACACATGCTCCTGTGCCACATCCAGGGACACATGCACACACTGGGCACAGCTCCCGGGGGCACCCAGGGCCCAGAGTTGCCCTCAAGCATCCCGCAGCCCGGGCAGGGGACACGCACACGCAGGCATGGCACAGCACTAGCACACTTATCTGAGCACCTCAATCTTCCGGCCCTCTACGATGGTGCCATTCAGCTTCTCCCGTGCCCGGTCGGCATCTGTGCTAGTTTCAAAAGTTACAAACCCAAAACCCTGTGAGCAGAGGAGAAAAGGAGAAAGAAAGAGACAGAGAGAGACAGAGAGAGGGTGCGGGGACAGAGAGAGAGAGGGGGTGAATCAGGAGAGCTGGCGCAGAGGTGAGGCTGCCACAGTGCGGAGATAGAGAGCCCGGGCTGGGGTCCCCACAGGGGCTGGGGGTCCTGGCTGAGGCCCCAGTATCGCCCACAAGCTGGGAGAAGAGTCTGGGAGAGGGGCACAGAAAACGGGGAAGATACAACAGAGACATCCAGACACAGAGGGACATGAGCTGCCTGTGGGGGGCAGAGCAAGCCCCTCCTTCCCTCCGGTGCCAGGGCCACCCCAGTCGGTGCAGGAGCTGCCTCGAGATGGGGCATCCCATGCCAAAATCCCATGGGGTAAGAGAGGAGGGTAGAGCAGGTTACAGTGCTGCCAGGCAACCCGGCTCCACTGACCCCCTCCCCAGGACTTGCCATACGGTGCCAGCTGTGGGCAGCACCCACCTTGGAGCCCCGCTCATTGAAAATGATCTCCACATCCAGTATCTTCCCGAATTGCTGCAAGCAGAGAGAGCAGAATGGTGAGTGTCCATAGAGTCCCTGGCCCTACACCTGGCACTGCTGGCATGGGGCTCTGCATCAGGGATGGGCCAGGTGTCACTCCCCGCTCCATGTACAGGATGGGCCCTTGGAAGGGGACAAGTGTCAGTGTCCCGATGGCGACACAGGGCAGCACTGAGCAGGGAGCAGGTGACAAGGTGGCTGGATGGGGCTGGACTCACCCCAAACATTTGCCGCAGGTCGGGGTCCCGGAATCGGAAGGGGATGTTGGAGACGTGTAACCTCTTAGGCTGCTGCTTGTCTGTGTTGTCTGAGGAATGTAGCTGCTGGCTGTCTGTCTGTGCCGCCTCGTCTGTCTGCTGTGGGAGGCACCACCACCATCAACCCCTGGCCATGCCAGACTCATGTCCCCGGTGGGGCTTCAGTTTTGGGGAATGTCCCCCTGCCCTGTGCTTGGCACTGCCTGCCCCCAGGGACACCCCGAACCCTGCAGTCCCCAAGCCTCAGGCAGTACCCCATGGGTGTCCCTCCATGCTGGCGAGCTGGTGGGATGATGGCAGGGCTGTGGGGGTGCTTGGGGCGGGGGTGAAGATCCTGCCTATGGGGCCATGTGGAAGCACTGGGAAATGCTGAGCTCAGCGCTTTCCCAGTGCTGAGTTCCAGCCCTGTAACTGCCATGATCTGGTGGACCAGAGCCAAGCAGGTGGATTACAAGTGATTAGAAACGACAGGGGGAGCTGGGAGGGGAGGCGATGGTGGGGGCACCCAGCCCAGCGCCCTGTGGGACTGCAGCCAGGCAGTGCCACTGCCCCAGCACCCTCCCAGATGCTCCGGCAATGCCCTCGGCCCACGCACACCCCCTTACCGGTACCGTCTGCGTCCCTGCTATGGACTGTGTGCTGGCGTCGGTGCCCGGCTGCTCGGCGTGGCTCTGTGCTGGTGTGTAGAGGGTCATGGCGTGCTCCGGTACTGTGCTCTGCCCCGGGTAGTCCTGTGTGGGGTGGGGGTGTGGTGGTGCGTACTCTGCGGGGATTCCGTTCTGGGGGGGTGGGGGGTACTGGGCCGGGGGGTAGGGCTGAGCCATCGCGTCCGGCGGAGCCGTGGCGTCCTGGTTACCCTGCCAAGAGAGTGGCACCGTCCCCTCAGCCGCTGGTGTACTTAGGGTGCCTGGGCTGCCACCTGCCCACAGACGGAGTCCTGGTCCCCGCAGCCAGACCCAGGCCCCCCCACCGCATCACTCTGCAGCCCCCCCAAACCCTGGTCTGTCTCTGTGCTGCAGTGGCTCTGGGCTCACGTTTCTGGCAGCTGAGCCCTGATCCTCTCCCCCTCTGAGACCCTGTCTACCTAGTGCACTGGGGCTTGGGTAGGAGGATGGACACTCCTCCGTGGGGTTTAACTCCTGAAGATGGCTTATCTCTGTCCTTGGGGAGGGAGACCCAGGCAGACTGCATTTTGAAGCCCAGTGGGGGGCAAAGCAGAGCCCGACTGGCAGCATTGCTCAGGGGGAGCTGCACAGCACTGGCACCTGCCAGTGTCCCAGTGCCAGTGGTGGCAGTGAAGGGGAGCAGGGCTGGGCAGGCAGGGAGGGGAGGCAGGGAGGAATGCTGATGGCCTCTTGGCAAACACCACACAGGGATCAATTAACTGCTAAATATTTGATTAGGCCTTTTGCTCTCACGCAGCAGGCCTAGCTGCCCCGGTCAAACCGGGTGAGCTGCACCCACGCCAAAAGCCAAAGACTGTTGGGGGTTTGTGGGGGGCTGGGGGTGCAGCCCACACAGCTGTGCAGCCCACAGCCTGCACCTCTCCCACACACCCACCCATTCACCCACTGTCCATCTTCACAGCCCAGTGTGCACCCGTGGGCTCTCCCCCCTCACACACGTGTGTGCCGCACACAGCCGCCCACGGCCACAGCTCCCACCAGCAGCCCCGAGGCCACACAGGGCAGCGCCCGCAGCCCCACAGATGCTTTACAACGTGCCAGGGCAGCCTGTTGCCCGTGAAATCCATCTGTGGCTCAGCCTGTGGAGACAAGCTCCTTAGTTGCGTGTGTCGCCAATTTACGTTTCTGGGGGATGGCCGAGGGTTGCAGAGGGGACGTGCTGGCAGCCGCCATCCCCAGCCTGCAGGGCCGTTGCGCCTGCGAGGGCGGCAGCAGAGTCGCGCCGGGGACACACGGAAACCCAGTGGGAATAGCCCCGCCGCAGATCTGCAAGTCATCGGCAGCACGGGCAGTGCCTGCCCTGCTGACTCAGCTGCTCGGGGACGCGCCAGCCCGATGCACCTGCCAGCGCGGGCCGGGGCTGCTCCGCTGCAGGAGCCGAGCCCACCGCTGCCGCTGCCCCGAGACAGGCAGCCGGGAACTGCTCTTGCCCACACCACTCCTGCCCGCACCGCAGATGCTAATGCCACCTGGCAGGCTGGAGGGTTCCATCCAACCCTGCTCCAGGGAGCAGGCAGACACCGACGGTCACAGTGGTCACACCTCCAGTGCGACCCTCTCCGCTGCACCCTAATTCCCGGCGCCCATCTTTCCCTTGCCTGCATGCACAGAGAAAGGAACAGCCCACATCCCCCCTGCCTGCTACCCACTGGACACTCATCCTAGCTGTCACCTTAGCCAGGATCAGCCACCACCATGTGGGGACCAGGGGCAGGAGGATGCAGATGGGTGCCGGGGCAGTGACTGTCCTGACCTGGCCAGATCTTGGTCCCTGCTGGCCCCTTGTCAGACAGTCCCGACAGCCATGTTCATACCAGTTATTAATTAGGGCTGTCGCAGAGCCTGTCAACCCAGGTATTATTTCCTTCAGGGACCATTAGGTTCCCCCGGTTGCTGCTTACAGCACTGGGGCTGCGGGCACTGCAGAGACCCAAATCCATGGCTCCCAGCCCTCCCACCTGCCCCAGCACCCGGCCACGGCTGCTCAGTCGGTGGTGGGGGCTGGGGGAGAGGGTTCCATGGGGAGGGAGAGGCCGGTGGGTTTGGATGTGTGATGCTTGCTGACATCACAGGGAAATAGCCACTGCTCAGCTCTGCACCCCACACTGCCCACACTACTGGAACAACCCCATCCCTGGGCAGTGAGGGTCCCCCTGCTCCTCCCAGGCGGTTACTGTGGCCTCTTCTCGGGGTCCCTCCCTGCACTGAGCACCCAGGGGTCCTGGGGGACCCAGCTCTGCAGCTCAGAAGAGGCAGCCCGGGTGCTCCCAGCCTGGCGTGCCTGGCCATGTGGGGAGTGTCTGGTACAGTGCTGGCCCATGTGTGCTAGGGACAGGGGCTCTGACACACATCCCTTGCTCCCACAGTACCTGTTCCTCCTGGGGTGTGGGAATGCTCCCACATGGTGCTTTCGGCACTTGCAATAAAAGAAATGCTGATCATTAATAGTCCTTGGCCTCATTTAAAATGAGACAGATCAGTGCAGTGCCAGAGCCTGGGGCAAAGCCAGTGGCATTTTACATGGCACAGGAGACACAAGTGGTACCCCACCACCTTCTCTGTCTACCTGCTTGCACAGGTACCGCCAGGACTGTGGCACAACCCTGTGCTGAAGCACCACGGCCCCAGGGACAGCAGTGGAGAGGCTGGTACAGGGAGCCCAAGTTCCCCTCCACAATGTCCCCTGTGCAGTGTTCCCTGTATGGTGTCCCCTGCCCAGTGGCTGCTGCCTGGCATCCCCTCCATGGTGTCTCCTGCCCTGCCCATGGCTCAGTCTCGCACCACAGCCCTGTGCAGCGGCTGCTGCAGCAGGCAGGGGGTAGATATCATCTTTAGCTGATTAAATGTCCCTCATTAACGAGTTTCTTTAATTAATGAAGTTTTTTTGTTTGCTCCACTTGCTTTCTCCCCCTATACTCTGCCTCCTCAGCACAATCCAGGCCATTTCCTTTCAAGTCATTTAGCGTGTGGGGCCGGTTCCTGCCGACGCCGCACTTTGGCGATTGTGCCTGTCAGCTTGGGGCTGACAATGCCGTTTCCCACATTTGCTCCTTTTTAAGAAACTAATGCACTGAGAGCCCCCAGACCCAGAGAATGGGTCAGAGCAATCAGCTGAGTGCAGAGCCCTGTGCTAATGGGGCACCCACTGGCCACAAGCACCCTGCAATGGGCCACCAACCTTGCCCACAACAGGCATCCTGCCAGCACAGAGTGATGGTGCCACGAGTGAGTGCCTGGGGTTGTTGGCTGCTCACCAGCACCTGGACCCTGCTGTCACCGCGGCCGCAGCCACCACAGATGTGCCTAATTTCCTCTAAAGCCTCATGGCCACCCTGCTGCTTTGGCCTGGCCCCACTCCCATCTCCAGCCCACGCGACTCCCACCAGCCAGCTCTGCCTACAACCGGGCCCTTCCTGCACTGTGCAGTGTGGATGGTGCAGAGGCAGCATGGCACAGCATTGCCTAGTCACAGCATGATACCACCCAGGCATGGCATGGCACTGATGGGTCATGGACTGACACTGCCTGGTCATGGCTCGGCACTGCCTGATCATAGTTGAACCTGCTTGGTCACAGCACCACCTGGTCATATGCAGCTGGGCTTGAAGCTGGTATGTGGAGCCCTGGAGCAGCTGGAGAGGGGACAGAGTCCTGTCACCACACATCTCCCCACCCTGACAGTGGTCCCCGCTTCTGCCAGCTGTCCCACTCCTCCTGCTGGGAACCAGACACCTCCTGTTGGGGGGGGGGACATGGGGCTGAGGTCCTCCCCCCACCACAGCATCTGCAGAGCCCTCCCGGGTGCTCCTGCAAGCTGCAGAGCCTCAGTGGGCACATCCTGCAAGCAGCACAGGCAGGGCAGGGAGGGCAGGCAATGCGGGCAGAGAGTGCCGGCAGAAAGAACATTGCTGTGACCTGGAGTGGCTTCTGCCCACTCACTGCCACATTACGAGGCAGCCTGAGGTCACTGCTGGGCTCAGGGAAGGGTGTTGAGCAATTCCCAAGGTCCCCTGTGGACCTGTGCCCACCAGCAGGAGACAGAACAGGCAGCAGCCAGGGAGGCTGATGGGACCATGTGCCCTTGTGCCCACCGCTCCAGAGCAGGGCAGTGTAGCACGCTGGGCAGCAGAGATGGGCTCAGCAAATGCCCCAACGGAGGCAGGAAGGTCCTGGCATGGCCCCACGTGCCCCCCACGCACCCTGGGCCCCTGCAAGCGTCACCGGGCCCAGCAAGGCTCATCTGCGTGACAGCCACAACATCCCCCCTTCGACCCGGCAGCTCGTTCATGCTAATGACTGTCAACATGAAACAGAGGCCGTGAAGGGGAAGAAAATTACTCCCTGAAAAGGAATTGACTGATCCCCGTCATTTCTCATGGAACCACTGACCTGTGAATATTTCATTACCCCAAATGCTGCACCATCCATACAAAGCAGCACCCGGCCCTGCACAAGCACCGGCTGTGGAGCTCCCAGCTACGGCGGAGTGGGGTTGGGGTGCTCACCATGGGGACAGCCCTCGCCCCAGGAGGGATGAGCCCTGCCCACCGTGGGGACAGTGGGAGGTGGCAGCGGGTTGCTTCTCCCCGCAGTGGGGCCAGACCCCACAGAAAGCTGGGCGGTACGATGAGGAAGGACCCAGGGGAAGGAGCAGTGAAGGAGTGAGGAGCTGCGGGGACCAGAGGCAGCAGCCACTGCACTGGATGTCTTCGTCTCCGAGGCGCAGGGAGGGGTGAGAGGCTGCTAATGGCATCTGCCAAGGATGCTCCGGGGGGAAGGGAGTGCCACAGAGAGCAGCAGGGCTGGTGAGGCCAGGCGGGACCTGAGGGGCAGCAGTGATGGTGTGAGAGGAGGAGGAGTGGGGGGAGCAGGGCAGCCTGCTGGCATGGGAAACGCCATTTTTCTGAGCTGCCACACACTGTCCATGCACCTTCCATTTCCCCTTCCCTGCTCCTACCCTTGGCCTCCCTGAGCCCCCGCCAACAGAGTCAGGGCTGGACACTGCTGCCCCGCTGTCCACAGGAGCCTGAGGAGGAAGCATGCAGTGGTGGCAGCCATGTGACATCCAGGAGTGGGGACGAGATGAGATGCTGGCCTGGGCACACACCTGCCCACGTGTCCCCATCACCTCCAGTGCAGGGCAGGGGGAGCACAGTCCGGCCCCAGCTCCTGGCTCTGCCAGCTGGAAACTTCGGAGCTGAGGCTGCATGAAATATTCATGAAGTAAATGGTGCAATTTCATCTGCATTCAGCCAACTTCATGTATATTTCAGAGTATTATGAAATGATAATGTTGTGTAACCGAGGCGAGACAGGGGTGCTTGGGGGGGCTCCTGGCCACCCCCCGCCTGTGTGGCCGACAGCTCCCAGCTCACTTGCACCTGTGCCGCTGCACCGCGAGGGACCGAGGGCTGTGTTACTGTCGGAGATGTGGCAGGATCAGCGCAGCAGTGGGAGGAACAGAGCTGTGGGACACGTGGCACTCTGCTCCCTCCTGATCAGGGCCCGGAGTCTCCGGTGTGGTCAGGGCTCACCCGTGGCAGCTCGTGGCATTGTCAGCGGTGCCAGGACTCACCTGCAGCAGCCCCTGGCATCACCGGCAGTGAAGGGGGCATTCCCGGCACAACTCTTCCTTCAGGCACACTGGAGCAAGTCACACCTGGTCTATGCAGTGTTGGCTGGGATTCCCAGCAGCATTTGGTCCCCAGTGGCCACCAAAATGTTGGGACAGGTGGCACATAAGGTACAAGCTTGGCTGCAGAGCGCAGGGATGGGCTGGAGAGGACCTGAGTCCACGGCAGCATCCACCGGAGCTACCTGCTCCTCCTGAGCCCTACAGGCACCAGAGTGTTGGATGCTGGTGCCCAGGCACCGCACAGTTCGGCATACCAGGGTAACGCGTCTGCTGCTCCAGCAGTCCCGGGAGCAGCTGCTGGGTCCCCCTGCTGGCAAGGGCTGGGGGCTCTAAAACCCTTGCGTGGAGCTGCCAGAGCCCAGCTGGATCCCGGCAGCTCCAGACAACGCAGGCAGTGGGATGAACAGCCATGTCCACTGGCCTCATGCCTTCCTGCAAGCTCCACACCAGCTCCATTGCCATTCCACACCTGGCCCCAGAGCCCACAGGGCTCAAGGAGCCCAGCTGGATCCTGGCCCCGATCCTGCAGAGCCCCTCACACCCCAGAGCCCTCTCACGACCCCTGTCCATGCCACACCTTTGCTGCTGTGCTGGGGCTCTGGCGCAGCTGCTTGCATGGCCAGTGGGGCACCTGGGGCACCACGGACACATGTGTTTGCCCGGACAGCACTCACACACAGCCCACTCTAATAGGCAGCCAGGAGCATAATTTTTCCTCTAATTACATATTCAGCACTTCTGAGAAAATGAGATTTTGGTAATTCAATTGGACTGAGAAGCAGCGCTATAATAAAATGAAATTTGTAACAATCGCGCAGTTAAATTAGTTAAATGGAGAGGAAGGAGCTGTGGAAAATTGACCCCTCGATCTCCTAAAGACTAATCAGACATTTGAACCGGGTTGTGCTAACAAAGCCCCCAGGGTGTGCAGCACAGAGAGAGGGGAAACCAGAGACGCCACGAGGGAAGAGCTGGAAAACAGCCGGGACCTTGCGGTGCCGCAGAGGGGACGCCCCTGCTCCACTCCTGGGGTGGGCCAGGATGGGTTTGGTGGGGAGGGTGCCATACTGGTGCCATGCCCTCTGTGGCACTGGCCATCTCCAGGGCTTGGCCAACTAGATCCCGACAATGGCTGTGCTGTGGAGGCCACTGTCCCCAGGGGCTCCCAGGGGCTCCCGGACACGCTGCATCCTTGCTGAGTGCACGGAGGGTGGCGGATGGTCCCTTTCTGCCAGAGGGACTGCAGGGCCACGAGCACCTCTGTCCTGCAGTGGGACCAGCCCTGAGTGGGAAGAGGCACCGCAGAACACCTGGACAGGGACAACACACCACACTGGACACACGGGGGAGGAGCAACCCAGAGGCTGGAGGGGCTCTGCGGCAGGTACAACGTAATTAGCCTCAATATTTATCTTGTTGTTCTTCTTCTCTATTTTTTCTTGCGAAAGAAAAGGAGAAAAAGACGAGTTTCTCATTTGCAAGTTAATTAGTCTAATTACCTCTAATTAAGAGCTCCCCACACAATGCAGATCACAAATAAGCTGCCACTGTCGCCTGCTCCCACTCTTCTCTCCCCAGTTTTGATTTTTCACAGGAGCTGTTTGAAGGCTGCGGCCGGAGCTGTGGCGGAGAGATGCCGTGAGGGTGCAGCCAGGGATGGGGGAGAGATGTGGGATCCCACAGTCTGGGGCTGCTCCCCTCCATTCGTGGTGCCTCCAGGTATGCAAAGGGACGGTCCCACTGCTGCTCCCCTGGGGGACCCCAGCACAGAATCAGGGCTCAGCTCACCCTGGGGAACTCCAGCCTGGAGCCAGGGCTCAGTCTGGCTCTCCGACCCTGCACCAGAGCAGGATCCACGCATCCTTCCCCTGACTCCCTCCCTGGGAAGCTCTTGCACACAAAAGGGGTTTTGTCCACACACCCCGACTGGTGCTGCTGTTGAGGGACGAGCGGGTAAAGCCGGTACCTGTGTGTCCTGCCAGGCAGCTGGAGTGGGGATGCAGCCAGCATGGCCACGGCTCGTGGCTCAGACTCGGAGGCTTGAGCTCTGTTTCCACCAGCACAGCGTGTCCCCAGACACGACCCAGCCAGCCTGGGTGAAAAGACGGGGACAGGAATATGCTGGAAAACACAAACCTCACCGGGCTCTGCAGGCGCTTACCCTGACAGCTCCCCAAAACTGCCTGCCTCCCTGGCAGCACCGGCCTGGATGCTCAGGAAGCTACCGGGGGGCAAAGTGAGAACCCGGGCTTGGGACACTGTCTAGGTACAGCAGGGCTTGTATGGGATTTGGGAACTGCACCCAACACCTGGATGGCAATGCCCGCAGCACCAGGCGACGCCTGTCCTGTGGCAGCCACCACAAACCCTGTCACCTGCTAGAGCAAGGGGGAACACCTGCTCCCTGCTGGCTGCAGGAACACTGAGGGAGGTGGTGCAGGTTAAAGCCCTGCCAGGGTCGCCCCGGGGCAGCAGAAGGGTGAACCCTGCGGCAGCCCGCAGCTCCCAGCCTGCTCAATGGCACTGGCGTATCATCAGACCAGTAGCCACGGCACGGCCAGGACTGCAGAGCCCCTGGCCACAATCTGCCAGGCTCACACTGGGAAGATCCAGTTCCTTCCTTGGACATTTGGTTCCCTTCTGAGCTCAGGTACCCTTCCCAGCCTTCCCAACACTGACCCTTCCCCAGGGCTCCCCACACCCTCCTGGCACCCAGCCCCACACCTGCCTGCCAAAACCAGCTGCACCAAAGGGACTAACAGCCTTCCTGGGGGAGCTGCAGTGCCCTTGGTGCCCCCAGCTCCTCCACGGAAGCCCATTATTCCACAGGCACTGCTCCCACGGACAGGAGTCACCATCCCCACGGGGAGAGCAGCTGGACAGCCAAGCGACCCTGAATTTCATGGAGCTGCCTGGGGTGCCTGGCTGCAGCACCCACCGTCCTGTCCAGCCCTGGCTGCAAGCCCTAGAGCCATCCTGGCCCAGGGGCAGTGCAAGAAAATCAAGTTTCAAAAGCATTTTCCTATTTGGATGCTGGTCCCTAAGCGGAGGAAGCTGTAGGGCCAGGGCGGTGGAGCCAGTGGAGGTGGCCTGTGCTCACTCTCCTAATTAGTCTTTCTTTGTTAATCCCCCCCCGACTGCCTGTGATGCTTAAAGAATGATAGATACTAAATCTAATTTAATCTACTCATTCACCCATCACTGTAGCACTAAAATAGGAATACACCTATAAAAAGAGCATTGCCAGGCAGCGTGGGCCAAAATCACAGCTATTGTGGGAAAAGCAGCTTTGCAAAGCTAAAACTAATG
>VXAY01005982.1:503038-541941 GCA_013399855.1 Oxyruncus cristatus
TATGTACATTTAAAAAGCAGAAGATGTTTCTAGTGGCTTTAAGGCTGGTCCTCACCGAGCAGAGCAGCTGCCACAGCATGGCCAGAGCTGTGAACCACCACGCCAGGTCTGGTATCCCTGCAACGCACAAGCAGGGGGAGAAACCCAGTTTGAATTGAACCCGCTGCTGCAACACACGACAACACTGCTCGGAATAGACCTGCTCCCTAAAAATATAACATGCTAAACTTGGCAGCAACCCTCTTGGAAAGGAATTTTCCAAGCAGGATTTGCAGAGGCTGTTTCCCAGCGGGCCGGGCACCGCTCAGCCAAGTCTCCTGCGCCACAGTGTGACCGCGGGCACCAGGAATGTTCCCAGCAAGCAGCAGCTCAGGGGCAGCATTGCAGTGGCGTTCAGCACACCTGTACATCAACCTGTGCTGGGGCCAGACCTGCACATGCATCACTGCCTGTGCCAGGGTCGAGCACTGATTCCGAGTCTCAGAGCCTGGCTCTGTTCTCGGTCAGCGTCTGAGCCCTGTCCTGCAACCATCACCCACACACTCACAACAGCAGTTTTAAGTAGTGACCGACTCCTCTGTTCATGAAATGAAGCCACCAAAGTGTCCCTCCACACCAGGTCCTTGCTGAGCAAGAGCCAAATGTCCTCGCCAAGCCCCACCGAAGGACACAGCATTCCTGTGGGCACAGGCTGCTCCGCCATGGGCATGCACCCACCCTCCTGCAGCCTCTGGCCCCCCAGGGGCACCACTCTTGGAGCATGTCAGTGCTGGGAGGAATTCCTGGACACAGCACTCAGAATGCTGTGGACCGTGGCTCCTGTGACCAGACCAGGGTAGCCACATGGGAGGAGTGGAGCAGAGTGAGCTGCTGGCACCCACAAGCACCTGCAAGCACCTGAATGAGCCATTGGCATTGATGAGCTCTCCCTGGAGCTGGGAGAACTGAAGTTTTCCTGAGAACTTAATTTCTTGGTCATTCCTTCAAACCCTGGCACTGTGGAAAACACCGGAGCCGGGAGCTATGAAACACAGGTGGCATACTGGGGAACAAATCTAGCCCATGCCACAAACTCCTGGCAGGGAGAGCATGTGTCCAAAGGGATAATGGCAGCTAGTGCATGCAGACACTGAAGCCTCCCAGCTCCTGACCCCCTGGCCAGCCCAGCAGACTCA
The DNA here is from genome assembly GCA_013399855.1 of Oxyruncus cristatus. Classification (NCBI taxonomy): domain Eukaryota; kingdom Metazoa; phylum Chordata; class Aves; order Passeriformes; family Cotingidae; genus Oxyruncus; species Oxyruncus cristatus. The sequence goes on from VXAY01005982.1 coordinate 504,214, forward strand.
TTTCCCAGCCAGTGAATCAGTCACGATCACGGTATGTGCCCACCCCAGGTGCCCCACTACAAATTCCCACACCTGGACAGGGAGCTGTAACCCAGGGGGTCAAAACCAAGCCCTGCCCAAGATCTCAGGACACAACCAACTAGTGGAGAGTTGGTTGAACCCCCTGAGGTGTCCCTGTTACACAGAGGTGAGCTGAGCCAGCTGAGCAGGGCCAGCTCTGCAGCGGGCACACGCCCACAGGCAGAGGCGGCATTGCTCCCTCTGTGCTCCTCTGGTGCAGGTGGTAGCGGTGGGCATGTCCAAAATCCAGAGCAAATTCAGGACTAAAGCAGGCGCCAAGGAGGCCCATCGCTCACCCAGGTAGGACGAGGGGCCTGGCAGTCAGTGACGTCCCTCTGCCTGATGCCTTGTTGTGACATGCACTAGGAGACACCTGTCCCCAAGCACCAGGTGCAGCACCTCTGCAGGGGACAAACCCCAGGAAGAGGATGGAGGTTTTTGCCTCCATTGTGTTCAGCCGGGTGAAAATCCAACTCCAAATCTTGTAATAAAACCCTCCTCCTGGCTCGCGAGTCTGGAGCTGCTGCCAAGGAGCAGAAGGCTTCTGGGAGAGCAGGGAGGAAGAGATCCAGAACACGACGGTCAAATCAAACCAGGCAGGGCATTGGGGAACCAGGAGACACTGGGTACAGAGCCACGCATCTAGGAAAGCTGCTGCTTCCCAGGGATCCCCAGCTCCGCTTTGCCCAGCCCTGTAGGCACCAGGAGCCCTCATCTGCCCACCATGCTGCTGTCCCTGTCACCGTGAGCTGCAGGCAGCACAGCCAATCCATGCCAGAGTGCTCCGCAGGGCAAGAGAGTGGCACAGCTGAGCCCCTCATGTGGCCAGGGACAAGAGGATCCCGGCTGGAGAGGGACATTTCCCATGCTGCAACAGAGGCACCAGGCCCCGTTCTAGCTGCCATTCCAAAGCATCCCTGTGCTCCCTTCAGAGGGACAGAAACTATCCTCCAGGACAGGCGGGGGCTCAGGGATGGTTTCTGCTCGGTGTCAGAGGTGCAGCAGCCTCAGGGAATTCGATGCAGCCTGGGGAGGCTGAGACTGAAATCCAGTGTAGCTCTGGCTCTCCCCAGGCTCTGCCCGCAGGAAGGTGCAATAAATCACACACCCGCCTCGGCAGCCCTGCCGCAGCCCCCGCGCGCCCCGTGCTCATGTAACCGGTACCAGCTTCTTCAGCCCCATCGCCCACGCACCAGAGAGCAACCACAGGCCTTGCCATCCCCACTACTAGCGGCCACGCTCCATCTGCGACCCCACTTGGACATTGGCCATGGACATCCCAAGGGACAAAACACTCCATAGCCCTTTGCGCTGTAGTGGAGGGTTGGCACCAGTGCCTGTCCTTGCCACTGGGTGAGCCGTGCTGGCCACGCCGAGCGTGGGGAGGATGCAATGAATTTTTAAACTCCTGAAAGCGCAAATGGAGTGGTCTGCCCGGCTGGGAGACGGGATTTCTGATGCAGCAAAGAGGCATTTGAAAAAGACGCTGCCTCTCCCAAACAGCACTTCCCCGGAAACCCAGGGCGCTGGGTCCAGCGCAGGAATCGGGTTAGCCCTGTGGGACAGCAAAATCCTGGCCAGGGTGAAGGACCAAACTGATGGCCCTGGTACCCTCCATTCGGGCCACCCAAACTTGGGACTCACCCAGTGCTCTGTTCCCCCAGTCCTTCTGCAGCACCTTCCCGTGACAGTGAGACAAACCCGGCCTGGCTGAGGGCACACGTGATGTGACACTAGACACACACATATGTGCACACGCGTGTGCATGCACAAGCTCATCACCTTCCCTTCTCCCCGGAGGCTGCTCAGGCCGCGCAGGAGCCTCATTCCTTTATCCGAGCATCCATCATCGCCAAGCGACAGCAGTGCCGAGGCGGGGATGCACTGGACCCGCGCCGGCGGCTCTGCCTGCTGCACTGCCCGCGCCTCAGCCACGCTCCAGCCCTGGCCGTGCTCCCGCCACCTAAGCGGGGAAACCAGAGAAACCCCCCAAAGCCGCGGGCGAGGAGCCGGTGCCGTGGGGCTGGAGTGCATAGGTTGGGAGGAAGCTGTCAAGCTCTGACCCGCCGCCGAGAGGGAACCGGCCAGAAACACGTGTAAACCGGAAAGCAAGAAAATCCCCTGGAGAGGGCTGCTTACCTGTTGGAGGTAGAGGAAGGCTGGAGGACAGGGGAGAGAGTGAGGAAGCATGCCTGAGTTGGAGACAAGGAGGCAGCCCGAGTTAGCCATGGAGCACAGCATGTGTCGACAGGTAGCCGTGGAGCTGCTCGCGGGTCCGTCCTCTTCCGCACACTGCTATCCACCGCTATCCTCGTCTTCCCGGCTGGCCCCTCGGGCTCTCCCCTCCTCGCCGTCCCTCCCGACCCCTCGGTGCTAGTTAGGAGGGTTCATCTGTGGCAGGCCGGCCGCGCTGCCGCCGGAGCAGCGCTCGGCTCTTCACTTCGGGGCCATTAGACACTGGCACTGAGCGCACGGTCTGCAAAGGGTGTGCGTGAGCCAGAGCGGAGCGGGAGAGAAAGGAAGGGGAGGAGGAAGGAGAGAGGGCTTGGGAGTGAAATAAAAGGGGTGGGAGTTGGAGGAGGAGGGGGAGTCCCCTGTGCATTCAGACATCAAACAGAGCTCTGTATAAAATGAAGAGAATCCGTAATGACATGAGAACAGCTGATCCCGCACTTAACCCCTCCACCGCTGCCGCTCGCAGATGGCTTCCCTGCCGTCCTTGCCACCCCGGCCACACGCTGGGGAAGCAGCCGGGCAGGACAGGATCGAGTGGGCAGAGCTGTCTCCCTTCCCAGCACCGGCTCCCAAGGGAAGAAGGGTCTTACCGGGAGTTTCAGTGGTGCAACGTGGGCGCCGCGGGCAGTCGTGCTGAGCAGCCGGCACTTGCAGGCGCGCAGCCCCCGCGATGGCGGGGCCGCCGCGGGGCTCCCCCGCGCACACACCGCCGGACACGTGCACACGCTCCCGCTGGGAGACGCCACGGCAGCGCGGCCGTGCCGGCGGGGACACGGGAGCCATGCAGCAGCCCCAGCTCCGCCTCCCCGGGAGCCACCGACCCGCTCCCGCCTGCAGCCCCGCATGGCCCCGCAGCCACTGCCGCACCGCCACCGGCCTGCGCCACGGCGGGCAGGGCCGGCAGCCCACGGCATTCCCCACGGAGCAGCGGCGGCCACGGCCTCGCCGCTGCCTGCGTGCCCCGGGCACAGCTGCTGGGCCCTGCCAAGGCGTGGGAGCCCCAGGCAGGGCCCTGTGACCCCCTGCCAGCCTGCCAGTCCCCCAGGCGTGGAGGGCTGGGGGGACCCCTGCACCCTGGGGTGACATGAGGGGCCCTGCCTGCTGGTGCTGGCTTCCCTGCGTTCCCCAGAGCGACGGGGACCCTCTGCCCCAAGAAGCACCGGCCGGCCAGCGGTCAGCCCCAGCAGAGCTCGAGAGGCATCTGGCGTTTCTGAGGGGCCTGCGGTGTTGCCAGCAGCCCTGACGCATCCACACCGCACACACCGCTGTCACAGCTGCCATGGCAATAGCCTGCGTGCCAGTGCCCGTGAGGGACGCCGGCGTGGGCGCATGTGTGTGCTCGCTCGGGTCCACGTCCCACCTCACGCCTCCACCTGTCCACAGCCCCACAGCAGCCCTGGCCCCCGCTGGTGCCACAGAGCTCAGCACTGGCACAGGGGTCCCTCCCCAGCACCCTGCACCCTGGCACTGCATCATGCCTGGCTCTGGAGCCACGGCCAAGGCCACCAGGATGATGTTCTGCTGGGGTATATGGGAAACACAACCTGGGCTCAACTCAGTTTCCATCTTGGCCAAATATGATGCACAAAGGCAGGGCTGTGCCAGCAGCTGCTGATGCTCTGTTTCCGCCGGAGCCTCCAGCACACGACCAGCCCTTTTTGGAGCTGGGATTTTCCACAGTATCCCCAGGCAGAGCGACATGCTGCAGTGTCCTGGTACACTCACAGCGGTTCCCGTTTCTTCTGCAGACGCTCAGAGCAGCAGCACATAGCACGGGCGACCCGGAGCCGCAGGAAAAACCTGCTCTGGAAGAGCTGTCCTGAGGAAGCAGTGTCTGGGGCCTAGGGAGTGCCAGCCACTCCTGTGGGATTCTGTGACTGGGAGGACCACGCTCCATAGGGACCACAAGGTGCCAAACTGTGGAGGGGATGCCAGGCTGGGGGAGGGTATGTCAACACCATCACCCCCTGGAACCAAGTGCCGAAAGGGTCCAGCAATGACATCTGCTCCCCTACCAACAGCATCCCTGGGCACTGCTCCCTGCGAGGAGCACGAGTGTCCCACCGTGACCGCTTGCCATCCAGCTCCAAGGACGACAACAGATGCAGCAGCCCCTCTGGCACACCGCAGCGCTTGGATCCCATGCTCCCGCTCGCCTCCAGCTCCCCTTCCTTGGAAGCCCCACGGCCCCAGTGCCACACTCTCCTGCACGCTCCAGCACCCAGGGTGGGATGTGGGATAGCTCTCTAAGGCACAAGTGGGTCCTCCCACAGTCCCTCAAGCAGCTGAGGGGAGAGTGGCCCCCCGAGGCACCTGTACGCACCCAGGCACCGCACAGACTCTGGTGCAGGGCGAGGGGCACCCTGAGCAAGTAGATGGGCAGCTCTGAAGGCCCTGGGCTGGTCTGGCTCCACTGCAGCTCCTGGAGGTGACAAGGGCAGGGCACTGCCCGGCACGCTGGCCTGGCGGCACCCAACCAACCAAACCATGTGAGGCAGAAGCCGGCTCCAGGATGAGGTAATCTGCCCGTCCTCCCCTGCGCCGGAGCCTGGCTCCGGCCAGGGTGACTCAAAGGCATTCCTGGCCCGTGGCAGCACCACGAGTGCTGGCACTGCCCTGAGCCAGCAGCATAATGGGCCCAGCTCTGGGAACTGAGGAGTGTTGGATGTTGGGAGTCTCCTCTCTCCCTCCTCCAGCCATCACCAAAACCTGCCTGGCTGCAGAGATGCCCCACAACAGCAAGGAGCCCTAGGGAACTCCAGCATGGCACAGCAACACCAACCCTGTGGCTCCAGTGGGGAACATGTTCCCAGCCACCAGCAGCTGGTTTCCCTCACCCAGCTACTCCCAGTGACAATGTGCCACAGCCCCAGCTGACAGCACCAGCAGTGGCACCAGCCACAAGGAGCCCTGGCCAGGGTTGCCCAGCCCGGCAGCGCCACAGCCCTGGAGGAGACCCTCTGAAACTGAAGCCTCCTGGAATGAAAGTTTATTTATCTGTTTAATTAAGATGTGTTCACCAGGCGCACAGACCCTGTTCCATCTGTCTCACTTACAGCCGCGTCCCAGTAAAATTAAACCTAATAAATATCAGCAGAGGGAAAGCAAAGGGCATGTGTGAGATATACGATCAAAGGCAGAACTTGCACAGGGCTGCAGTTCTCAGCACATTTCTCTCTGCCCTTCGGGGCTGGGCTGGCACTGTGCTCCCCCACACAGGATGGGGCCGCCTTTCTTTCAAATCAGCACAATTCCCAGTTTTTTATTTATTTTAAATGAACCCTTGAGGGCTCCTTGGTTTTGTTTTCTGGAAGAGGGAGAACAACATGGCACTGGGACAGGAGTGGTCTTGGCCACAGTTCTGGTGCTGGAGCCAAGGGGGGCAGAGCCTGCAGTGGGACAGCTGACAGCACACACCCCCCAAACCACCACCAAGGGAACCCGCTGGGGACAGTGTGGCACATCCAGCTGCTCCAGGTATCCAGGAGGTACCAGCAGCCAGTGCAGTGCTGGCAGCTCCCAGGGAAATGCTAGAACAGCTCGACTCCCCTCTGAGGCACATCCACCTTTTGGAAACTTTATCTGCCAGGAATGAGGCCCCAAGGTCTGCCTGGAGTCACGGCCCCCTCGGGCCCCCCGCGTGTGTGGTGCCGCAGGCTGGTGGCATGGCATGGCTGCGGCACATCCTGGTGCTGAGGGTCCTGTGCACACTGCACTAAGCCCTGAGCACACGTCAGAGCTGCTGCCCTCCCAGGTCTGCCCCAACGCTATGTCCAGATCCTGACCCACAGCATGCAATGGGAAATCCAGCCCCTGGTACTGCGCTCCTCACCAGGACCCATCCCTCATCCTCTCCCAGAGAGGGATGATGCAGTGCCCATGGACCTGCCGTGGGGGCACAGCCATGGGTGGTGGACTGGGTGCCGTGCCGGCTCCCAGTGTCTAGCGTTTAACAGGACCCCCATGGCCCCACAGCATGCTCCCGTGGGGCAAAGCTGGATGCTGATGCTTGGGAGAGCTGCCAAAAGAGGGCTGCAGGTCAGGCACGGTGCAGCCACTGCCACGAGGGCTGGTGAAGCCAGACCGGCGAGGTCAGACCGCGAGGTCAGACACTCCAGCCTCCCTGGGGTCATCCTGCGAGTGCAGTGCCGGTGGCCCGGCAGCACCCAGGGAACCTGGCACCTGCCTAATCCTCTTCTCCCACCAGCTCCAGAATGCCTCCGAGCCATGGCATTCATTAATTAAATGCTCATTATTAGTTAGTCATAGACATAAAGCGATTAGATGAAGGTGCTGACGGATCTGAGCTGCCATGCTGCGAGGGGGGGGTCCCGCGTCCCCAGTGCCTCGGCTGCAGGGACTGCCCCAGTGCAGGGCACAGACCAGGACAGTGGTAAGGGACCAAAAAGCCTCCTCTGCACCCTGTTAAACCTCCTCCCCATCTTTCCCTGCTCCTTCCTCCTACTTCAGCAGCTCTCAGGGGTCACCGGAGACCCTGCCTGCTCTGAATTCCCGAAGGTGGAGCACCCAGGTATGATCTCACCAGGTGAGGAGGGGACTGTGACCAAGAGATGGCCAGTATCTGAGACAGCTGCTGTGGCAGTGGGAGGGGAGCAGGAATGCAGGGAAAGCATGTGGAAGTTTAATGGGATCCAGGGAAAAAATCCACCTCATTGAGACATTCCTGGCCCATGGTGGGGAACAGGATGGGGCCTTGGACACCTTCAACCTCTGTCGAGAGCTGCCAGCACTGTGCAGTGCAGGAGAGTGGCTGGGCTACCATCTGGGGATGTCCTAATGTCACCCCTCCCTCCTTTGCCCTTCAGCCACATGGGCAGGGATGGGACCCTCAGTGCTCTCCACAAAACGGTGCCCTGGTTGCAGCCATCCTATGTCCCCCATCACCTGGCACGAGCAATCAGTGCACAGGGACCTCCAGCAGCTGGCCATATCCCACTCCTTGCAGGACACGTCGCAGCTCCTTTGGGGACACACTTGACACCCCTGGTTGGGCAGGATAAGCCAGAGCCTGTCACTCTGCCTGCCCCCTCGCCTCCACTTGCATGACCCTTCCAGAAGCCCTTTCACTTGACAAAATATTTACATGAAATGGCAATTAGGCTCCCTGGATTTAATGAAAATTAACATGCAGCAGCAGCACCATGGCAGAGCAGCTGCTGCCAAGCACCTCAAGCTCGTGGGCTGGGAGGGCAGTGGGGGGGGGCTATGGCAGGGGAAACGGCTGCACCATGTGTGTCACAGGGTCACCATCACCACTGGGGCCAGAATTACTGCCACTGCCACTGCCAAGGCCAAGTCCAACACCAGGGCCAGGGCCACTGCCAGGGCCACCACCACTGCCAAGCCCAGCATGGATGAAGGAGGAGGCAGGAATGATGGAGGGTGACGCAGGAATGACGGAGAGTGATGCAAGGAACAAGCAACTACAGACTCAGGAATCCAAAATGCCTCATCCCAGAGTCCCCCTCTTTTCTGAGACCAGCTCTATTGCCTGACAAAGAGTTCCCAAGAAAATGCACCCCCTAAGATGTGCATCAGCCCCTCAGGCTGCTGGGGGGCTTTGGCAGCAGGCCGTGGGGTGTCAGCACATGGGACAGGACAGGGGAGTCCGAGCAACCCCAAGCAGGGGTGCACATGGCATGCCACTGTGGGCAGAGGCACTGGGCTGGGACCCACTAGAGCAGCAGACAGGTGAGGTAGGCAGGGAGGAGCACCAGGCTGGAGTTGCTCTGGGAGCAAATACTCCATCCTCATTATGAGGCTTTTTAAATGCACAGATAGGATATTAGTGTTAAACAGGCACTGGGACCCCAGGGCAAACTTTAAAAATCATAATATTTACAGACCCCTCCTTTCCCTCACCCCACCTGCTCTTTATTTCCTGCAATTACTGCTCATTTGAAGACATTTTACTTTGGCATCTCAGCCTGTTGTGATGTCAGTGACTGAGCCACCCAAAGCTGCCTGCTACCACAGCGCTCCTGCCATGAGGGGACACCGGACACCCTGCTTCCTTGCACGCCTGTGATGCCATGAATGACACTCACTGCTCCACCGGGAGCACAGCCCTTGCCCGGCCTCTCCCAGCAGAGCTGGGGATGCCACTGCGCAGAGCCCAGACCAGCTGTCTCAGGCAGGCTGGCTCCATGCACTGCACAGGACAGGGAATAGCGACCTTTAAGCACCACTGCCCCACAGCCAGTGCAGTGTGAGGAGTTGTGCCTGGAGCTCCCACAGGACCTGGCACCCCACGCTGCCCGTGTGTGCCCGGCTGAGCTCCGCGAAGCCACGCGGTGCCAACGGAGCCTCAAGCGGAAGCTCCGGTTCACTCGTGCAGCTGTGGTGAGCCGTTAAGTCCCTGGGCAGAATTGCACCAAAGCAGGAGGCTCTGCCAGCCTCGATGAGCTCCGGAGTGGCGGCAGCACCGACATCCCTCATGACAAAGCACCTTATGCCTGGAAGCTGCTTCCCTGAGAAACAATGAATTTGCATTATCCTCCTCCTCCTCCCCATAAGTTCCTTTCCCCACATCCCCCATATCCTGGCTCTGCTCACTCTGTTCCCTTCTCCCAAATCCAGGGGAGCACAACTCCCTGGAATGTGTAATCTCCACCAGACTAACGCAGCCCCCAGCCCCCTGCCATCTCTGGGGGAGGGGGAGTGGGTGGAAGGAGCTGGCACCACTGGCTTCAGCCCCAGTTATGGGCTGGGATGCCACAGGAAGGCCCCTGGATGGTGTAGAGCCTGACACAGCCCAGTTCCTGCAGTGCTGTGGAGGGACCTCAGGAGCCGCAGTCATCAACTTCAAGCCTGAGATGAAGCGTGGGGACCTCCCCACGAGTATCCGATCAGATGCTGGGTGAGCACCCACAGGGCACAGACCCCATAAGAGGCGGCGGCTGCTCCACACACACCTGTGACCTGAACACCCTGCTGCCCCCACAGACCTGTGCCCCTGCCTAACACAGCCCCCAGGCAGGCTCCAGAGCCCACTGCCCACCACCATGGCACAGCTGGGGCAGGGCACTGGTTCTGGGCAGGGGAGGCAGCTTCTGCCTGCGGCCAGCACTGTGTGGGGCTTGAAGGCAGCAGCAGGGAGGCAGAAGGGTTGTTTGGAGGTACCCTCAGCAGGGCACAATGTCTGGGTAGAGACATCAACCCGCTGCCCCATTCCTCCCAAATGCCAGGCCTGCCTCCAGCACAGAAGCCCATCCCCTACCCGCTGCTGCCAGCTATGGGCTCTGAGTGCCTGGCCAGAAGGGAAAGCTCTCCCTAGCCGGCAGCACAGCGAGGGAGCAGGAACGGCAAGAAATGACCCCCATCCTGAGCAAAACCCTGGCAGAGAGGGAGGGAAGTGCCCACCCTCGGTGGAAGTACCTACCCAAAAATACATCATCATGTTGGTGGCCGGGTGTTGAGTTGCTCTGTGGGGTCGGCGGGAGGGCAGTGGGCTGCTCCAGATGCTGGCTGCGCTGGCCGCTGCCCCTCCTGGGTGGGCTCTGTCCCCTCGGGCTGTCCGGCTCCAGCGCTCGCGGAGCCCTGCGCGCTCACCTCCCTCCCTCGCGGCGTGAGCGCCGCGGTTCAGAGCCGGTGTTCGACCTCCAACATGCTGCTGCGGGAGGGCAGGGGCTGGAGGGCGGCCGCAGGGCAGCCCTGGCGGGCAACAGCTTATCCACCCCAGGGAAAAACGGGAGAGGAGGAATAAAAATGAAATCCTCTCTGGCGTCCTCAAGACCAAAGGGAAGGACGACCGTGAGAGGGGAACCGACTCCAGTGATGAGAGGGGTGGCGGGGTGAGGGTCCGGGGCCAGGCTGGGTGTTGGGGGCCGCAGCAGCGGCAGTGTGGGCACTCGTCAGCGCAGCGTGGGCTCCCGCTGACACTCCGAGGAGCTGATGTCCTGCCTCAGCATTTTTCAAGCTACCCTGCCAATAAGGGAATCCGCTGCTCGCGGTTAACCTGCGAGGTGCCAGCCGGCTCCTGGCCCCCTTGGCCACAGCGGATTCCATAGCCCCCTGCTCCCATCCTTGCTCCCAGCAGGCAGGGATGCTCAGATATAGCCAGACAGGTCCTGCCGGGACGAGCTTCCTGGGGGGCCCCTGCTCTGGGGGAGCAGACGACCAGTGGCCCAAGGGGGACAGAGTCAGCAGCCACCAGCCCCCCTGTGCAATGGGGACAGTCCCTGCAGCCCGGGATGTGGCCACCTCTGACTGCATGAGAGGGCACCCAGGAATCCCCACCAACAACAGGGCAGCCACCATCCCTGAAAGCCCAGCCTTGCCCCCCACAGATGTCCAGGACCCCGTCCTATGGGGCAGAGCAGCATGACCAGCAGAGGTCTCGCAGGGGACACAGCGGAGAGCTGGCTGCAGGGTCAGCCATGGGGATAAGTCAGGGGAGTCCTGGGGTAGCTGGATCCTCCCTGTGGGGCACGAGCCCCCAGCTGCCTCTGGCACATGCTGCAGGCTCAGCAGTTGGGCAGTGCTGCTCCTCAGGCACTAAATCTCCATCCTCCTGGGGCACTGCACAGTGGAGGGAGTGAGGTAACCCTGAGCACTGAACCAGGCATGGGAGTGAGAGAATAAATAAGGATAAGGGAAGCACAGGAGCGAGGGGGGCAGCAGATCGGTCTCCAGGGCCCAGCGGGCTCTGACATCTCCAGCCCCATAATCATATTCAGAGCAGTGCCGGGCGGAGGCAGCTCTCCTCCAGCACGGCAATAAACGAGAGCAACACTCTCAATAATTCAGCATTGCGAGAGGTGATAAAGCAGCAAAGGCACCACTGCAGGCAGCTGGGGTGGGGGGCTCCTTGCTCCTTCTTATATTTCAGTGATCCAAACTCTCTCCTCTCTGTGCCCTGCAAATGCAGCCCCAGCCATGTCTTGGGGTCCCCCCAGCCTGCCAGACCTCCCCTGCTGCTGTGTGAGACAGGCAGAGGGGGCAAATGCAGCAGAATGAAACTCCTCAGTCACCAGCAGTCAAAATCCAGGTTGTCAGTGGGCAGGGGGGCAGAACCATCCTGGAATCAGGGCAAGGAACCAGATGCACCTCCAGTGCTGTTCCACTCTCTCCCGCTGCAGCCCCCCAGTCCTGCACACACCTCACCCCGAGGTGCCTGTGCAAACAGCACGCAGGTCCCTGTGCCACATCCCACCTCTCACACCCTGACCAGGCGTGGGGCAGCTCAGCTGCAGGACACCCACCCTGCTGCCCTCCCCTCCGCCGCAGGCACGTCTCCTCTCCAGACACAACCGTGTGGCCACAGCCCAGCGCGCTCTGGCACCGCAGCCACCAGACTGACCCGCGATTCCCGACCCCACACACAGTCAGACGCCGGGAGGGAGCAAAGCCCTCTCCTCAGCACAGGGAGTGCTGCCAAGGCACCAGCACAGACACGAGAGCCAGAGGTGGGGGCAGCCCTGGCCCTGCAGCCCTCATCACTCCGCCAACCAGCACGTGCCCCCCCAGGCTCACACCCACAGCCCAGCCTTCGTCCCATTCATATTGGCTTCTGGCTTATGCTGCCTGTGAGCCCTGCTCCTGCCCCAGCCTTCCTGCTCCTTCCTGCTCTTTTTCCATGTTCCCCACAGCACCTCAGGACCCTTCCAGACTACAAACCCCTTCCAGCAGGTTACCTCCATTCTTGTCCTGTAGGTGACAAGGACGGGAGTGCTACCTGCCCCGACACCTCTTTCCTCCATTGGAGGGTGGCAGCTCCCAGTGCCCAGAACCACTGCCTTGGCCCTCACCACCCCCTGGTCCCACTGGCACCCCCACCCCATGCCGGGGCCCAGAACAACGGATGCACCAACCTCCACCTCCCCAGCCCCTTGCCTTTTTTTGCTCCTCTGCTTCACCACCTTTGACAGGGGACCACAAGTTGTGCTACCCTCAGCGGGATGGACCTTGGGGGGATGTGGTGTCCCCTCTGTGACAGGATCCTTCTACTGCCATGAAGTCCAGCAACATGAGGGTATGATGGGAAGGAGTCATTCTCATCTGCCAAGCAGACACCAGGCTGGCAGAGGGCATCTGGTCTGGCCCACTTTTCACATGCAACCTGCCTCAGCCCAGGGAACACCATGAGCTGCTGTGACACCTCCCAGCACAGGTTGCAGGACCCTGGGGGCAAACATCCCCTGTCGTGGGCAAATGCCAGGTCAGGGGGCTGCTGCCCCCCCAGTAAGGGCAGGGTGCCCTCAAGAAGCTTCCCCAGGGATGGCTCCCAGAAGCTGGGCAGAGCATGGATGGACAGACAGACAGCAAGTGGGCACACACGGACACTCACAGACATGGCAGCCTCAGCTCTCCTCACACAGGACTTTTGTCATCATGTCACGCCTGCGTGGGGGCTCAACACCCAGGGGGTGGGGTACCGGGGCCGCTGGCAGAGGGGAGCAGGCAGCCTTCCTCCCGTCCCTTCCCCACACGTGGCTCTGAGCCCACAGGCCTGACCACTGCTCCACGGGCTCAGGCGCTGCCCTGTCCCGGCCGGCCTTGCGCCGAGCACCCCTCACTGGCCCCTCACATGCAGGGTTGAGCATGCAGGAGGGACCCCTGGAGAAGCCAAGGCAGAGCCCAGTACAGCCACTTGGATCCAAACACCCTGTACCTTTTATTCAGCCCAGTTCCTCCCACGGTGCTCGCGCTGGGCTCTCTAGAAAAGATGGGAAAGAGGAGGAAGAATTAAAATCAATGATCATCATCACTAACCTGTTACAGTCAATGCTGTCTGCTCATCGGCTGTACAATGTTGGGAGATGAGTGCGGATGTGAGTGCTATCTCCCAGGCGCTGGGAAGCCTGTGCTGGTCAAGAGCCAGTGGCCACGCTGGGGGCTCAACCCAGGACAGATGAGCAGCACCAGCGCCCAACAGCTCCCTGTCCAGGGTGATGGGCGCAGAACACCTGCCTCCAGCTCCACCAGTGCACCTCAAACCCAACACAGCTCCCACAGACCACGGGTCTCTTCCTTGGCCCCTAAGCACAGCCATAGACCCGCATACGTACACGGGGTGAGACAAGGCACAGCTGGCCCCACACACATCCAGGACGTGGGACAGGACACAGCCATTGTTGAAGCACTGGCTGCACAGCGGTTGGCATATCCTAAACCTTCTGTCCACCCCAGCACAGTGACACGCTCCTGTGAGGAGCAATCCCTGCAGCACATGGCTCTGCCGCCGTCCTGGCTGCGGGCACTTCTTGGAAAATTAAGCCAAATTTCAAAGAAAACTTCCTGAAAGCTGCACTTCAACTAATTAGCTTTTGTAGCATGGCCAACGCAAACGTTCATCAATCATGTCAGACCCTCAGAAATAATGAGAAAGGCTGATATATCCCAGGAGTGGTTAAGGAGTGAGCGAGGACTGTGTGTGTCCATACCCACTGCTTAGGTGACCTGGAAGTGCTGAGTCCCACCTGCCCAACAGCTCCGTTCCCAACTGACGGAGCTGTGACACTTGGACCCCCACCCCAGGAGCAGTACCCTGAGATGAGGCAGCCCCGAGTGCTGAGGGTGGGTGCAGGGACACCACACCTGGATGCTGCTCCAAACCCGCGGCTGATCCTGGTGAGCATGGCCCACAGAGGGTCCGGAGGCCCAGACACACGTGGCGGCGGCTCAGGGAGCGCTGAGCCGGTTCCCAGGCACTTGTGTTAGCAAACACAGCTCTCAGCCACGCAGCAGGATAATCAATTATGGTAATTCCTGCCTCAATGAATCAGGTTCATGGAGGAGCACAGCTCATTAGGCTGGTGCTAACTTCCATTAGCACTCTTATGATAAAATCCCTCCGAAACACTCTTGCCCAGCAGTTTTGTTCGCCAGGCTGGGAGTCTCCCCTCCCCAGCCGCCCAGGCCAGGGCAGATGCAGCTGTGGGAAATGGTTGTCCTAAAAAAGCTGTTTGGGAACTCCGTGGTTCCCAGCAGTGTGGGGACACCCCCGCAGTCGTGGGCTCAGCAGAGCTGCCTGCCTTGCAGCCACCACTCCTGAGCTCTTCTGTGGCTTCGCCAAGGCAGCGCCCACCCGGATCCCGTCTGGGATCGCGAGATGGCACAGCAGGCACAGAGCTGCAGCGGCAGGGCTGGGAGTGCTGGGAGCACAGCCTCCCTCTTCCACAATGAATAATTGACACTGTGCGCTCCTGGGGGAGGCTCAGCGATGGGTAACGCCGCATTTCCCAAACACATTTCCCAAGGAAGGCGCCTTCTGAGAAGCTCCCCACGGCAGCGCGGGGCCCAGCAGCCGGAATGCGCCGCAGCTGGGATGTGCTGCGCCTGCTGGCACAGACAGGGAATCGCCGAGCCCAGCACCAGCCCAGGCAGAAATCTCTGGTGGTCCTGGCACTGCAGGGAGTGGGATGCTCCACCAGAGCCTCCCTGTCCACATGCACCGAAGAGGGAGAGGGAAAGCCCTGGCAGAGCGTTGATGGGAAGTGGCCAGGAGTGGCTCTGGGCATTACTGGGGAGATCTTGCCTCAATCCCTCCTTTCCTGGCAGAGCTCTGGGCTGACTAGCTCCAGCTGGAGCCTTGTGAAGCCAGGGACCTGCCACCAGAACAGGTGATCCCAACCCAGCTAAAACCACACGTATCCGAACCGGGGGGCTGCACAGGAAACACAACCTGTGTCACCCAGCAGCATGGACTCCATGGATGCTGCACCCCAACACCCCTCAACCCACTCTGCATCTGTGGGGCAAATCCTGAGGCGCGCCTGGTTTTGATCTGCTGGGAAACTTCTTGGTAGTTTCTCAAAGTACATTTTGACCCCCCTTTCCTCCACCAAAAATCCTAAATTAATTTTGATTTTAATTAAATTCATTAGCAAAGATTATCTGGCTGAAGAAAAATAATGTCCCGCCCCTCCCCCTGCAGCCCTCTCTATTTATATCCCCATATACAGAACAGCAGCGAATATTTCTTTATGGGCCATTAAAGGTTTAATGTTTAATTTATAACCACGTTCTCCGGCGGGTGGGATGGCCAGGCACAATGTCAACACTTTTAATTAAATGAGAAAGATTTTTTTTTTTTTTGAACTAAGAAAGATAAAATACCCCGTTCCCAGCAGCGTAGGAGGTGGGGGGAATAGGGGCAGGGGCTGGGGTGGGGGCTGGCTCCTGCACCACAGCTCTTGGGATGTGCTTCCCCTCCATCCTCCTCTGCCCGTGGCTGAGCCTGGGCTGTGCCACGCTACCAGCTGAGACTGGAGGACATGATCAGGCAGTGCCCAGAGGAGCCCTGGTTCTCACGGCAGGGCTGGTGAGGGGCCATCACCAGGATGGCTGTAGGACTGGTCAGGAGCATCCTTGAACCAGTGGCTCCAGTCTGGAAAGAGCGGTCCCATCTTGGGGACAGAGACAAAACACAGCACTGCCCCCACTTTGGGAAGCCCCTCCCAAATCCAGCTGTGGGGACAGGCAGGGTCCCAGCACAGGCCTGAGCACCAGCTCCAGCCGTGGGTCCCCTGGGGGCAGAGGGGAGGGCGCAGCACCACGACATTCAGCACAGCCCAAGCCAACATCACCCGTCGCCAAACCCCGCCTGAGTAACAGCTGAGAACCTCCCAACCAAAATCCTTCCTGCAACTTCTGCTGGTCCCCAGCATTTTATCCCACCTGGTGACAGCAGCTCCTGTGGCATCACCACCTTCTCCTTCCCAGCAAGGAGATCAAACTACTTCCAACGCCCATGCCGACCACGGAACACCCTGGCAGAGCTGCACGGCACCAGCTGGCACAGCAACCACTGCCAGAGGAGTCTGGCATTCCTGGCTCATCCCACTGGCATCCCTCCCACAGCCTCCCATCCCACCCCACCTCAGACATGGGGGCACAGGAGTGACAGGGGAGTGTGTCCAGCTGCCCTGTATGGGACTGGGCATCCCCCAGGCCGCTCTCAGTGCTCCCAGCAGCAACAGCCTCAGCAGGACAGTGCAGCCCTTCCTGCCTGGACCATGGCGAAGGGCAGCTCTGAGCAGGCAGGTTCCCATTAATGGACTATTTTATCTTACAGGAGAGATTAAATCTCTGTACAGAGAAGCGCAAAAGCACTGAATCAGCAGTTGGCCAGGGGTGGCAGGTTCAGCCATGAGCATTTGGCTCCAGAACAGCCCATCAGTGCTTCACCCTCCTGCAGCCGTGTGCTACGCTGGGCAGTGCCAGCCCCAAGCACACCCCACACATCCCATTCCCTGCCCTGGTGAGTTCCGGGATGACTGGAGAAGCCACAGGCAGCCCCAATCCCCCCATACTGCCTGGCAGCCCCACCGCCAGCCCTGTGCCATGCTGATGGACAGGAGCAAGCTGAGCGCCTGTGGCACGGGTGAGCCGCCTTCCCCCTGCGTCCCTTATCATCCTCTGCACAGCAGGCACAGGTTGGCGGGAGCTGTCCCGGCGCAGTTGCCGAGCCCACAGCAGCACTGCAGAGCACTGGGGTCCAGACTGTGAACTGGGCACAGCCTTCAGTCGGTGGGTCCCCAGCCCATCCCTCCCTGGGGGCTTTGCTCCCAGTACCCACCCACACCGCCACGGGGCCCCTCACAAAGCCGTGTCCCTGCTCCCACGGACACAACTCTCACACCCCTCATCAGCTCTGAAGCCAAGGAAGAGGCAGAGTGGCCACTCGCTCCCACGTGCCCGCACACGTGTGTGAGGCCCCGCCGCGAGGAGCCGCGGAACCGAGCCGGGATGGCACTGTGCCGCTCACTAAAAGCATGAGTGTCACTAAATCAATAATTCATTTACTTTAATGAGATAAGTACTTGGAAAACTAATTGCAAACCTGCTCCATTTACTCCAACCCGCTATAGCCTTTAATGTAAATGGCAGGAATGCTGCTGGAGGAAGGGGAAGGGCTTTGGGCGGGAGATGATGTTGTTCTTCCCCTTCTAAGAAAGAGAAATACAAGTCATCAACTGGGACACTGGAAGCTGAAGGAACTGGTGGAATCACCGTGTGGAAGTGCTGATGGCAGAATCACTGCACAGAAGAACTGATGGTGAAGTGAAGAGAACATCCAGCCCTCTCCCCAGGGTCACCACCCTCTCTGCATTTGCTGCCACCACGGAGGGGGTGTACCTAGCTGGGATGGGGCTTCACTCTTCCCCTGTGACACAGACCCCAGCCGGATCCCCGCTCTGGCTGTGCACCCGCTGCAGGTGGTCACTGTAACGACTCGTGGCTCATTATAAACTCACGGCTGCACCGCCGGCACTGCCAACTCCTCTGCCCCAGCCGCCACTGCCCCTTCCTCCCCCTCTGGCCCCTGCTAGCCCCTATGTGCCCAGGGAGCCAGAGTGAGCAGGGGCGTCCTGCCAGGCCCTGGCACGTTCCTGAAAAGGAGCCGCGGCTCCTGGGAGTGATGCTGCCGCATTCCTGAACGGCAGCCGGAGCAGGAGCTGGGCGCCAAGGGCTCACTTCTCGCTTGCTGGAGCAAATGGCAGGTCATAAAAAGGAACCGTGACAGAAGAGAAAATGTTCCAGAGTCCGCAAGGACCAGTCCAGGGTAAATCCATCTGCTCAGCAATTTAGTTAGAAAATCCTTTCCAATCATCTGTGCTGTAGGTACTTCACTTCCACCGTGCAGCTCCAGGCAGGGCCTTTCCTGCTCTGGCTGCTCACACGGGGGTCCTGGTGTTTGGTGATCTGGCAGCACCTCCACTGGGGATGCTCGGGGAGGAGGCCACACCTCAGGGAGGGGTCACACTGCCCCTTGCAGAGAGGGTGACAGTGGCACTGGTTGCAGGGGCTCTTCCCCAAGCTGCCGGTTCACTCAGAAGAGCACATCATCCTTCCCAGGTTCTGTATGCACAGCACCATTTGGGAGAGTGCCCAAATTCCACATGGAACTATGTAATCAGCCCTTACACCTCCCTTGGGCAGCAGCAAGGAGGCTGCCCTGGGAGCCGCAGCCGAGGAGAGCACGGATAATGCCGCCTGGATGAGGACTCCGCGGCTCAGCCTTGCACTGCGGCCGCAGAGATCTCCCTGCAGGCATCCCGGTGAATCCCACCTCAGCCACTCCTGTCTCACAGAAAATCAATGGCAAGCATCTCAATTAATCACACCGGGGGCAAATTGATTAGGAGCCTAAATAAGGTCAACATGGTTGTCTGCTTATAGGGTAGGACCCTTTAATCATCATTTTATCTGCAATGGGCTGCGGAACCGACAATCACAGCAGCTCAGGAGCACAGAGGTATCTGCACTGATCTGCAGCTGTGAGGGCCAGTGTCACGAGAGCCACGGCTCTGCCGTAAGGAGCTGCATTCCAGCATGTGGCAGGCTAAGGGCACAAGCAGCTGGGAGCCCCAAGTGGGGACAGTGGGAGCCCCGAGCGGTGACCCCCATGGCCACTGAGCCCAGCTGTCACCTCCATCTCCAAGGAACACAAAAGCAGCAAAGCACTGCTCTGGGTGCAGCACATCCCTCTGACCCCAAACCAACAGCTCATGATGGGGTTTTGATTAGCCCCATCCTTACACTGCACACCTGAAAGTATCATTAGTGGTCACAAAAGCACCAAACCTCTGCCACAGCTCAGCTATAGTTCTCCTCCCAGCTGCCTTCGGCATCTGGAAGCCCCCTAGGATGTGTCTCTCTCCTCCCAAAGCACTGTGCCCTTGTCCCTTTGCGACCTGCCGCTCTCAGTACAGGGAACAGACGCTGCTCTGGAGCCAAAGGGTTTCACAGCCCAACTCTGTCCACTCCAGAGAAGAGTATTCCACATGGTTCCACACCCCCGACAGGCATTCTGCATGGCAGGCGGTGCCATGGGCTGGTGTTGGGACCCCTCAGGTGCCCCAGGGAGCTTTCTGGTAGGCACAGCCATCTGCCAGGCCTCCCCAGTCCATGGGGACCTGCTGCCTCACACTGCCTGCCACCCTGCTCATCCCAGGGGCTGGAGGGGACAGACCAACCCTGGCAAGGGGCTACAGGGCTCTCTAGTCCCTGCCAGCAGGACTGCTGGCACGCTTTGATGACAGAGCATGGGACAGAACACAACCTGTGGCCGGCACAGCTCATCCTCCCTGCAGGTTATGGGGCAGCCACACACTGCACCCCCAAAAGCACCGGGTGATTCCTTCCCATTCTGGTTTGGAGAGCAAACAGTCCCCCGAGGCAGTGTGGGCACAGCGGGACACTCTGGCAAAGCAGTCCTGCAGTGTGCCTTGCAAAGGCACATGTGCTCAGCTCCTGACAGGCTGGGAACACTGTTCCCTTCGCCAACAGATTTTCCAGTTGGAAGTGAAATCAGTTCAATGGGGTATTGTACTCCACTGGGACTTGGCGAATAGCAGCCCATGTCCCTGCCTGTTCGCAAGCCATGGCTGGGCTGGGGTTGGAGAGAGCTCCGACTGTTCCTCTGGTCCCCATGACCCCTGTGTGCTGCCCACAGTCCCTCCGGCGCCGTACGCCCCTCACCTCGCCTGCCCACCACTGCCCCAGCCACCCACCGCCCCCTTGTGTTGTAAATACTGGTATAAAGATTATAATTTGGTTTAATATTTAATATAGTCAGGTTAAATAAGCATTCCCAGTCCCATAAATAATCATTAACAGGGGGTTCTAATTGTGCTGTTGGGATCTGGCTTCATGACTTATTTAGTGGGCAGACGCTCTTCCCCTCTGTGCTCCCCACACACCGTAAATTAACCTGTGGCTCAACCTCTCAGTGAGAACCTGGTGGGACATGGCACAAGAAGACAGATCCGCTCTGGGATGGCACTGGGATGTGGAGCCAGAGAAACGGTTGAGATGAAGCCAGTGGGGACAGGGGGACTGGAGCAGTTGGAGAAACCTGCAGGAACACCAAGCAGCCAAGCGAGACTGGACTGTGGGAGAAGATCCATGGACATTGGGGTGTCTTTGGCTCTGGACACACGTGTGCAGGGTGAGCCCTGGAGCAGAGGTAGGTGACCCATGGGTGAGGGGCTGCCCAGCATGGGGTCCCCACTCACCCTTGCTGCTCCCAGGCTGCATCAGCAGGGACACAGGGACACAAAACACATCCAAGCAAGCAGAGGGCAGAGAAGGCTTTTATCCTGACCACAAACCTACTATGAAATTGATTGGAAACAATAGCACAAAAAGAAACAAACCCCAAAGCACCAAACGCAGCACACGGGGAATTGGCCAGGGGAAAGCATTCTGAAAGCGTCGTGCGGAGACACGAGGACAAGCAAAGTGCAGGAAAACCTCTGTGTGTCTTCCCCTCAAGGGATGTGCTTATGCAGTGCTGTAAAAAAAGGTTTGGGTTTTCTTTCTGTAGCTTAATTTCATCTTCAAATGAAAAACTACAAAAGTAAATGGATCCCTCTCTCCGCTGAGCCCGGCTGCAGCCACTGGGCTGGATCTGCGGGTGCCCTCAGCTCTGTGCCTGGGCCAGGAGCAGATCTGCGTGCCCAGCTCCACTAGACATGCTGTGCACTCCAGGAGGAGTGGGGATGCCAGCCCAAGGGAAACTTGCACATGTGCTGCACCCCAGACGCCTCGGGGTGCTCCTGTTCCTGTTGGCCCACCCAGGGCCGCCCTGCTGATACCATCAGGATGGTCATACTCAGGGTCTGTCCCCAAAGGGTGTCTCACACCCTCCGGCTGTGAAACACAGAGGGACCTTCAGGAGGTTTCCCATTTCCCTGAAAGATGCAGCAGAGGGGACACACAGGACCCAGAGGTGACAGCCTCTGGCACGTCTGCTCCAGGCCCTGCTCAACCCGAGACACGGGTGGCCCAAACAGTGCCAGCCCTGACTCTGGGCTGCAGCTCTATGGAAAACGGCCTATTTTATCTTTCTTTGTCAGGATTTATATAAAAAGAAGATAATTTAGCTCTAAATGTAATGAGTTGGAAGAACAGCCCTCCAGTGGCTTCCTCAGCTAACACAGCATCAATAGCATCGATTGCTAAAATTAACCGATAACCCTGGCCTGGCGTGGCAGGGGAACACTCTTCCCTGCTCCGGGTCCCCAAACCACCCCAGGCGCCACATCCCCAAACCACCCCCTCTACCATGCCCATGGTCAGCATGGGGTTGGCCTCCAAAGAGGCACAAGGACACATCTATGTGTCCTCAAGAGGAGAGAAGGTGAGAGCTGCCAGTCTGCATGGATCACCTGGACAGGTAACATCAGCACGGTACTCTGTCCTGCTGTCATTGCTGACCTTCCCAGGATGGGAACAAAAACCCAAGAGAGAAGAAAACGATCAAGCACAAGTCTGCAGTTAGGGAGGGAGAGTTACTCAGCCTGTTGAAAATGAGTCTGACTTAACAGAGAAGAAATAAAGTATTTTAAAATTAACGATACAAACGTTAGCCCCATCACAGAGATATTAAACTCTGCGGTTATTTGATGACCTTCCGCAGAGCTCTCTCCCTCCCCATCCCTGGAGCACAGAAAGCACAGACACCACTGGGATGGCACCACCCGCTGCAGTGCAGCATGGGTCCCCAGCAGCTCCCTGGGACGAGTGACAGCCCACCTGGCACCAATCCCCCCCCTTGCTGCTGGAATGCTTTGCCGACCAGCCACCCAAGTGTGTGTGGTGCCAGGCAGCAGCTCTGTGGGCCACCCAGGCACCCACCAGTGCTCCCTGGGACAGCTGCTGCTCCAGAGAACAGGAACCCCCTCTTCACAGCCTGCCGGGCACAGGTAGGGACTGTGGGGCCCCTCGGGCACATGTCCCCTTGGCCAGGCAAGCAGAGGGCACAGGGCACAACTTGGCTGGTTCTGTGGTGGAACAGCATCACCTGGCCCCTCCAGCACTGAAAATACACCCACAGAACCCATCTGGGAGCAGAGAAACATACCCTGTTCCTGTAACAGTGATTTCAAACCCCCAAAGACTCATCCTGATGCTGGCAGGGACTCTGCCGGAATCTGACACTGGAAACAGGATTAGTGTATGGAGTGTGGTGCTCTGCAGTGGAGGTCACTGCAGCAAGCAAGCGGTGGCTCTGCTGCCGCGGTGAGGGGCACGTGAGGGTCACAGTGAGCTTGCTCCTGCTTGCCCCTGCCCAAGCTAAACCATTCCTGAACCATCCCACAGGAGCTGGAGCGATGTGCGGCTGCCCCAGAGCTGAGGGGCTCATGAAGCACGTGTGTACATGCGTGTGATGGGCAGGAGCACACACGCACGGACAGGGCAGCGTGCATGGCACAGCAGAGTTATTTGTAAATAATCCTTAATTAATGAGATTCACAGGCCTGGATGGCTCAGTGGATTCCAGGCAGGGACGACGCAATCTCCATTCTTCCACTTCTCAATTACGGCTTCAGGGAGGGAAGCAGGAACTGGCCAGGGTGAATTAGAGAGACTTTTGTCACGTTTAATATCACTTCATTTTGCAGACTGCTGACGCAGCAGGATTTCACAGCTCGGAATTTATGGTTCTTTTGAGAGACATGCGCAAAAAAAGGGGAAAAAAAATACCCTGCCATCAGCACAAAACCATCAACTCTGCTGGGAAGGAGCTGGGGTCTGGGGGACCCCTCAGGGACCCCATGGGGAGCAGAGCTCAGCAGGGCTGGAGCCACAGCACCTGGCTCCTCAGCTTCAGGTGAGCACACGAAGGGGTCCTGGGAGACCCAGAAGTGCCCTTGGTTGGGGTGCCCATGTCCCCCAGGTCCCTGCCCACTGCGCTCCCACCCACGGCTCCTGAGGAGCAGCCGTGCTGGCAGTGCCGGGGCCGGTGTTACACAGTGTTATTCAGCCCCAAGGGGGTTTTATGCAAAATGACACACAATATAAATGACTGTTGTAAACAGAGAGTTTAATAAAGGGCTGTGTGCGAATTTTACAGCCTCCCCAAGGATAATTAAAATTATTTATCTACTTACCTAGCTCGCCGCTGGAGCAGTCTATTAATTATTATCTATTACACAGGGCCTGCTTTGCATGCTGCCGGAGCACTGCCTGCCACCGGCACCCTCACGGACGCACTGCAGCACCGGGCGGGCTGCGCCACCGTGAGCCTGGGCTGCTCCCAGAGCGCTCCAGGCCCCTCACAAACCCTCTGGGAGCACGAGGTGCTCATGATCAGGTGTTTCTCCACCAACTCGTGGCAAGGGAGACCCTGCTTGGTTTTATGAAGCAGCAGCTCCCAGTGCCAGGAACAGAGCGGAGTGCCAGGCGCAGGGTGAGACGACGCTCTCCCAGCCTGGCTCCAGCACTGGACAGCCACAGGCACAACGGATGGTGGAGGGAAACGCCACCAGTATCCCAACTGCGCAGCCCCTTGAGGGCCAGCAGCCCCCAAGAGAGTGCAGAGGAGCACTGAGGGGCTTTACAGAGTGCCCAAACACAGCACGGTGGGCACGTCAGAGGAGGCGGCGGAGCACCGGGCCTGCCCAGTGCCGCAGCAGCCTGGCGCAGTGCTACCTGCTCCTCTCCATCTGTTAGCGTGACAGAGCAATCATCGGCACGGAGGCTCCAGGATCCCCCAGCTCATCTCTGCACAGAAAGAGACCTCGGGGGGCTCTGCTGTGCAGATACTTAATGTTGCTTTATTAGCTTAATAAACCCAGCGATGCCGCCAGAATCTCCGAACCTGACCCAAGCCCTCCCTGTTGCAGGAGAGGCTGGAGCGGGGAGAACCGCCAGGGCATGGGCTGTCAGCACAGCTCCCACAGCCTGGTTGGCACCAAGAGCCCTTGGCGAGGCACGGCCCTGCAGCCTAAGGGGCCTGGAGCAACTTGCTGGGAGCAGAGGATCCAGCTGCTCCCCGCCACCACGGGCACCGCGAGCTGTCAGCTCTGCCAGCACACCATTAATCACCGCTGCAATTGCTCTCCCTGCCCATCTTGCCCAGTGCCAGCAATGCCCTCGGTAACCCCAGCACCAGTGTGAGTGGGGCTGCTGTGGCACCCAGTGCTGTTGCCAGCACCAGCCCAGCTGAGACCCCCTGGACAGCCCCCAGGACATGCTGTGACAGGCTGTCCAGGACCACCTGCAGTCCCCAGGGATGTGTTGGGAGAGGCTGTGTCCTTGGGCATGGTGCAGCCAGCGGGACCTTCCCTCTTGGCTGACCAAGCTCTAGCGGGTCCAAGTTCTGGTACTGAGGTCCTGGGCGGTGGCACAGGGCAGGATGGCCCTGGAGGCAGCTCAGGAGAGGAGTCTGTTGTCCTCTAGCAGCTGCCAAGGCACGAGGGCTGTACTAGCTACATGAGAGTGGCTCTGCCATTAGGAGCTGGAGCCCCTCAGCAGCCTGCTGGGGTATTTTCATCTCCAAGGGTGCCTCCTCTCCCTCAGCCCTGCAGGTCCCAGCTCACGGCCGCATCAGCTTCTGTTTGATCCCACACAGTTACACGTCCAGTCTCACAATCTAATAAAGGCCGCACGATCAGATTCCAGGTCACGACTCAAGGAAAGAGACCCCTCCACGCTGAGAGCTCCAACCCAATTACAGTGTGCCTGGTGCTCCTGGCAGCCGCCTGCCATGCACTGGCCTCGGAGGCCCCCGGCGCAATAAGCAAGATGCAAAAACGTTAATGGAGGCGTCTAAAGGCCGTGCTGGGGGATTCTGGTCAATATGGGCACTCGGCAAGGTGGGGGCTGCTGCTCCTGTAGACACGCATGTTCCAGATATTAAATACCAAATAAAATCACCATAAGGAATCCAGGACTGGGGACAGAGACCTTGGGGCTAGCAAGGCAGCCTGGGCTCATGGGGAGGACAAGACCCCAGGAAGGCAGTTGGGGCCCTGCTCTGAGGTGGGCAGTTGCAGCAGGTCCTAAATGCTGCCAATGACCCTGCCAACAGAGCGGGCACCAGCCAGGCTGCTGCAGCAACGAAATCCCACCAGGCTAACCAGGCTCTGCCAGTTCATGGCTCAGGAGGGCCAATTCCTGCCACCCCCAGGCAGAGACCACTGCCTCAGGACAGAGCCTGAGCTACTGGGTTGAAGGCAGCAGAGCAAGAGCCAGGGCTAGCATTGTTCCCAGGCAGAGTCAGAAGGCACCACAGCTGGAATTTGTACTGATGCTCCTGCCCCAGCACCAGTGCAGGAAGCAGAGAAGGGCAGCACCCTTTGGAAAGCCCCCCCGCATCCCCACCTCACTGGGGGTCATCCTGCACTTGCCAGAACCAGAGCAAGCAGGGCTCATCCCCCCGCTCTGCCGCCCTCCCCTCTGTGCCTGCTCCAGCCCCAGCCTCCGGGCCGTGGGTTGCCTGTCCCCCTGCACCGCGGGGCCGCTCGCGCCCCGTTACGGAGGGAGCTCGCGCCGCAGTTCCGCGGAGCTCGCAGAAACGGCAGCCTCTGAGGAGAAACCCAGGCCGGCACAGCCACACTCGCGCGGGATGATGGACGATTATGGACCATCTGCACTTCCAGGAGGGGATGGATTTATGGGCGGCGCAGACAGCTCGCAGAGTGTCCATTACTATAACTCACTGGCCTCTCCAGAGCTGCGGTGATCGGCCCCTCCGCCGCTGCCGCGGGGAAGTCCAGGTTAAGCGCTGGCAGGGAGGAAAATCAATTATGTTTTCTTGATACAGCGCTGGCAGCGGGAAGGGGGCAGCCGGGGGCCCCCAGGCAGTGCAGGGTGGCGGGCTCTGCTGGCACAGCACAGCATCAAGGACCCGGGCCTGAGCACACTGATCCTGCCTGGCACCTCCAGTGCCATCAGGGAGCGGCTGGGGAGGCAGGGTCCCACAGAGGGAGGGATGCTCCACTCCTGTTCCCAGTGACCACGAGGCCCAGAGCACACGGTCAGGTCCTGCAGCCCTTTGGTGACCCAGCCCCAGTGAGGAGGATGCAGCCGTGATACCTGAGCATAGAAGCACATGCCCCCTCCACACCCAGTGCCCACCTGGGCATGAGCCTGGCACGCTGAGCTGCAGCTCAGAAGAAAAAAGTCCCACAAAACCTGTATCCAGCAAGAAAAATGATTTCTCAGACTGGTTTTTACACCTGCAGAGCAGCTCTACACCAGGAGCTGGGAAGAGAGGTGGGTATTTCCATCCTGGCTACGCTGCCCATGAGCAACACCGTTCCCCAACGTCTGCCCAGGTTCACTCCAACAGCCCCAGCCCTCTCCTTGCTGCCCAGGGGCCCATGCTAGCAGCTAGGAATGCCAAAGCAGCCCCCACTGTGTTCCCCATTCCTGGCACCCACCAATTCCACTGGGAAGAGGTCACTACTGGCAGGACCAAGCACTGGCCAGCATGTCCCAGGAGCGAGTGGATAGAAGGAGGCAGCAGATGGGACCTCCGAGCATGGAGAGCAGAGAGATACACGTTGAATAACAATGGTGAATTCCCCTGAGCTCTGGTGTTTTTAATGCTGGATTAGGCTGTCAGGCAGCAATTAAATGGGGTAATAAAAAGCTAAGTGCTCGTATTTCAAGGTTCCTGCCTCCCACACAGCAGGGAGGATTGGGGCAGGGGGCTGCTCTGCTCTCCATGGGGTCCAGCCTAGGGTTTCCAAGGAAGAGTGGAGGAACTTTTCAAAGGAGGTTTGCACACAGTTTACACAGGATCTGCCAAACATGGGATTACGGGGCATAAACCTGTGCAAGCCTTGTCCTGCAGCCTCCGAACACAAGGGTTTGAACTCAATGCTCCTCACACTGTCTGGGGCTGCTCTTTGGAGACATGGGGGGACCCAAGACACAGGGGGATCCCCCCTAAGCACTAGCCACTGTGATAGGGAGAAAGAGTTTCCCCCTGAAGCATTGCAGCTCTGATCCCCAGATGTGCTCTGGGGCAGCCCAACAGGCATCACTGGGCACCTCCTGATCCAACACTGCCACAGGCCTGAGCACCCACACAAGGCTGGGGAAGGGAAGAGACCCTTAAGCACCACTGCAAACATGGAAACATCTCCAAAGACACTTTCCTATAACAGCTTCATAATTTGCCTCTTGTTCTCAAAACCAATATATTTAAGAGGTGTTTCATGCTGAGAAACACAACAGTAGGAGATGTCCCTGCGATGCCAGTGGTACCCCAAGTTCTTCTCTTCATGCCTGCATTCCCCCAGTGCCCCCAGCATGGCTGGGGCTGCAGGGCTCAGTCCACCTCTGCTTTCCAGGCTCCCGGGCCATGGTCATGAGGACAGCTTGGTCACTCTGCCACTGGCACCACTGGTGAACTCCTGGCAACCCACAGCCAGAGAAACGATGGTGAGGAAACACAGGGCGCATGAGGGACTTGCCCACAGTAACACCCAGCTCAGCCCCGAGCCTCAGCATCTGAGGAACTGCAAAATAACCTGAGCCTTTCAGAGCCAGAGACTCTAGGAACCCTGCAGGGGACGTGCCAAATAACCATGGCCATCTCACAGTCAGGATATGCACTCCAAGCACAGACCATGGCAGCCAGGCTCCTTATTTGAAGGTGTCCCAGGCAGGGTGTGGGGCTTCCAGCAGTCCCTGACCCCTTCCCTCTGCCCCAGGCAGGGTCTGCCAAGACAGCCCCAGCACTGAGATGCTCCAAATCTGTCTGTGCTGCCTCTCCCATGGGATGTGTGGCCGGGAGCAGGGCCAGCTGGGCCCATCCTACCTCGCCTCTCCCCAAGATCCAGAAGCATCTCCATAGGTGCTTCCCCTTCCCACCCCATCACGCCGGATCTGATGCAATGAACCCCTGTGCTTTTCTAACCTTGTTGTGCAGCTCCTGGTTGGGGCCAGGCTTTATCAGTTTTTATCCCGTGTAATATTCATCACGCTGGTTTATTTATGGGCCCCCTCTTCGGGAAGGTATTTTTCAGGCCTGGTGAATAAAACATAAGGCTGTGCGGGTTGTCAGAGGGAATGCGGCTCCTCTGATGTCAGCCTGACTAACGGCCTTTAGTTTTCTCCAACGACTGCACTTTGAGAGAAATTTATTTGTATTTGGGTTCCCGTTCATTGGTGAGATGTGAATTCTTTTCCCTTCAGAATAAATGAGGCTTCAGCTCCACAGCAAGGGGTGGGAGTGGGACGAGTGGGTACAGACCCTTGGCCCTGGGGACAGCACGGGAGCGGGACCCCAGAGCACGTGGCCTCTCCAGGACACCTCCCGCAGCCATCCCCCAGGTGGGAGAGCAGGACAGGCTGGGCAAGGCTGAAGCAGCCAGTTCGGCTCTTAGCACTGCCCCTGCCATGGGGACAGCCCCCCATCTGGATCCCAGATCCCTTCCCTATGGCACCTTTGCACACAGAACTCCCCTCCTCTGGGGACCCTCCTCCCCTGAGCTCTGCACCCAGCACTCAGTGCTGCCCAGGCTCAATGCAAACAAACAGCACCATTAGCTCCTTTACTCCAGCAGCATCTCTGCCCTGGAGTCTGGAAGCACACATTCCCTCTCCTCACAGGGATACCCCTCGGCCTCCCTCCCTCCAGGGGCTCTCTGCCTGCCCAGGGCTCTCCAGACACCAGCACCCACCAGGCAGGAGCTCCAGGTCCCTGGTGCTGCCAGAGCCCAGGGAAGACACACAGGAAAAGGCTCCTGCCTTAGTCATGTGTTCAGAAAAACGGGTTTGTCATTTGAAAAGATGATTCCCCGGATGGAAATGATCCCCCGAAGGACCACAGGCATGCACCTGTGGAGCAGGTGAACCTCCACGCCAGCCACCACGCCCTCCCCATGCTCAGGCAATGCCCCGAGCTCACGATGCTGTGTGTCCCGGCAGGAGGGAGCAGGGCTGGGTCCCGCCTCGATGCGTGCTCCGTGCTGGCAGCTCTGCAGGTAAGGAGCAGGATAAGGACACCCAAGAAGCTGCCCTCTCACACCGGCAATACGAGCAGGAAGCGAAGGGAGGCAGAATCCCCTTCTGCAGCAAGGACCGTCGCAAACAAACCCCTTCACAGCAAACACCAGTTACAGGCTGCAGCCTCTGCCACCACCGGGCATCCCCATCCCCGCGGGACCTCCCACCCATGCGATGGCAGAGCCTTGTCCCACGGCCCAACCCCCGGTGCCCAGCCCCAGGTGCTGTGCCACCCCTCCAGTGCAGGGGCCCACAGACACGGTGGTGGGCACCCACAGCCCTGCACATGGACGGCTCTGACAGCAGCTGCTCCGGGAGGCCAGTACCGGCTCCCGCCAGCACAGCCCTGCACGGCACAGTCCGGCGTCGCCACACCACGGGGTAAACCCTTCCCTGAGCCGGGTAAGGAATTCCTGGCCATGACCCAAAACTCCTATTAACAAATCAAACCATAAAAACCTACAGCCACAGCCAGGAGATTTCTCTCCATCAGCTGCTAATTTATGGGGTTACTGGTGTCAGTGGTTTGGAAAGCAGCAAAATCCCATCAAAGAGTTGCCCCAACTCGGTGCTGGGTCCTTGAAAACAATCACAAACACGCAACTGAGGAGGCTGCTTGGGATGCAATTCCTTGATGTTTAATTATTAATATTCCAGGCAAACAAGTTAAATTCTACCAAAGAGAAGGAGAAGCTAGAGTTTCAAGTGAGCCGAAGGAGCATCATACATCATCCCGGGAAGTGTTTGGCAGGAGCCCCACTGGAGCTGCTTGTGCTGACAAGGAAGAGAGGAATCTCGGCAGGGAGCAGAGGGGACCAGCAGCACACGATGTCCCCGAGACACAGAAAGACTGTGGAGCAGTTTCCAAAGCTTTGCAGCTTTCTGCTCCCTGGACAGACAGGGAGCAGGGCCGGGACAAGCGCAGAGGCTCCATCCCTCACAGCCCTGGCTGGGGCTCTGACTCCCAGCTGGTCCCAGCACCGCTGTGCTCCACCCTCGGCACCCGGCAGGCGCCGCATCCACGTGCTGACTGCCCTGTCAGTGCGCCTCATTGCCAGGTAAGAGTCCCTTAACGCAGACCTTTCTTAGCCCATAATATTTGGGGACATCCCGCTGGCCTTCCAGACCCCACCTGTCCCCTCAGCAACCCCGAGCTCTACACGTGACATCCTGGGCTCGATGTGACACAAAGCCAGTGCTTGGTGCCTAAATGCAGACCCTCGGTTGATGCCCGAAGGCCCCAGTGCAGCACCTCCTGTCTGTACCAATTCTGGGACCAAAGCAATGCTTTTCTACTTTTCTTCAGCTTCTAATTTCTTTTCCAATGTGCAGTGCAGTGCAGAGGGAGGATGACAGACAGCTCTGTCAAGCTGCCTCCTACCTCTAAGTGGGGTCACAGGAACCACTTACAGGGGCCTCCCCGTTCCTGGATCATGCACTCCAGCATTTTTCCCACTATCCTCTCACTCCTTTTCCTTCTTTGCAGTTTTGTTTTCCCACCCAGCAGAAAGGAGAGCAGCCAACACTTCTTGCTGCTTCATCTCAATTCAGTCAGTTTTACATCTCACAAATGCATATGCAGATTTTTCTGCTTCTTTATTTGTTCATTAAGACTCCAATAAAACTGTTATAAAAATGCCCCTTTTTGTTGGTAAATGCAATTGCTGGTTTAATATGCGAGCACTGCTGGTTCTCTCCAGAGACTCCTTGAGTTCCCCGTAAATACCACGGCTGCCCAGCCCGCCTGCACTGCAGGGCCAGCGCTGGATCCACCAGCTCCTGGAGCCCAGCAACAACGGTGGCCACGGCACCTCCTCCAGACCAGCTTCTCCTCCACTGCCCCCACACAGAACTCCAAGCCCTGTACAACAGGGCAGAACCAGCTGCTCAGAGAGACTCCCAAGCCCACACACCCCTCTCCAACCTGCAGGACCCCCGGTGTCACCAGCAGCAGCGCGGCTTCAGTCGGGAGAACCAGGAGACCACTGCTGGCAGCTCGGGTGGTGCTGTGGGTGTCAGCTCAGGGCAGGAGTGAGCTCTGCTGAGACCACCACCACTCTACGGGACATGTGGTCACCCAGCAAGGGGTGAGAAGGGTTTCCAGCCAGTGATGATGTGACACGGGAGGTCGGTGTCCAAGGGCCAAACCCACCCATGGGGACTCTGACAATGCCAGGGAAGATGCTGTGATGCATCCTCCTCATCCCCAGGCTGCTGCAAGGGTTTATGGATGGTGGTGCCACTGCTCAGCAATTCCTCACCACTTTCAGAGCCCCGTTATCCCTCGCCTCTGTCTTTGTGCAGCACAAGGCTTTTCGCTCTGATGTTTCCCATATTGAGCGTCTGCCTCGGGCTGAAATTTTGAGGGAAGTTTTAGCAAAAGCAGTTCAAACATTTCTGAGAACAAGACGGGGGAAAAATACTGTTTTGACACGTTAAAAAAAAAAGTGTTCTACAGCCCTGATGCTCAGGAACTGCCAAAGCTCCTGTGGTCAGCAGGCAGCCAAGAGAGCAGGGCTGGGAGTGCCCCCAATTCCCACTCCCCCACTGAGCCCCAGCCCACCCCGGCAGTCACACACAGTGTCCAGCACTCCTCCTCCACTTCTCCCTTTCCCTGTGGAGTTCAGCATAAAGCCAAGAAAAGGCTGAAGCTGCAAAGCACCAACCAAGTCCCCAGACAAGGCAGCAAGACACAGCCCAGCCCCACCCAGCCTCTTTGTGAGAGAGGGCCTGACGCTGCAGCAGGGCAGCCCATCACCCAGGCATCCCTCCTGACACATTTTTACCCAAAGCTGGGCGGTGTGGAGAGGCCAGAACACGATCCTTGTGTTCGCAAGTCAATAGAAACCTACAACAAACACATGAAACAAGAAAGGGCCTGGCCATCCTATATGGCAAAGTGAACCTGTTTGAGACTCCAATTCATTAAATGGCTGCAGTAACACTTCATTTTAATGGCACATTTAGTTTATACCTAGTTCCAGGGGAGCTCCGACAGCAGCCCCCATGGCATCCACAGGAAGAGCAGACAAATGGGTTGTACTTAGTGCTGAGCCAGTGAGCATCCAGCAAGCCCCTCACAGTCACACACAAGAGATGTGTAACAGAAAATACACCTTGTGACACGTATCACTGAGGTGTTGGGAAATGCATCCTCAGGAACCAGACTCAGAGGGACTGGTGGCTCTCTGGCCCCCTGATAGCAGGGATCAACAAGGGGTCTACACCTGCACGTCTACCTGCAAAATTGCCAAGCCCGAGGAGGACAGGGAGAGCAGGGGGGCACAAAGAGGCACAACACAGCATTGGAGTGGGTGCCCACTTGGAAAAGAAGAATTTGGGAACTGGTAGCCAGAAACTCCAACTTGTGGAGCACAAACAGCTCCCACCAGTGCTGCCGCAGCAGCAAAATACACCCAGGAATCAGCTCCGCATAAACTGCCTCCAACAGCCCCCATTAGCAGGAAAAACAAACTTTCTGATTGCTAATTCTGGACAACTGAGCTGCACAAAGCCGTCATTTTTCACTCAAAAAAAAAAAAAAATCAACAAAAAACCCGAGGAAACGCTGGGCTCCGGTGGCAAATGCCAGTTTTGGAAGGAAGCTGCTTCGGTGGATCAGGTTGTTCTGGTACCGCATCATAATCTATCAAAGTCTGAGTCCCCAGAGCAAGAGAAATCAAAACATCATGAATAAAGTGCAACTTTAGGACTCGGGTATTCTGACAGTGTCAGCCCGAGCCTCCCGCCACGCAGCGCGGTATCGATGCCTTCCCCTAATCAAGTCGATGCTGGCCGAGCTGTGCTGCCGACAGCACATTTGCTCAATTAGAGGAGAACAAATAAGGCAACAAGCCAAGATGGAAGCGGTAAACACTGTGCCGAGCGTGCAGGGCTCCTGCACCCACCCTGTGGGTAGCCACGGGCCGCTCCAAGCCTGCTCCTGGCCCGTGCCGGGATGAGGGAGGCCCACCCTGCTCCCCTTCACCCTCCTGCCCCGATGCTGTGGGGATGAGCAGGTACTGCACCCCCTGTGGGACCCCACAGCTCAGGGCAAAGATGAAGCCACAGTACATCACCCAGATGTGGCATCAGCTCCACGATCTGCCCCTTGCTGAACGGGGACCACCACTCATGGAGACAGGGATGCAAGTCCAGGCAAACACAGCACAGGTTTTTGCTACCGTCCCTCCCAGAAACACCCAAGTCCTGTTTGTGCGCAAGTTGCCAGTGCTGTTTTGAAGTGTGGTGCATACAGCACTATGCTGCCCTGTGCTGGAGCCCTCCGGCATCCCCAGCGCCCCGGGTCTCCTCAGGGCCACCCCGCTCACAGGCTCAGCACATCCCCCCAGAGCAGGCAGATCGCTCTGATCCTCCCGACATCTCCGGCGGGCAGAGGCTCCCTTGCTGCTGCAGGCAGTGGGGGGTTCTGGCCCTCGTGTGGTGCCTCTGGCTCTCGGTTCACACTTTCAAAGGCAATCAGAGCAGCCCCAGCTCTGACAGCCGGGCAGCGCAAGAGGGTCACACTGTCACATCTGCTGCTGCCCAATCACCCACCTCGGCACAGGGGCTGGCGGAGAGCCCCAGGGAGCCGAGCGAGAGGGACGAGGCAGATCAATACCCAATTCCCTCGTGCAGCCCTGGGGAGACAGGCTGGGTGCACGATCTGCAGCCAGAAACATCCTGCAGCCTCACCAGCTGCCAAGGATTGCTCAGGCTGCAGCAGTGCGAGCTGGCCAAGTGCCCAGCCCCGCCAGGAAGGCACCGAGGAGCACCCAGGGACCCCCCCACCTCTGGCTCTGCCCTGAGCACCCTGGAGCTGCCAGAGCAGGGCTCAGCCCTGCCACCTCCCACAGCTGACACCAAGCAGCCCCCAGCAGGTCCCCGTCCTCCCACTGCCATTTAGAGCGCAGGATAGAGAAATCCAAAGGAAAACTCCCTCTCCCAAGAATGGCAAGCAGAAGAGACAGATGACCACGGCCAGAGGAGCTCAGTGCATGCTTAACTGCACGGAGCTGGGCCAGTCAGCACGGAAAACATCTGGGAAATACGAGCACATGTAGCAGAAGCTCCAGCAGGTCAGGGGAGCCAGGCTCATGGCAATGTAGGAGTTGGGATGGAGACAAACCAAGGCAAAAGGGATGGCAACAAGCAGTGAGGAGAAGGGCCATGCACAAGACTGGCCACCTTGCACTCCACAATAGGAAACCTGATTTACACCAGCCCCGTGGCTCATCCTCAGCCCATCTCCTTGAGGCAAGGCCATCTCTAACAGCCCTCCCAGGGCCTGGGACCTTCATTGCCCAGGAGCAACCAGCAAAGAGTCACTGCCAGCTCAGAGTTTGTGCCAGGCACCTCCAACAGGCGATCAGCGCAGGGATTAAAAACCCTCCTACGTGGCCAAGTCTGATGCCTCTGAGCTGTGCTCCCGGGGCTGGCAAGTGGAAGAGCGAGGCTGTAATAGAAAATCTCCACACGGCTCCATCCAGTCTAAGCAGCATTAGATCATTGCAGCCCAAATCCCCCAGTGCCAAGAGCTCCCAGCTTCACCACCAGTGCTGAGCCCGGGAGAGGTGCAGGCAGGGTGTGCAGGCAGCTCACAGCACCGTGGGATTTGTGAACATCACGACCTTCCCTGCCAAGGGCAGGGCCAAGCCGGGCATGATCCCAGCACGGCTGATGGGAATCCAAGGAGGGGAAGGACAGGGTTCAGCTCAGTGGGTGCCGCACACTGAACCAGCCCACGGCTCTGAGCAGAGGTGGGACCCAGCCCTGCCAGCAGCACTACAAAGGTAGAACGGCCTTGGACAGAGCCCAGCCTTGGTGAGGTGCAGCATTGATGAGCCCTGGACTCCTCGCCCACACCACCACCGCTGCTGGGCTCCTGCTGCCAGGGCGGAACGTCGTGCGATGCCATGGCTGCAGCACACAGACCTCCTGCGAGTCCTCCTAAAGCTCTTTCTCACTACAGAGCCCCTCTCTGCTCCCACCCAAAGAGCCACACAGACATTTTTCACAGCTTTTGAAGCTCTGTCACATCCCACTGAGCTCCAACTCTCACCACCAGCTCTAAATCCACAACCTTGACTGTGGGATTTCCAGCCAGCCACCACCCCCGCCAGCGAAGCAGGGATGGATTACGGCACCTCAGCTCGGCAGCACCGATAATCCTCTGCCTTATCAGAGCAGGGGGCAGCTGGCAGGAAGGACACTGGAGCTCACAGGGACCCCAGTGCCAGTGGTGCCTGCTTGGGAGGGAGCTCCTACCTGGCCAGAGGTGCTGATCCTGTGGCAGAGCTGCTCTCCTGCTGCACCAAACCCAGCAGTCAGCAAAGACCCTTTTCCCACCACTGCAGCCCTGCACATTGAGATTTTATCCCTGGGAGATCAAGGCTGGCAGGGCAAGGGGACAGCCCCAGGGAGGCAGTGGACACAGAGCTGCTTCTGCACTGATGCAATTAGTTAAAGTAGTTAAATGACAACTCCAAGTCAAGTGAGCAGCATTGGCCATGTCAGACCCTCCTTACCCCAGCACTCCCATCATGCCTGTCAGGCACCCACACTCCTTTGTTCCCTTCCCTGCTGCCCCCCAGCTCAGCCCCATGCCATCCTGCAGACCCTCTGCCCAGCCACCCTATTGCTGGGAATGCACAGGGCACTGGAACAGCAGAAGGATTTAATTGCATGTCAAAATTAAATCTCTTTTGATGAAGAACAATTCAGCTATGGTTCTGTCTAATCAAATTAACAAAGTCTTTTTTGATTTTCAATTATCTTCTTCGCTGGAACACTTTATCCGCCGCTCCTGCGATGCAGCTGACAAGCCCCGACTAACAATTGAGGTGTTTTGCCGCACTTCAGCAAGGCAGGCTGACCGCGGGGGCCCCGAGCCGGCCCCCCCGAGCCGAGCCAGGAGACAACTGCAGCAAACACGCACAGCAAAGTGACAATGGCAGCCCCTTGCTGCAGCACAGCTGGGGACAGAGCAGCTCCTCTCCTCACTGGGATGCTGCTGGGACCAGCCCACGCACAGCAGCACCGCTGTAACACCCCCTCCACCACCCCAAACCAGGATCCCAGGGAGCTGGGGACAGCCATCAGTGAGGGCAGTCCCACCACACCGTGCCCCACAGAGGCAGCAGGGAGATGGGACCCCAGGGAGCCCACTGAGCACCCTCCTCATGGGGACACCCGAGACATAAGCACCCACCGCCTCTCCAGCTGCACCCAGCCCTGCCTGCCTCCCCAGAACCCGCAGTGCCCACGCGCTCCCCACCCGCTGCAGTGTGCCAGCCCTCCTGGCAGGGCTGGAGCCCACCAAGGGGAGCCCAGCAGGGTGAAGACTGGCCCTGCCAGGGCCCTGCATTCCCCACTGGCCAACTGTCACTCAGCTGTGGCACTCAAAGGTTGCTTAAGGAAGACAATTGACTGGTGTGAAAATATTAACAGAGAAGCTGGTGCGTCCATCACAGGGTGCAGGGGCCCGCATGGCCCTGGCAGGGGAGGGAACAGCGCCCACAGGGCAGATCACCAGTGCTGAGCACCCAGAAGGAGCCAGGACCCCACCTGCAGGGGATGAGGAAGGACAGGAGGTGCACGAGCCTGCCTGACCACCACAGTGGGCAGCATGCTTGGCAAAGGACAAGCAGGTCCTGACAGTCTGCAGGCAGCAGACAAGCACTGAGGCTATCCTGAGCTGCCCAGTCCCCTTCAGGGACAGCTCCATCCCCCTTCCTTGCTATTCAGGGATAGTTATCTGTTAAGGATGGAGCTTCCTGTTCTTCTGCTAGTGACAAGCCCCAGGGAACTGCAGGAGATTCTAGATGGGACCCAGAACCCCAAAAAGGTTGGGCAATGCCAGCTCATCCCAGCACTGCCACCAGTGGGGTTGCACACCCCACCATGGGCCCTGGAGTTGTTCTGAGCTCCCTGCAGCTGCAGAGACATTAAGCTCTGATGGCAGGACAAAATGTATTAAAAGATGCTAATTTAATTAAAAGAACACTACAATGGCTAAATGAGCAAGGAAGGAGAACACCTCTGTAACCAGGGCACACATACAGGGGGATGCAGCAGGACCCATGGCGGAGGCACAGGCTGAGCTCTAGGCTGCCCCCTGCACCAGGACAGGGTTCTAGGGATCCTCTCACCTCTCCATCCTACTGTGGGTGCTCAGCACACTCTGCCAAGCACCCAAGGCTCTTCCCTGGATTATCTGCCAACTTGCAGCCATTCCCAGACAGCACAGGCAGCAGCATCATCTCCTCCTCACCTTGGTACCTGTTCCCAAACACAGGCTACAGCATCTCATCCCACTACAGGGTCTCTGGCAGCAGGGAACGGGCCTTTACTGGTACCTCTGCTGCATTTGAACTAGAACTGAGCTTGGTCTTCCCCCATAAGCCAGGGATATCACCCACCCCACGGGCAGGGGACAGCAGGATCCCCTCTGCAGCACATCCCTGGCCCATCCCAGCACGTCCTACAGTAGCTCCAGCACAGCATCTGTTCCTCCTTATTAAGCTGTTTGCAAGGGAAACTTTCTCCATCCCTATGGATCTCGGGTGGAGCGGTGTCCCTGCCTGCCTGGAGCTGGCAGCCACCCAGCGCGGCCCCCCCGTCCCTCCTGCCGGGGGTCCCGCAGAGCCCCCCGGGGGTCCCGCACACGGGGGTGTCCCCGCAGGCGGGACGACACTGCCCCCTACCGGCCGCCCG
>VXAY01005982.1:541965-589951 GCA_013399855.1 Oxyruncus cristatus
ACCCCCCCCCCGCCCGCCCCCCCCCCCCCGCCGCAGGCTCCTGCCGCTCCCAGCCCCCCCCCGCCCCGATCCCTCCGAAGGGGAGACCCCCCGACGCAGCCTCCTCTGCCCTGTACCCCCATACCGAGGTCGCAGGGCAGGGACTGCCCACCTTGGATAAGCACACACAGGTCACCTGCAACACGGACGGGAGCCAGTGCACAGGGGAGCTCCCAGGACACACGGGAGAGCTGAGCAGGGGTCCTGGAGCCTGGCCTGGTGCAAACACCCCAGGATCCCCAAGGTCAGAACGCTCCCCGGAGAGCTGCTCCGACTGCCCAGCTGAGGAGAAGGAGCAGCGCCCTGGAAGCCAACCCCAGCTGCAGCACAGAGGCACATTGCAGCCCCAGCCTGGCCAACACCACAGAGTTTCAGGGCTCCACATGCCCCCAGGGTGACCTGGCCTGGCGGGATGGGAATAGCAGCCCCCCTCACCCCTTCTGCCCCGGGGTATGGCAGGCAGAGGGGCTGGAGGAATGTGTGGATGTTACTCCTCCCAAACACCAACTGTTTCCAAATGAGCACGACTCCCTCTTCATGGATAAAGGGATCGGCTCTCACTCCCAGGTCTCTCCACTTCCAATCCCTTTTGTGCATTTTCCAAAGAGGGGTTGATCACATCCTGGCAGATGCTGGGAGCAGACGCCTAATGGAGGCCATCTGCCACATTTCACAGGGAAAATTATTCAAACTCACTAGGACTTTAATTTAATCAGCTGGCACTGAAGTGGGCACCGGGCGTTCATGGGAGCAGGTGTGAGCACGGGCCAGCAAAGGAAACAGCGTCACCCCCAGTCACCACACCGAGAAGAGGAGCTCATGGAGCTGTGTGGCCACGGGCACCTCACACCGTCACAGAGGCACAACGAACACCAGCCCCGAGCTACCGAGGAGCTCCTTCCTTGGGAAAGCTCCTCAAGTAGCCCCAGCATTGGGGAACTGCAGCATGGAAGAAGATTCATGGCAGGTGACACCAGAGCAGATGGGCCATTGGTTACCAGTAAGGAATCTGCCGGCCCCGCTGGCAGGCACGTTCATCCCCAGCCCTGTAGAGCTGCTGAGCCACGGCCGAGCTGTGCAGAGGGAAAGGGCAGGAGGAGCCATCCCTGGGAACATGGCAGCATCTGCGTGGAGCTCTCCCAGCCCCCTCCCACCTGGATGAGACCGTCCCACCCTCGCTCCCCCAAAGACTTCCCATATGCAAAGTGACAGATCCATTTACTGCAAAGAGGGGAAGTGCCAGCCTGGCACTGGGAAAAAGGGACAGGAGGAAAGGTGCTGTCTGTGCTGCATCCTCTGAAATCTCTGCCTTACCCCAAGGTGAGGCAGCTTCCCACGCCCAGTGGCTCCCAGTGCGCACGGGAACCCCCAAGAAAGATAAAACACGTGCCTGTCAAAGAGAGGAGGCAAAGGCAGCCTGGCCGCTGCTCCAGACACCTGCAGAAATCTGGGATCTCTCCAAGCATGTGGTGTGTCTTCATTGCCTCTGTCACAAGCCACAGAGGACATGCAGAAGCATCCGACCATGGCAACACCACACACCCAGCACGTGAGCCCCTGCCAGGGACTGAAGGGGAAATGGCCCAAGTGCAACATGGCCCAGGAAGGGAGTCAGGGCCAGAGGTCCTGGAAAAAGGGCCCTGAAGTCCTCATCTGATCACTGTGAACAGAACCCACCTGCACTGGATGAAAGGACAAAGCCTCCAGCAACCCCCAGCCAAGCTGATTAAGAGGAAAATTCTTCCTGAGCCCAAATCCAGGGGCACATTTACATCCAAGCTACTAATTCTGTCACATCATGCAAATACAAGGCAGTTCTCCTTTCTCACCTGTCAGATCACTTCCTCCCTGGTATTACAATGTGTCCAGACTCAACCACTAAAACACTTGGATCAAACCTGAGCTCCACAGTGCTGACCCCACACAGCCACTGTAAGATCTGTGGGCTATGGGTGCCCTTGGCTCAGTTCCTGCCACATCACTTCCCCTCCCTTCCACCACCTTCCATGGCCACTCCAACTGGCAATGGATCCCCCAGGCAGCGGGAAGGAGCAAACGCAAGTTCTCTCATCCTTGGGAAACCACTGGCCTGCCTGCTCAGGACCTTTCCATAGGGCCATGGCCCAGCTTATCTGGAAAATCCATGGAGCTCAAATGAAACTGGGTAGCAAGGGAAGGGGGAACTTGGCAGCTGCTCACATTTAGTTTGCACCTTCTTTGCCAGTATGGAAGGAAACAAACGACCTGTGAAGGGAACTGAGCATAGTGATTCATTACCCCCGATGTGTGATGATGGCTTAATTATTTTTCTAACTGGGGAGAGACACTTTCTGACAGCAGGTGCAAATTAATTCTCCACTGTTTTCAGGAGTGATCGGCCCAGGACAAGTAGAAAACTGGAAAACCTAATTAAATCGGGAGCTAGGTGGAATAAGTGGAGCAGGGAGTTTGTTTGCATGGTGCTGATGGGTACTAACGACCAGTGGGAAAGACACAGGGCTCCCAGCAGGAAACTTGGGGCTGTCTCTGGAGCTCCTTGCACCCGAATAGGCTTTAACAGTTTGGGGCAGGAGATGACGCTGCACATGCTACTAACTGCTCACAGATGGGGAACACCAGGGCTGTTCCCAGGGAGAGGCACCGATGGACGGGGAGGACCAGGGCTGTCCCACTCCGCAGGTGCTGAGCAGAGGAGATGGTGTTCACAGGCTGCCAGCCAGATGTGCAGCACTGGGGCTCCCCAAGTCCTTCCGGGCTTCGCATCCCTCGAGAGCCACAGGACACCCAGTTACTGAGCCACCAGCACCCACCGGGCAGGGGAGCGAGCAGGAAGCCTGTCCCATTCCTGAGCAGCCGGAGCAGGAGCAGTTAACATCCTTGGAGCAGCCAGTGCCCAGCCTCCCTGACACAAGAGGAGCCAACACGGCTCTTCCAGCCCTGCTCCAGCCCTGGCACACGGTGCCACCACTGCCGGCTCCTGCACCGAGGTGTGGAAAACAACTAACACCTGAAGGGTTTTGCCACGGGGGGGAGCAGCCAGGGCTGATCCCAAGCTCCACAATGAGGGAAGGAAGAGTTTCTGTTGAACGGTTGCCATGGAAACACCATTTATACTTTCCTGCGGCTCCAGAGTCGGCTCTCCCAGTACAGCCACTGCTCAGCCCCACTGCCCAGCCCAGGCTCTCCATCACCCCCTCCCTCCCACTTCAGCCTCCAGGGGCTTGAGCCCCTCTACAGCGGCCTCAGGGTGCTGAGCCAGCAGTGGCACCACGGGGCTGTTCCCCAGCCGCATCCCAGAGCCCCTCCGGGGATTTTAAAGCATCTCAGTCCCAGCTCAGATGATACAAAGCTAAAAATGGGGGAGCGCAGAAGCATCAGGAGGTTAAATGGGTGTCCTGGTCTCCCTCCTAATCCTCTTGCTGCCTAAGGAGTTTGCTCCTGTGCACAGCTCTTGGCCCCACTCATCCCATCCCACCACCTGGGAGTCCCTCCCACCTCCCCCGGAGTCTGAGCCTGCTGGGCTGCTCTGCCAGTCACCCCCCCCAACACACCCACAATGCTGGGAAAAAGAACCCTAATTGCTTTTTGTTTTTCTGCTTCTCCCATCATTAAATGCCTTCTTCATCCCTAATAGTTTGGGATTCTGTGAAGGTTAATATGTTTCAGGTTCCACACAAGTACAGCTAATTAACAAACAGTCCCCTCAATTCCCTTTAATGCTACACATGGAATGCAATCACTGCAATTACCTGCTTCCCAAAGCCATTACAAACCACAGAAAATTAGCGGAACAGGTGATAAAAGTCTCCTTTCATTGGTTCATGAAAGTAGCTGATCTCCTGGCAGCAGCTCCCCAGCACGCAGCTGGAAGGGACCAGCACCTCCTGAGAAACCCGGCTGGGATAACCCTGGATCCCGGGGAGCCCTAAAACACCATCAGTTTCAGGTTCACCTTCTCTTGGGCACCCAAGCCCAGACTCGCCACCTCAGACCTTGGCACTAAGAGCCAACCACGTTCTTCTACTGATGAAAAGGAGATTGTAATTAAAGCAAACCCTCACCAGCTGCTGGGGGGACTAAGGGGAGGGGGCAGAGCTCTAATCCTGAGGGACACCAGGACACCCTGATGCGCAGGGTGAGTGAGAGTGGAGCCAAACCCAGTACTAGCCCAGGGTCCTCAGGGTTGGTGTGCTGTCACCATCCTGAAGGAGAGTTGGGCCACAATCCCTAGGGACACACACACACACAGATGGGCACAAGGAAAGGGGAAGAATGTTCACATCCACTCCTGGAGGAAAAAGAGGAAGGGAAAGCCCTTATCTGCCTCCTCATCCTCCCCAGAGGAAGAGCATCCTCTGCAGACTCCAGGAGGGGTCACAGAAAAACCCCTTTCGCTCTCCACCTGGGAGCTGGGCTATTCCCACAGGAATTGGAGCACTTGCTTCAAAACTCCTTCACGTCTGCTTTTGGGAGCCCCAGAGGGAGACACCCAGTGCCAGGGAATGCACCGAGCTCCCAGCAAATTGCTCCATTAGACCTCGTTAAAAACCAGCACCTCTCAGGCGAGGTTCCATTTCCAGCTCCTGGCCCTCTTGCCAGAGGGAAGAGCTCTCCAGTATCAGCCTCCCCTCTGCTCCATCACTCACACGCAGCAGTAATACCTGGGCGTGCTCCAGAGCCCACGGCCCTGAGGAAGACTCTGCTGCACCCCCAGCACAGGACAGGGCTGCTCCACAGCCTGGCCAGGCAGGTAAAGGCAGCACAGGTGGAGCAGAGAGCACCGTCCTCATCTCCCCAGCACCGACATCCCTGTGCAGCAG
The DNA here is from genome assembly GCA_013399855.1 of Oxyruncus cristatus. NCBI lineage: Eukaryota > Metazoa > Chordata > Aves > Passeriformes > Cotingidae > Oxyruncus > Oxyruncus cristatus. The sequence continues at coordinate 546,825 of VXAY01005982.1, forward strand.
GAGAACCAACACCCCCGGGTTGTTCAGAGCAAACAGATCAGCTCAGCAGACACAAGGGCCCCCCACACCCAGCACAGCCTTCCCAGGCACAGCCCAGACATCCCCCCCTCTATGGGGGCTTGACTCCCAGCTCCCCCAGCACCCGCACGGCCACAGCTTTCCCAGGGGAGCCACACTGCTGGTCAAGCCCAGAGGCAGGGAGGTGTCCACGACCAGGCAGCAGCGTCACCATCCAGCTCCTGGGGGCAGCTGTAAGTCTGAGTGTCTCCGGCTGGGCTTCACCAGCTGTCTGTGTCCCACAGCCCACCGATACCAGCAGCCAGGGCACGATGCCCAGGCAGGTGCCCGGCTCCAGGGGTCCTGCTCATCACACTCCATCCCAGAAGAGCCAGCCAGCCTCTCCACAACTGCATCCTCTCTTCTCAGCACTCCTCCCCGAGTGCCAGAGCACCCTCCAGTGATGGGCTTCCCATGCAAGAGCTCCTTATAAATGTAAATTGGGAACAGCCTCACAGCACAGGAGGAAAATCACTGTAAACAAAATCGCAGTTGCTGTGGAAACCATTAAAAATAGATTCCCCATGCTCCCCCTTTTGTGCCGGGTATTATACAGCTGGGTTCCTTCATTCCGCATTATTATTACTTTTTAATTATGAATAATTTCCTCCCTTCTATAGGAAGATGGAGTAAAAAACAGAACTTTCCAAACGAGGGGCCTTTAGGATATGTTTCGATATGCAAATGAAGGCAAACATGCATTTGGTGCTGTTTACGCCACAGGGTAGAAATCTTTCTGCATTAACACTTTTCATGCCACGTTCCCCATTTCCTCCCCTTTCCCCCAGACAGGAAGGCCAGTGCCACAACCCCACAGGCGGTGGGATGAAGGGGAAGAGCAGATGTGGGGTAGCACCTCAGCCAGCTGGGCACAGTGCTGCCCTGCCAGTCCTGCCGTGCTGGTCAGAGCCACTGCTGTGTTGCCCACAGCCCTCAGGCATCATGTGACAGAGCTGGTCCACAGCAGGGACCAGCTCTGCCTTCCCAGGAGCAGTTCTCCATGCCTGGAAACACCGAGATTAGCACAACTTGTGCTGCCTCAGCCCTGATGTGGAGCCCACAAGTGCTGGGGGGGCACTGGGAGCAGAGAGAGGGGGACACGCTGCCCCATGGGACAGAGCACAGCGAGCCCCCACCTCACCAAATCCCGCGCAACACCCCTGTCCTGTGGCACTGCCCCCTGACACAGGATCGATTCTCCGAGCAGAGGAAACATTCAGAATTATTTGGAAAGTGATGGTACTTGGGAAGATGGTCCCATTCCAGAGTCTGACTCAGGGGCTATTTTCAGCCCCGACCACGGGAGAGGATGCTCCTGCCCCGGGCGCGCGGTTGGCCCCAGCGCCCTGCCGGGTGCCAGCTGTGACCTGGCAGCAGCAGCAGGGCACAGGCAGCTCCTGCCCCGTCCCCCAGCGCGCGGAGCGGGCGGGAGGTGCCCGAGCAGGCTGGTCCCGGCCCACGGCCAGCGCCTCGCTGGCTCCGCACAAACCTCCCGCTGCCGCTGAGGAGCAGATGGACGAGCCTGGGAACCCTCCAGCACACGCTGAGCCCACGTCCTGACAACGTGCTGCCCGTGCCCAGGGCTGGGGTCAGACCCCTGCCAGCCCCAGGGCCACTGCCGAGCCCAAGGCACCCAGTGCTGTGTGACGGACACCACTGTCCATCCACAGCGAGCCAGCTCGAGATACAGATCCGCACGAGCCAACACTGGGGTGTCACGGACACCCCCATCTCACTTCATTCCCCCTGAAGGTGCCCAGGTCTCTGATTGAGAAGAACATGACTTGCTTTGACTTTTGGAAAGTTTCTGCTGCCCCATCACACACTGTGGGTAAATAATGCTGGCCAAAGGCGTTACAGCATGGGCATAAAAAATAGGCTGGATTTGGAGTTGAGATTTTCACAGTTAAGAAGAGAAGGTTTTCACTGGTTTTCTGCAGATACCAAATGGGGACGGGGCCAGAACTGAGTTGAGGGGAAAGGGCAGGGGTCTGACTTGAAGGCAACTTTAGCACCTTGCCACCTCCTTCTAAAAATCCCCAGGGAAAACAGAGCCTTTCTGCAGAGACAAGCTCTCCCAATTCCCATTTTGAGTGCTTTAGTGCTCCATGTCTCCTGTGTAACCCAAATTTCAACCTATCCCCAAGTACTGACACTGAATATTACAGCCCAGGGCTGGAAGGGCACTTAGACCCAGCAAGTGCAGCCCTGGGACACAGGCTAAAGGTTCCAATCCTGTGTTCATCCCATTCAGTGCCTCCCTCCCAGACAGATATCTGGGTTTGATCCAGAGATGTCAAGCAACAGAGAATCCCCCACAGGCTTAAGCTGTTCCAGTGGTTAATTACCTTCCCTGATAAAAATATGCCCTTTGTTTCCAGTCAGAATTTGTCTTGCTGGAGCTTTCAGAGCCTGGATCTTGTTATGTCTTTTCCCTGCTAAATTAGAGCGCTCTGTACCCATAGAGATCTCTTGATCACAACCTAAAACAACCCACGTCGCAAAGCCACCTCTTAAACTTCTCTTGGATGAAAAGTTCAACCTACTTAGGCTCTGTCTCCCATAGCAGAGCAGATTTTCCAGCCCATGAACCATTTCTGTAGCACTTTCCTGCACATTTCCCATGCCACCAGTGTTTTTCCAGCACAGACCCCAAGCATGGTCCCAGCATCCCAGTGGCACTGCTGGCACTCCCACGACACGCACCCCCTTTGTCACCCCCTGGCAGCCTTTTACCCCAACTATTAGTGGGGTACAGCCACAGTCACCTTCCCGCAGAAGGGGGACCTTCAGCATCCTGCAGGAGGGTGACAGCCATGGAGAGTGGCTGGCTGACCCCACTCCCCTCCAAGCAGGTCCCCAAACCTCTGTGACAGCCAGCAAGCTGCACCCAGGCCAAAGGGACAGATGACACCACTGTCACCCCAGCAATCGCTTCCTCTAGGCTCAGCAGGTTCAAGTCACGGATTTGTCACCACCACTCCAGGCAAGGAAGTGGCTCCTCAGAGAGCAAAGATCTAAGTGCCTTAAAATTCCCCTGGGAGTTTGTCACAGGGAGCAGGAGGCAGCAACCAGAACTGGGGAAACCCAGGGCAGGTAGCCTATTGAGCACCCTGAGCCCAGAGGCACCTGGTGTCCCCCACAGTGATGCCACCCCAGAAGGTCACAGCAGTGCCTAGGCTCTGCTCCCTGCCCTGCCAGGGAGCTCCATGGCACCCAAGCCCTGCTAGGCACACTGGGATGGGCCCCTTGCCATGGGGATGCAGCTGGGAACTGGCAGGACAGCAGGGCAGAACCCCTCATCACAGAGCCCTGTACCCCAGGAATGGCCCAGCACCAGCAGCACACGGGCACCACCATCTGCAAATGCACACGTCGAGTTAAACAAACCCAGGCAGCCCCCGGGAGCGACACAGAGAGAAGATAAACCAGCAGATCCCTGGGAATACTCACAGCCTGCCTGGCTCTCTCCCGTCAGTACATCTGTCCAGTCAGCACAAACATCCAGTCAGACCGGTCAGCACAGTGAGGGAGGGAAGGTCTGTGCCAGGGTCATGCCTAGAAACCCCCAAAATACTCCACAGCTCCAAATCAGCAGCAACCTCCCTCCCTGCTGGCACAGGGGGCCAGGGAACAGCCCAGGGAGCCCCAACTCTGTGTGCTCCCTGTCAGGCAAGGTCCTGCTCCTGCCAGAACTGCATCCGTATTTAATTCACAGCAATTACACTCACATTCTGCAAGACAAATACATTTTACAAGCTCTCAGTTAAATGTGGATAATTACGTCTGCCTGCACCAGGGGACAGCCCTGCCCAGGCTCAGGAGGAAGAATCACATCCCGATTCCACTAATGCTGTAAATTAGCAAGGAGCATCCCAATGGCAGCAGAGTAATTACCAGCTCCCACATCCCCCCTTCCCGTGGGCTGCTGCTCCTGCGCTCCCCCCACTCCGCATCATCCTCCCGCGCAGCACGGGTGTTCCCAGGCATATGCTGCTGTTAATGGGGCTTCTGTCACTTCAGCTGCTGGCAGAGATTATTTTATCTTGGGAACCCTCTCCCAGTGCCAGAGCCCAGGCTTTCAGCTCTAAATCATCCACAGGGGAACTCACAGGTGCGGGGGAACACAATACGGAAGCGTCAACTTTTTGGTTGTGCTTTGTGCCACAAAGGCTGCAATGGCAGCAGGAGAGTGGGAGGGGGAACCTACAGGACCAGCCCTGGCAGAGCCCAGGAATGCACCCAAGTCCAGCAAGCACAGAGGAGCACTGAGAAACAGAGAGGAAGAGGGAACAAAACCATCCAGGAAGGGCAGAGAAGAACATCTGGTCCCCAACCAGCACCAGGGCTGATGGAGGAGCCTCAAGGCCAGGGAAAAGCTCCAGCCTTGCCAGGACACCCAACAGCAAACACCACCTACACCACATGGTCTGCAAAAGGATGTTACACCTGAGCTCTGTTTAACAGTCAGGTAAACTGAGGCAGGCAGCAGCAAAGGAAAAACAAAAAAGTGAGTCGAGACCAAAACAAGCACAAAATTCCCTCCACAACCCCACTAACCTGTTCCATCTCCTCTCCACGCTGCTGCACACACAGGATGAAAACAGAGCTGCCAAACCACCTCCTGCAAATACCCTCCATCCTCCTTGGAGGGCTTTTATAGGGCACAAGCACTGCCCCCGCCCTCCCCAAGCCCTCGTTACTTCAACCACCTGCAGATGTGCCTGATGAGGGAGAAAGCCTTGGGCAGAGAATGAGGCAGCTCCAGCACCTGTCAGCACTGCCAGGGACCATCCTGGGGTCCCCAGCCCCTCTGAAGGTGGCAAATAATGGAGCCAAGGGCTCCCGAGCCTGACCCCAGGCAGGGATGTGCAGGGACCCAGCTGGGCTTGGCATGACTCAAGCTGTGTTGCAGGGAGTCCCTGCTCCTCTCCCGACCTGCAGTTGCCACAGTAGAATCAAGATAAATAACAACACCAGAATGAAATTGCCTCATTTTTCAAATCAGTGTGTCAAAGCCAACCTGTGCAATCCAGCTCTGTGCAGTCCCACAGTGCCACCACCTTCCCACACTGGGCACAACCATCTCCCACCATTTCTCAGCCCCTCCAAACCTCCGAAGGTCCCAGATCAAGCTCTTCTGGTGCAGAGCTCCGTGACCCCTCAGGAGCTCCAAAACCAGGACCCAGGGGGACAGATTCAGTGTCCCTCGCCTGGCTCCCCAGCATGTCAGACTCACTTAGTGGGGATCTGCTAAGACACTTCAGACCTGTGTGTGAGAAGGGCTCAGGCTGGGGGGACTGGGGGACACAGCAGTCCACTAAAATAATTGGTTTAACATGGACTGGAAGAGGAGAGCAGCAAGAACAAGGTGAGAGCTGCACCCATCTCCAGCCCAGAACCCTCAGGGAAGGTGGGACCTGAGGCCACAGCAATGGCAGACTGCAAACCTGGATTTACCCAGCATGGCATGTGCATCCTGCACCTGTGCCACATTCCTCCTGGCAGCCCGCGCCCAGCTCTGCTGTGGGATGGAGCTCGGAATGTTCCTGCTCTGGGCAGGATGGCCACGCACCGGGCAGGCAGCACCAGCAGCTCCCGGTCGTGCTCCACCCCAGCCCCGGAGCACCGTGGGCTCTGCACAGCACTGACATCGTGTGCCAGAGCATCGCTGACCCTCCCACCCCGCTCACACCCCGAGGAGAGGGGGCACTGCTCCACGGCTGGCATGGCAGGCACGAGCAGACGGAGGCTCAGCGTGGCTCCTGCCAGGGAAAGCTCATGCACTTTACCACTGCTGAGCAGCTTCTGTGTTCCTGAAATATCCTCTTCCCCTGGGCAACTTCATATGTGAGTCTTGGGACTTGCCGGAGCATTAAACTGACATCTAGGTCACGGTAAGGAATTGCTCAACGCCTCCAGGAAAAAGGGGTTTCCTTCCCCATCCCAGCGCCTCCTTCACCAGCTCAGGAGCGAGCACTTAACAGGGGTGACCACTTCTAGCCAGGAATGAAGGCGGCTGTGGGGGTGGAAAAGGGATTAAAACAATTTCTGAGACCTGGTCTAGAGATAAGCCGCCTTTTCTGGAGCCCTCTCAGCTCTTCACAGTTCCTGGAGCAGCACCTCTGCAGAAAAAGACACTGGTACGATTTAAAACCCAGGGAGCCTGGCTGGACACGGGCCAAGGCCGGTAAAACAGAGCCTCACCATGTTTAGCTGGGCAGATGCCGTGCCCGAGAACCACGGGTGATCCGTCCTGACTGGTGATACCCACGACCTTGCTGGCACACAGCAGCCCTGGCCAAGCGAGCCCCAGCCCTGCCTGCAACTCCCGGAGGTTCCACGGCAGCCCCTGGGTGCCAAGCTTATCACAGGGGCCTGGGGAGGGGCACGGAGAAGGGATGCATCCCGCTCCAGTGGCATGGACCACATCGCCCATGGCACAGCCAAGGGAGCCTGGAGCGGTCCCGGTCCCTGTGTTTCTCAGGAGGGAGCACCCAGCTGCCAGCAGCCTCATGGCACAGTCTGACCCCCAGGGCATGCCTTGGCCCTCGTGGACCTGCAGCCTCCGTGGCACCCACACCACAGCCTGAAAGCCAATTGAACAAATGGTGCTTGCTGGGAAGGACAGCTGGGGCACTGGAGAGCCCTGGGCTCCTGCGGGCAGTGGCTGCTGCTACCCTCCACCCCTGTGGCACCAGGACAGGGTTAGACCGGCACGGCAGTGAGGAAAGAGACCCTTCCCTCTTCCTTAACACCACTGCACACACTTGCCTCCCCGGTAACAGGGATGAGGAGGCAAGAGTTTGCCTGATGAAGTGTTCTGGTGGCTGCGCAGTAGGAGTGGGCCATGGCAGATCACGGGAATAAGCCAGGAAAAGGGGGAGATGAGCAATTGGCAGCAGCCAGCTGTGCATCCTGGCGCTGACGGGGCCGAGGTGGGCCGGCTGGGTTTCAGGGGGAAGAGCAGCAGAGAGAGAAGGGTGATAACAAGAGCCATGAGTGGTGCCGGATCCTGCACCTCGGCTGACGCAGAGGCCTCCCTGTCAGGGACACAAAGTGGAACCGCTCAAGCACATCATTGATTTTTAATAGAAGTAGGTAATGCTCTGGGAATCCAGCACTCAGCCCCATTTGCTCTCCCCTGGTCTCCCCATCTGCCCCAGCTCACTCCCCCGATGGCTCTGCCCCGGAGCTGGGACCCCAGGGTCACTTTGGGACCCTCACAATGAACACTGGCAGCAGCACCACCTCTGGGAAATGGGCAGACGTGGGACACCCAGGCTGCGGGATGGACAGGGGACAGACCGGGAAGGGGGTGACCACTCGGGGACAGGGATCTGTGGGACAGAGGGCTGGCCCTGCTCTCCTGGGAAAAGCTCGGTGTACAGCGGCGCCTGTCCCTCTCCCTGCCGTGTCACGATGATGGAGTGCCGGATGTAGGCACCATAATGGTTTCATCAACTGAGCTACTTTTTATGAGAAATTTGTTGCAATCCCTTCCCTCTCCCCGGCTGCTGTCACCTTAACAGATGCCAGACCTAAAAGAATAATAATCCTGGCAGGAACCCTTGAACTAGAGTGAGCAGCATCCCAGGGGGAGGGCAGGAGTGGGCAGAAAATTCATTTTTGCAGGAGCTCAGGTCCACTCAGAGCTGCCCCAGCCTGATGCTGCCCAGGCTGGGAGAGTCGCTAGTGCCCTCCTCTTCCTTCCTTGGGGAAACCTGCTCTGTGCAGATCTGCTGCCATGCTGGAAAAACTCTGGAGAGGAGCCCCTCAGCCTCAGCCCATCCATCCTGCCTTCATACAGATTCCATCTGGACTCCATCCGGACTCCCGCCTGCTGCACTGACCACCCACCCAGTCAGCACCTAAAATGCACCTCCTCCCCCAACACAACTCCTACACCTATTCCTGTCCCTGACACCTCTCTAAGAAGCTTCACCAATGGAACCAGTGCAGGCAGAGCCAGTACCAGCAGACCAGACACAGATGTGGGCAGATGTTATCATGCCCCACATCCTGCTGCTGGATTCCCCTGGCCACCGCCTGGCAAGGCTGGACACGGGCAGCCTGGGCCATGATCCATCACATCCTCGCTCCCCTGCTCTGGGAGCTCACCTCCTGTCTGTCACCACCAGTGCTAGCGGGTGCCACGGGCAGGAGGCAGCGGCGCAGTGCCACCATCACAGTGCCACCATCACAGTGCCACCATCACAGTGCCACCATGGGCTGCACTGCGGCACAGGAGGGTGGGCAGCGGGGATAGCGCAGTCCCTTCTGCCACTGCTGGTCTGCAGGCTCCAGGGACACCCCAGACCGAGCCAGGGATCTGATCCCCATGCTGAGCCCCTGGGCACTGGCAGCAGCTGGAGCAGGTGGAGCCAGTGGGATGGGCAGCAGAGGCATCTGGGGTGGCTTCTCCTGCACTCGGCAAAGCCCCGGGAGCTGATCTGGGGATTCCCAAGGCTGTGAGTGCCAGACCTGCCCTCGCGCTGCCTTCTCCTGTGAGGAGCTGCTGCTCTGCGATGAGTCATCGCTGGAAGACAAATTCTATTTAAAGGACTTTATTCGCAGAAAATTGAGTTTTAATAACAGGGCATCAAACGAGCAGAAAATACCAAACTTCCAAGTGGAGCGAAGTTTCCGTATGTTAATTTATCCAGCACAGTCACCGCTTGGAGGAATAACCATGCAGAGAGCTCCTCTCTCTGACAGTGCAGCAAAGGGAGCCCTGTCCTGCTCCCCGGAGCATTTCCTGGCCACAGAGAACAGGAATGGGGACAGCCACGCTGGCTGTGACCACAGCCGTTGGCACGGCTGTGAGCAGGGGCTCCTGGCTCGCTGGCCGCCCTGCGCCGCTGCCGCGCTCCCAGGAGCCTTCAGGCTCTGTTTCGCTGCCGGTGGGAGGGCGGGAGGAGACAGCGTGGAGCTTGCTTTAAAAATAGATCAAACCCTCTGCTACGAAGCCATTTTATTAGAGCAGCACAAGCTGTCGGGCTGGTGACACCTCTGTGAGCACCCCGGGGAAGTTTTCCCAGATGAATTTGAAAAGCAAGTGAGGGGAAGAACGACAAAGATGAAGTAGGCTTGTTTTCCAACCAGAAAAAAAAGCCTGGGGAAGAAGCCTGTCTGCACTGAAGCCCCCGGCCCCATCCCCAGCCCACATCCCTGTCCCCAGCCCACATGCATGTCCCCAGCCCACACACACCTCCCAGCCATCCCCAGGTGCCCTGGGGCCAGTGCTTCGGCTCTCACACGAGGGTGAGGCTTTGTCTCGGCCCCAATCTACCCAGTGGCTCCTCTGCACAAGGTGTTGACTCCCATGCCCCCACCTTGCCATGCACTGTGCCCGGCTCTGGACAGGGCCAGCACCTCTTGCGAAGGGCAGAGGGAAGTGCCTGTCTCCTGGAGCTGCAGCAGAGCGGTGGCCGAGCCTCACCATCCCCCTGAGGCTGCCCAGGACGGGGGGCCCAGGGCTCAGCAGGGCTGGGGGTTCAGCTCAAACCCAGCTCAATATCCCTGAGCTGGAGCTGCCAAGTGCCAAGGACAGGATTTGTCCCTGCAGGGCTCAGCAGCACAGCAGCCAGCCCAGGATCCCAGTATTGCTTTTGTGTGCACCATGACTGACTCATGTTTTTAAAAGGAACACTGGGAAAAAGAGAGGGAAAGAGGAACACGTAGGAGCTCTCTCGAAAGCAGGAAAGCACTTTCCATCTGATCCACCTCTTGTCAATCAATCACCACTGCTCTGGCTTCCTCAGCTGGGCAAAGGCCGAGTGCTGGGAAATCCATGGTGGGACTGGGGCACACTTGGTCCTGCTGTGAGCCGGGTCCTGGGCGCTGAGCTGCATCGAGAGACTTCCACCCGCAAGGAGCTGGTTCCCCCCGCAGCAGCTCATGGAGCAGCTGGCAGAGGCCAGGGTCCTTCCAGAGCAATGTTAGCGATGCCCAGGGAAGAGCTCATCGTGTGTCACGGAAACAGCTCTGTGCCGGTCACAGCGGGCGGCCAGAGGACACGGGGGGCACCGGTCAGGGCCGGACCAGGGCTCTGCTCCGGCTCAGCTGCCAGTGTCCAGCAATGGCCCCGTGCACAGGTTGGGCACCTGCCGCTCCCAGGACCGCTCCTGGTGTCAGCAGCTGACCCCTCTGGCCCCATCAGACCCAGGTGAGAGCAACATCTGCCGCTGGTCGGCCTCAGCTGGTGGGACACGGCGAGTACTGGGACACAGAGCGGCTGGTCCCAAGGCCAGGGAAACCACTGAGCACTCCGAGGCTGCTCCACAGCATGGATGAGAGGGCATAAAATCAACCTGGGTGTTGCCTGAAAACTGATGGAGAAATTTGCTTTGGCGCATGGGGGGGATGAGAGGAGAGGGATGAAGAAATGGGGATGAGGAAAGAGGGAAGAGGGATGAGCTGAACAGAATGAGGGATGGTAACTCACTCGTGCCCAGGCTGCGGGACAGAGCAGAGGAACGGGAAGTGAAGCTACAGGCTCCACAGCAGGAGCAAAACTCGGAACATCCCGTGAGTTCAAAGCAGAGGAACAAGGAAACCTCCATCCCAGAAACCCCCTAGAACTGGCCCAACACATTGTGTCAAGCTGTGATGGGCCACAGTGCTGGGAAGAAAAGCACGGAGACAAGAGGAGTTGGGGTAGGGAGAGACCCTCCCCAGAAACCCCATCATGCAGAACAGGAGCTCAGTGAAAACCAAGGTGGAAATATATGACAAACAGGTAAGATCTGCCCATACCTAATGCAGCTCATGCAACATGTAAGTTGGGAATGCAAGGGGCTGGGCTGGCAGCAGCATCCCGGTGGGACTGGGGGTGGGGGCAGGAGGGGTCAGCCCAGAGGGGGGTGGCAGACTCTGAGACCAGAGGTACCAAGCAGCACAAAGTCCAAAACACTGAACACCAGGACCACGTGGGAGCATCTGCTCCAACCTGGGAACCACATGGGGACACTTCTCGGCGCATTACTCAGCCATGGGCTGACTCTGAGTCACCAGCTCTGGCATCTGGGAAGAGAGTGAGTGCGAGTGTGAGTGTGAGTGTGCTCCCAGGCTGCCTGGCACTGGGAGCTCCAGAAAGGCGCCTGTGTCTGTGTCGCCACGCCGTGCCTGGCTTGGATCTGTGCTGTGGGATGACCCTGTCTGGGAAGGTCAAGCTGAGGGAGCAGGGAGAGCTGCCAGGGGATGGGGAGCTGCTCTAGGAGCCAACGGAAGGACAGGACAGAGGAGCTGGTCCAAGCCCAACCAAGACTTCTCTATAAATACACAGGGAATGGGCACTGGGAGGAGCTGGTCAGGGTAAAGGATGATGTTGGTACAAGAATAAATGGGTATAAAAGGCTCAGATAAAGGGAGGCAGGAGGAAACAGGGAAGGACAGGCATCAGATGAGGAAAGGGGCTGCTGTGAGACTGCCTGGACAGCGGGACAAGGCTTGGGGCTCTAGGCCTCTTCCTAAAACACACCTTTAAACACCACACAGATGTTTCACTGCTTCCAACACGGAACTGAAAAGTGATGCCCAAAGCAGAGCAGCCCTTGTCCCCATGAGCAGCGACCACCTGCAGCAGGGAGCAGGCAGAGGACAGGGCGTTGGCCCATGGACACCTGCTGGCTACTACACTGGAGCCTCTTCCCACTGCATCCCTGGAAAATCAAGTGCTGCTGCTCCCTGCTCTGTCCAGACTGCTTCCCTAACTCCGTGCAGCAATCCAGGCTGCTGATCAGATGGAAAGTCTCCATCCCATAATAAACAGAGTGTACTATTTATAAACCTGAAAACGTCTTTATTATTATTATTTTCCCCCAGAAAAAAAACATAATAACCCCCCCCTGAACACTGCTGTTAAACACACCCCAGCACGGCCCTGCAGGTCCGTGGCGCTGGTGCCGCTTCCCCGGGCAGTGCCCAGCGGAACAGATGGCAGCGTGGGCGTTAGGTACCAGCCTCCTGGCAATCCGAACATCTGTTACCGTTAGAAAATGCTAATTGCCATCAATCAGGACAGCACCTACCCACATTTACATGCAAGCACAAAAAAATTACGTCTAAATTTCTCCGAGTACAACACTTGCTGCATGTTAAGTAACCGGAGCTGCTCAGATGCTGCGCGGCAGCCTGGCACTGGCACGGTGGGTGATGCACCACAGCTGAGCACCCAGCAGTGCCTGGCCCCCCCGGCAGTACCCGTGGCACAAGGTTGGCAGAGCCCCCTGGGGCTCATCCCACCCTGCCCCTTCCCTGAGGAAGAACCCCCCGGCTGCAGGTGCCCCCATCTCCCGCCTGGGAGCACTGCCACCAGCACAGGGCAGCCCGAGAGGACAGTCCCCTGTCACCATCCCTCCGCAGCGGCTGCAGGGTCCCCTCATCCTGCCCTCTGCACAACAACACTCCCGCCTCACCAGGATATGCCAGGCACAGCGGGAGCCCTCTGCCCCCAACTTGCTACTCTGGTGACTCCACAGCAATTTGGGGTCCTGCACCATGTCCTGCTGCACTCAAGAGACCCACAAGACCCCCATACCCTCCACTGCTCCCCTTGCCCTGCCACATGTCACATCCCAGCCTGGAGCAGCCCTCAGGAAGGGGCCAACATCCCGCCCCACAGAAATTCACCACAGTCCGCCTGAATCCGGCTGGGAACCGCCTGGCCCCAGCTGGTCTTGTGGTCCACGCAACAGAAACGAGACCCTCTTTATCCCCAGAGAGCACAGAACAGATGGGAACACAACCAACCCCACCATGATTCATCGGATCACATCACAGGGCACCGGCCCCAAAGTGAGATGGCAATGACGGTAAGTCCTGTTCAGAAAAAGCAAAGGCACAAATCCTGGACAGCACACTCGGACACAAAGTTGAGGCAGAGAAGAACGAAAACAAGAAACCTGTAACACGGTGATCCCCGAGTCACAGCCCCCTCCGCAGTTGTCCAACGGGATGCTCCGACAGCCGGAGCCGGTGTGTGGCCATGCTCCTCACCCCTCGGCTGCAGGGCCCCCGCCTCCCTCGCAGCACGGAGCTGCGCCTGAATGCAAATGATGCTCCGGGAGAGTGCCAAGAGCTCCTTGTTCCTTCCCCAATTTAGGACACCTCTTGGTGCTGCAGCCCTCAGGAGCTGGCAGGAGGCTGCAAGGGTGCCAGAGGAGATGAGCCTGCCCAGGGTGACTCTTCGATGGCAAAGCCGCACATTGCAGTGCCCTTTTCCCCTCACTTGGATCTGTTCCCTCAGGACCACAGTCCTGGAGTGCAGCTCCAAGAGAAACTTCACCTGACAAAAGACTTTCTACCTGCTGCCCTCATGGACACAACCTGGACCTCTAGTGTGTCCCCACACACCATGGCAATGGCAGGAGAGCTCTCCCCACACTTAGCCCCGCTGTGCTGATTGTAGGCACTGCTGCCTTGGCTCCTGGAGAAAATTCAGGCTCTTCCCAAAGAAGAGCACAAGGAGAGAGGAGTGACCCCACTGCCGAAGCGAAGAGCCGGGGCACAGGCTGGAGGAGCTGTCGGGAGGCTCAGAATAGCCTCACTGGACCCACCACACTCTTCACACAGCCAAAGGGAGCCAGGGATCGTGGTGCACACTGAACTTCCCTGCAGCCATCACGTCAGGGCTGTTGGGCTCTGGCTCCATCCCCTGGCTTACCCCATATTCCTCCCAGCTCTGGCTCCCTGACAGGCTCCCGCCAGCGCGAGCAGGTTGCGGCACCGCTGCCACTTCCCGCGGCTCCCACCGTTACTCAGCAGCCGAGGGAACCGCTCAGAGCTGCAAGGTCACTCAAAAACACCATCTGTCCAAGCACCACTCCTCGCCTTGGGGAGAGCAGCAGAGATAATATTCCAATGTGCTGAAGGCCATCATGCCCCTCTCCACTGCCCCACTGCGTGTCAGCACCTCGCGCTGCTCACCCGGCCTCAGCTCAGCAAGGGGGAAATCACGGCATCAGTGTCTGGGGGGAAGGCTGGGGCAGCCCCCCACACCCTCCACACCATGAGGGCACCCAAGGCTCCAGGAGCCAACGGGGAACCCTCTGAGTGCTTGTCACGGGATCATGTGTTTGGTGTTGAGGAGAGACCGCCTGTGCCGGCCAGAGCCACTGCCAGCTCCCTGACCCCTGGCTGGCAGCCTCTCTAGTGCCATGGCGGGGGGGCAATGGGGGTGCAATGCTGGCAGCAATAGTGGGGGTGTAGCCTACGTTGCATGGGGGCAACAAGCCACGGGAGCACCTCAGCACCCCCAGAAATTGCAAGCTCCAGGTCCCCTCCCCCAGCACCACCTGGGGACTATTTCTGGCCAGCTGAAGTCACTTGCACTTGGGCTCTGAAGTCACATTTGTCTCTGCTTGCGCTACTTCTCCTGCACCTCAAAGTGTCACAGCACGGTGCTATCTCTGTCGAGGTGGTTGGCCCCACGCGCTGTGTCCCAGAAGCTCCGGTGTCACTGCTCGCAGCCAGGACAGCACAGCACGGCACAGGGCTGCCAGCGCCGGCTGGGTGCACGGAGGGACTCACAGCCAGCTGTCACGGGTTTTAGTTGTGTCAAACCACAACGCCAGCCCCGACAGTAAATAAATATTTCATTTGAGCTCATTTACAAACGCAACCCTGCGGAGTAAGCCCAGGGCTTGGTGCAACATCCCTCTGCTTGGGGCAGGGGCGGTGCCCGGCTGTGCCCCTCATCCGTGGGCAGCCCAGCAGCTACTTCCCACATTCACCACCCCGCCATGGCTCCATCCCACCTCTGTGTGGCCCCCAGCTGCGGTGCTGATGGCAGAGGTGGGCACTGCTCCCAGGGCTGCCCTGCAGTGGGGTTCCCTGCACCCCAGTAGCCCCAAGACCCTTAGCCAGGCTGGCCCCGTGGCCCTGCAGTGAGTCCTGCTGTGCACAAGATCCCTTCCATATGGGAGCAGGCAGCGGAACTGCCAGCTCCCAGCTCCAGCGCTTGCCGCTACATCTGGAAACTCTTCTCACCCTTAATTGTTCCTAATGCCTTAACATGCGGAGTGACTAATAAGACACTAATTGGGCAGCGTTAGCAGTGAGCGGAGCAGGAGCACGCTGGCAGTGCCCTCCCTGCTGAGCCACCAGCTCCCAGCGCTGCACTGCCAGTGCCATAAATCCCCACAAACCCCAGTGCCTTTCCCTGCTCGGCCTTCCAGGTGCAGTGGGAAACCCTCCTCAGCAGCAGGGAGCACGAAATGCCACCGCTTTTAGCTCTGTCTCATGGTCCCTGTGCCCTGGGAGCTGGTGGAAGGAGGGCACGAGGCCCCCCCACCCAGCAAGGATGGCCCACACACTGTCACCCCTTGAGCAGAAAGGCACCAGGTCAGCACAACGCCCCACTGCTCCCCATCGCTGGCACTGCTCGTGGCTGCTGAGTCCTCCTGCCACCGTGCTGCCTCTGGTCACATACGGGCACTGCCAGGACGGGCTTGTGCTTGGCACTGCCCACACTGAGCCCAGGCAAGAAGACAAGTGACGAACAGCGGCGGGAACGCACCTGCTCCAGGTGATTTACAGCGGCTGGGGAGCCGGGGCAGAAAACGGCTGCACTGGGGACCCTCCCATGCCCCAGAGAGACAGGGGTGACAGCCCCCACTGGTGGGGCTGCCCTGTCTCCCTGGGAGCTCCCAGGGGGCTGCCAGCCCTGCCTGCACATCTGCTGGCAGCACCGCGCTCGCCAGAGCTGCTCGACAGTGGGAAAGAGGCACAAATCTTGTTACACACTGGCTAAGCCTCCCTGGGCATGTTTTCTATAAATCTCCTGGAATTTATTATATGATAACTAGCCTGGAAAAGCTAAATTAAATCCACAGCCAAGAAACTGACTTTCAAGTGTGACCTAATTTAGTTGCTGGAAGGGGAGGGAGGGAGCGGGGATCCCGGTGCCAGTCATTCCCGGGATGACCTCCCGGTGCAGCCGCACACCCCCGTCCTCCTCCTCACCGTGACTTTGGGGACAGAGCTGTGCAGCCTTTCATGTCTGAGCGGATCTCACACTCCCACTCTCTAGAACAAAAGCGCCTCAAGGGCTCCCCTGTCAGATGTTTTCCATTGCTCATCTCCAAGTCTTCCTTGAAGGATCACTCTCCTCCCAGGGGGTGCTCTGGCAGGTTTGGGAATGATGGGGAGAGTCACCGCAGGGGCTCTGCGTTGGCATGTTGCTCCCTGCTCCGGGCTGATCCCCATCAGCCCAGTGAGCCCCGAGCTCGGCACCAGCACCCACACAGTCCATGGCCAGCAGCACACAGAGAGGTCAGCGAGGGGGATGGCTCTGGGGAGAAAGGGGGAAAGCAGCAGGGAGAAAACCTGGATGGGGAAGAGACTTGACGGCCCGAGCTCAAGTGAGCCCAGAGCAGGTCCTGGCAGCAATGGCTGCACCAGCCCCGCAGATGAGGTACATGCCCCAGGATGGGCACATCCCTGCCAATGCAGGAGCAAAACATGCATCATGGCTGGGGTGACAGCCCCCCAAAAACAGCACAGCCCCAGCCCCAAGAGCCAGACATGACCCAGTACAGTGCAAAGTCCTGGGAGGAACTCCCAGTGCTCCTGCTTCAGCCAGGGCACCTACGATGGCCAGCTCCAGCACCCCGCAGAGCTGTGGGGCCGGGTAGGGCCGTCACCCCCTCGCCCCAAACCCACCCGACCATGGCGCTGCTGGCTCTGGGCAGGAGCAGGTGGCAGGACGCAGGAGCGTGGTGCGGGTGGCGCGGGCAGGGCCCACAGTGAGGGCAGTGTGGGCAGAGTGGCACCGTGGTGCTCTGGCAGACCCGGGGGTGGGCTCAGGGCTGGCACACGGGCGCGTGCTGTTGTTCTGGAACGGAGTGCACTGGCAGAGCTGCATGTGGGAAGCTTGCATAATAGTGCCAGCCCACACTACGCCTGCTCCTTCCCAGCATGATCAGCCCCTTGCTTTCATGAGCAATAACATCCACCCAAAGTTTTCTAAAAGACGAAAAAAAGAGCTTCAAGGTGATGCACAGAGCTCAGCTGCCTTTGCTGCCTCTGAACAGATGAATGCAGCTGGGGAATCCATCTGCACAGCCTCTCTAATCCCCTGCTCGGGACGACCTGTGTCCCAGAGAGTGATGAGGAGCCTTTAAACTCTCACTCCCATTTCATGATTCCCGAGCAGGCACTTGGGGCTGGGGCACAGTAGAGGACCCAGTGTGTGGTGAGCGGCACTGCAAGGGGGGCACCCACAACCCCCCACTGCTGGGAGCCAGAGGGTGATGCACAGCTCCATGGGCATTCACACCTGCCCAGGCACTCCCCTCGGCTCATGCCAGTGGGAGAAGAGCAGTCCCAGCTCTGGGGGTCCCCTCAGTGCAGCAGTTGGTGGGGAGGGCACTGGAAGACACATGCAGTGGCAGAACAACCCCAAGCAGAGCCCAGTCCCTGGTCACTGTGGCTGCCACAGCGCTGCTGCAACCCCTCTGAGTGCCTGCTGTGCCCGTGGGTACAGCGCTGGGAAGAAATAGGGACAATGCCTCACCAGGAGGAGAGAATCCTACTGCCTTTGAGAAGTTTAAATTTCAACTCCTCCTCAAGCTGGTGCCAGCTCCCAGTGCAGGCTGGTGTCAGCACGAGGGGGGTTCCAGTCCGTGTAACATGAACTGACGGGGACGGGTTCAGCCCAGACCACGCGGAGCCGCGCACGCAGCCCTGAGGGGGGTTTGCAGCACGGTCTGTGCCAGCAGCCGGTTCTCGGCAGGTCCAGCCGGGATGCAACGTGCAGGGCCGTGTGTGCATCGTGGTCACACACTCCCCTGCCCGTGCTGGGGCACCACCGAGGTCCCACACGCTCTGGGACGCCCGTGCTCCTGCAGCGAGCAGGAGGGAGATGGCTGGGACTGATCCCTAGGAAGGACCAGACCCCTGCACCCCACATCCCATGAGTACCAAAGCAGGCATGGCTTCTCTTTGTGATGCTCCCCTTTGCCAGGTCATCGCACAAGAGTCTGGACCCACAGGATCTGTACCCGGTGCCGGTGCAAAGCACCTGGTGGGCTGATTGTGGGCTGTTGCCCCAGGCACAGTCGTGGGAAGCAGCAGCTTCATCCTCAACCGAAAAATATCTCCATGCCCCTCCCCTACATGGACTGCTGGGTGGGAACAACATACCTGAAGACCAAGAGCAGGTGCCTCAGGCGCAGTGGCAGGCAGGAGCTCACACTCGTGTTCGCCCCTCAGAGCCGTCAGTAAGAGCCGTTGGGGTCTCACAGCAGCAGCTTCTCAGCCTGAAAGAGAGAGGGAGAGGCTCCAGTCCCGTCCTTGTGTAGGCACCACCACTAATAACGGAGGAGGACGTGGCAGAGCTCGGCGCCTCAGAACACCATGGCTCCGGGGACTCACGCACACTTGGCCCACTCTTTCAAACAGCCCAATTATCTCATGGCTGGGGGGCAGCTCTGGAGCAGCCCCTTACATGTGCAGAGGCAGGACCCTGCCCACCGGCAAAGCCCCCCAAGAGGGGGAAGCACGGCCCTGGAGAATGGGGTTTGGCTGCACAGGGCGCACGGGAAATCCCCAGCTCAGGATCCCCAGCGGGACACATCCTGGTCTCTGCACAGACACAGGATGCTGAGGCTGGTCCTGCCTCCCCAAAAGCACCAGCCCTAGCCTCAGATGAGCACCTGGGATGGAGACAAGGAAAGGCAAAGACTTCCTAAGGGAAAAAACACCTGTTCCCCCAAAGGCTCCCAGAGGCTGCCCACAGCCCCACATTTACTTTTCCCCAACCAGGTTGAACGGGAAATAATTTAACAGCTTGTCCCTGATTTTAATGGGACTTTTTCCCCGTTCCCCTGGGCAGCCCATTCTTCACAGCACAGAACAGTGATGCCCCCCCTGCACTTCAGCCAGGCAGCCCCCCTGCCTGCCATGAGTTATGACGCCTGCACCGTGCAGTGGGATGGGCTTGGAGCACCAGCTCCGCACTGGGAGCTGAGATTTATCCCCTCAGCAGAACAGGGGCAGAGGCCGGGAGATAAGTCACAGCAGAACTGCGGGAGCGGCGCTCAAGGTCCTCCAAGGTTGGCTCATTAAAAACCGAGGAGAAGAGGAAGGAAAAATCTGCCCACAGTCGTGGGGCTGCAAATCCCCCTCCTGCTACCAAACCAACCATGGCCAAGAGGGAGGTGGGAAGGGAGTCAGGACCCCCAGGCCACCTCTGCAGCAATCCCAGGGCAGCCTACTGGCCCGGACCCGGAGAAGCCACCACGTCCCCCAAACACCATCCCAGCAAATCCCAATAACAACAGCAGCACAGGGCCCAGACAAGGATGTGCTTCCCAGCAGAGCAGGAGCAGGGAGCCAGTACGGAGCCAAGGGCAACACACAGAGCTGCTCAGATGCTGGCCCCAGGAGCAGCTGGAGATGCACACACTGGGACTGGCACCAGCAGTCACCCAGCATTCCAAGCCCACTGCTGGGAGCGGGCACCATCCCTGCAATGGGCACCATACCAGTTTGGGGACAGACCAAAAAAAACCCACAGAGATGCACTGAACATCAAAGGCACTCCCCAGCCTCCCCAAAGTTGCTGGAATTCCCCTCCTGTCTCATTAGTCCTGCTCATTAGGCTCTGCTCCTGATCAGCAGGCAGAGCTAGAGCTCAGTGCAGCATCATGCTCACTGGCCCCTCCATCCCAGCCCCTTTAATGCTGGTCTGTCACAGTCGGTCCCCTAAGGCCCCCTTGGTGTCCTCAACTCCCCCGTTGGTTGCCCCCTAATACCCCCTTGGCTGTCCCCTCCAGCAGGCACTGCCACCAGCCTCTCTTCCCTCTGCCCTGGATGGTTTGTGTGTGACCAGGAACTGCAGCTGAGCCAGGGGTTCACTGGGGACTCACACAGTGGGTTTGCCCAACACTGAACCACCCATGCATGTGCAGTGAGCGGAGGACATGATAAACACTGGGAAAATCCAACAGCATCCCTGAAACAAGCTGAACACAGCAGGATTTTTTTCAGCACCTTCTATTTTCAAAAGCAAAGCCACGTGTGTGCTGGGGATGGTGTGTTCCCCACTGGTGTCGGGGGCCCAGCAGCATCCCTCACCTGCCAACAGCATCCCTTACCACTGGCAGCATCCCTGCAGCACCCCCCTGCAGGGAAAGCAATCCAGCCCCAGGAGGGATGGGAAAGTAGATCGCAGATCCCCATGGGGCATCTCCCCCAGGAGCCACCGGGCTTTTACTACACACTAAACCACAGCGATTAGATCGACAAGCCAACCCCTGGAAGGCTGAGAGGTTTTATCAAAGCCAGCAGCACCCCAGGGAGGAGATGGAAAGATGATGCAGCTGCCCGCAGCATCTGCAATCCCAAGGCCAGCCTGGCAGCTGCTGCGGAAGGGAGCAGAACCGGGGCTGTACCTGCTCATTTTCGGGAGGCTGAGCCCCTGCCACTGCCCCTGAGCTCCCATGAGGATGCTGGTCCCTGGTCCTAGCCCAGCACCTTCTGCCAGACCCCACCATGGCAATGGGGTGGCAAAGAAATGGCCCTCAGCAGGACAGGGCTGGGGGTGCAGTGGGGGCCTGGGGGGTGGGTGCCCACAGTGGTTTTCCCTGGATTGCAGAGGAGGGGGGAGAGGAATTTTCTTTCAGCAGCAAACTCACTGAAGCAGCACTTGGTGCCTGTGCAGCCCGAGATACAGCTCCTGCTCCAGCCCAACCAGGAGCTATTTCCCACTTATCTCTGCCGTGGCTGATATCTGTGCAGCAGAAGACGGCACTCAGTAATAGGATTTTGATGCTAAACAGAAGATGTTTTTTCCCTGGGTCTCACTTACGTCACACCTGGAGGTATCCATGGCCATGGAGGTGACACAGAGGAAGGCTAAAGAGTTTCAACTCTTGCGCTGAGGGAGCAGCTTCTCCTTTAGCTGCAAAACAGCAGAATTTCAGTGATCTAATATTAGCTGCCCGCATCGTGCCCCCATCCCAGCACAGCCGTGGGAAGAGGAGGGAGGAGAGCACGGCCCCGCTACTGCAGCTCAGCTGATCCCCCTGGGGATGTGCTGGGGAAGCCTGTACCCCATGGGCATCACCTGCACCCCATGGGCATCATCCACTCCCCGTGGGCATCACCCGCTCCCAGCACTTCCCCAGCCCTGGGCACTGCTGTCAACTGCATCCCGTGCCACGGGGACCACCCACACATCACAGCAGCAGCAGCGGCACGAAGCCAGGCTTGGGTGGTGCAGCCACACTCACAGCTGCCTCAGGGAAAGGGGAGGAAGGCTTGTCACCTCCCTGCCACCCTCCTCTCTATCTGAGTGAAAGGAAGGTCCCACGCACCCCCCGCTGCTGAAGACTGGGAAAGTCTCTGCCTGCCACAGACAAAACTGGAGCGATGGGAACCACCCCCGCCGGGCGCAGGTGACATCTCACCCGTGGGAACGCTGCCGGCGCGGCGTCAGGGCTGTCACTGCTCCCACGGCACAAACTGGGTGACGAAGGGCACCGTGGCAGAAAAGCCACAGGCTGGTGGTGGTGGGAGAGTCTGGCCAAGGCCAAGGTCAGTGTGTCAGGCTGGACTCCAGCACACTGGGCCAGGCTGACCACAGCCGTGCCAAGAGGTGCTCGCAGGGCGCGCAGTGACTGTGGGGTGCACGCTGACCACGGGGTGCACGGTGCTCGTGGGGCCCCACACTGACCACAGGGTCCCGCAGCCCCACAGCGAGCAGCTCCAGCCCTGGCAGCGATGGTGCCCAGGGAAGCAGGTGCCCAGGCCAGCCCCTCTCCAGCTGACCCGAGGAGCGCCCCAGCACCACGGGGAGGGAAGCACAGCAGTGTGCAGGCAAGCACAGCATTGGTACAGCTGTGCCACAACACACCCCATCCCACATGGACTGTGTGTGGGCAGCATATGCCCCAGAGCCAGGGCAGTGTGGGCAGCCCCTGCAGCAGGGACAGGGGTGCCAGCAGCCAGGCCAGCCCCTGCTGTGGGGACAGGGATGCCAGGAGCCGGTCACAGTCTGTTTTCCTGCACAAGTGCATTAAGCATTCCACACAGCACTTTTGCTGTAAATCACTTCCTATTCAGGCTCACTGCTGAGGGTCTCTGAAGGTCGATTTTCCATGGTTATGACAACAAAAACTAAAATTGGGTCAAACCTGAAAGGTATTATCTTCCTCCAAGCTGCTAAATGCACAATAGTAATGAGGTTGGTTAAGCAGTTCACCCCCAGCCCGCATTATTTGCTCTGAAGATGTATTAACCAGTTAAATGAGCGTGATAAGGCAGCTCTGCTCATTCCTCCCACCAGCTGCACGGAAGATCTGAGGTTCTGGGTCTCTGTATCCTGGCTAATAACTGAGACCGCAGCCCCGACGACAAAGGCGGCCGCGCCACACCGCTCCGGGCCAGGCTCTGCCCGGCCTGACCCGCGGGAACACAAAGGGAACTTTAAAGGCATCCTGCGGCTCAGAGCCATTGGAAAAAATAATTATCCTTCCTCCTCCCCTTTCTCTTTCTTCTTCTTAACGCTCTCCCCCATCCAACCTCCTGATGAAAGAACGAACCCGCCACCCGCCCCAGCAGAGGCGGTTTAGCAGCATCCCTGTGCCAGGATGGGGGATTATCCCGGGCAAACACATGCAGCTGACCCGGCTGCCACTGCTGGACATGGGACCAGGGGGGCAAAACTCACCCAACCCCCTTGTAAGTATTGGAGGTCACCTCACAATGGTACCCAAAAGATGCTGCATGCCCAGGGCAGAGCTCTCTGTACGGACCTGCTGTAGGAAGTGCGGGGCTAAGGCTGCCTAGGGCACCCACCTTGGGAATCCCCACCCCAGCAGGGCTGTGGGGCTGGTTGTGGGACACAGAAAACATTTGTTTTTACAGGATTTCTGCTGTTTTTCCTAAAACAAACACTCATTAATTTAAATATAACTGATGTAAACAAGCACGACCCTAAAATCCATGTGCAGCTGTATGGAACGGGGGAGAGGGAGGAAGGGAGGGAGGGAAAAAGGGAGGGAGGGAGGGAGGGAAAACACTTTAATTAATCCCTAAAATGAATAAGATGGGAAAACTCGAACTGCAGGGAAAGCATCTGGTGCTGCTGCAGGAAGGGGCTGCCCAGGACGTGGGGTCATGCTCTGCTGTATAACACGGCCGGAGCTGCCACACCAGCCATCCCACAGCACCTGCCCATGGGTGGAAGAGTCACACCACATCCACAGCACCCAGCGAGGGGAGACCACAGTGCTGCCAGTCCCACGTGCCACAGCCCCAAAGCCCTGAGCTGGACACATCCGACTGGCTCTCCCCTTGTGAGCTGCCAGTCCTGGGCTCCATCCCCAGCTCCATCCCCAGGAGGTGCAGGATCCCTGCACGCAGCCTGTCCCGATGGGGAACAGGTTCCAAGGGAAGTGGCAGGAGGCTTCACCTCCCAAAGGAGGGACCCTGCCACCAGCCAGGGAGCACACAGAGGAAGCATGGAGAGAGCTGTCTCTCCCCCAGTGATCCAGCTGGGGCTTTGCCAGGAGGAAGGTGCTGCATGGAGAAACGCCAGCACTTTCTAGCACAGAAGGATGGATGAAGGTATCCCGAGGTGGGATCTGTGTCGGCAGAAGCTCTGGGACCAGCACTACGGCCTCCAGGAGCCACCTCCTGTGCGACCAAAATATGGCTGTAAACAGTACCTGAGGACCAAGTGGGAGAGAGACTACAGATCAGATCCAAGGAGCAGCAAGATGGGAAGAAAAGAGCTGGTGGGGGTCAACCAGAGGCAACAGAGGATCCACACAGTGTAAGGGGACAGCAGTGGACCCACAGTAGGCTCTTCCTGACTGTTCCAGGCCTCCCTGCCAGCAGCTGCTCTCTGGGCAGTGCCCTGGGAGCAGCTATTTGAAATGCAAAGAAAGTTTGATAAACTGCAAAGACAAATTTGGTGCTTCTGTCCTTTTTTGGTCCAGAACTCCCAAGCATACATGGGATCCCTTGGGAGAACAGAGCAGAAAGATGGAGCCTAACATGAAGCATCATCTCTGGAGCCTGGAGCAGGGGCTGCTCAGGGCACCACAGCACACAGTGAGCAGGGACACTCAGTGGCATGTTTCGTGCCAGGAGTCATGGCAGAGGATGGACAGTACCAAAGGGCCAAAATGCTACCACACAGAGGATCCAAGAGGCAAGAGAGAGGAGACCTGTCCTGCCTGGCGTCAAGCCCCCTGCTTTGTCCTGTTCTGCAGACTCCCCAGTTCCCACACGGATGGCTGACACTGCATTGTGCCCTGGCAGGGCAGGGAAAGGCCAAAACTAGCACAGCCACACAAGGTCCCTGCTGTCATTCCTGATTTCAGCAGGCTGCCCACCATGGAGCCCTGCCTGCACCCCTCCCTGGGCTCTCAAGGTGACACTTGGCTCCCTGGGGATGTGTCCATCAGATCCATCCCACTCCTCCTCTCCTTAAGGATCTCAAACCCTGTCTCTCGCCATCAGCCACTCACTGGAAACCCTGCAGGGCTGGGCTCCAGGGAACAGGGGTAACCCTTGCTCTGGCTCAAGGTGGACTCCTGACCCGTGGCTGCCCCATGGGACAGCTGCTGTGCTCAGCCCTGGCAGCCCGGTGGCTCCCGCCACACTCACACTCCGTCCTACCCCAGGACAGCAAGTTCTTGAGGGATTGTCCTTCATCCCCCACCTGGAGAACAAATACACAGTGTGGCTCCTCTTGGAGAAACACCGACCACCAGCACAGCTCCTCCCCAGCGCAGCACCAGTCATCGGCTACACCGGCAGACCAGGCACACCACCAGCTGTGGTGCCCACCTCTGCCACGGCGGTGGGAGGCCAGCCTGGCACGGCCTCCGCTCTGGGAAGTGTCAGCCCCTCGTTCCCTTACCTTGGTGCACCACTCATGCTGCCAAGGCTCCTCAGCAGTGAAGGTTCCAGGATAGGCGGGCAGGACGATGGCACCTCCAGGACCCACCCAAGCACCAGAACCGGCACGTGCCGGGCTCTGCACCCGACCGGCCCTCCCGGCCACGCCACACAGCCGCGGCTCCCGGCGCTGTCTTTGGAGCCGGCTGCTGCAGTGCACGCGTCCTCCCCCCCTGCCCTTTCCAACACCGCTGGTGATGGGAGGGAGTTAGAAATGCCAGGAGAAGCACTCCCTATTTCAAGAAGCCAGATCATCTGAAGACTGGCAGCAACCCAGCACCCGGCGAAACATCCCCAGATTTATGGCCAGCACGGCCAAAGAGACAGAAGAGCTTTAGTGAACCTGTTTTGAAGACCCCATGGGAAAGTGCCAGTGGAATCTGAGTGACCCAGGAACTCCACCTCTCCATGGGGAAAACACAAGCGACACAAGAAAGGAGCCCGGCAGCCCCAGGGACTGCGGGGAGGGGGCTGCCAAGGGATGGGCTGCGTCCTAGGACCAACGGGACACACATCGGGACACCACACCCAGGGACTAGGCGGCTGCTGGGACAGCAGAGCATCGCTGCTGGAGCACCCTGCACTGCCTGTGGCACTGATCCAGCCTCCCCCTCCTCCTCCTCCAGGGCTTCTTCCTCTCCTTCCCCTCTTTGTCATTCCTCTCAGCTCACGCCTCTTCTCTGCTCTCCTTCAGCTGCTCGCAGCAATAATCCAGGGCACTGACGCCCCGGCAGATTGCTCAGCGCCGCTCCACGCTGCTGACCGGGGTTTTAATGACTCCCCCAGCCGCGCTGGGGCTGGTCCCCACCTCCGCCGGCTGCCAGGCAGGCTCTCCCCACCATCCCTCCTCCAAAAAACACCTGCACCCTCCACAGGGACGGGCGAGGAGCACCCACCACCTCCAGCTTAGCGGGGGCTCGGCTGGTATCTGCTCTCGCCTTGCACCCAGGCTCTCAGCCACTGCAGGGACCCACAGGATCCTCTCAGCAGCCCCGGCCCCCCAGGGCTCCCCCGCCTCCCGGGCAAGGCGAGTGCAGCCAAGGACACCAATGCAGCAGCCAGAGGGGCCACAGGCTGACTGCACGGTGCATATTCCTTGGGGACAGGGAAGGGACAACTGCGGCTCAGTGCCGGTCAGACAGCGCTGCTCAAAGCGTCGTGGCACAGGGCTGTGCACAGGCACAGACCAGGCAGGGACGGGACACGGACCAGGCAGGGATTCGACAGGTACTGGGGTTCTGCCTGCAGGATCCAGGATCCCAGCAGCATTCTGGGCTCCAGCTGCTCCATGCCAGCACCTGCCAGCTCCTGGCACCAGCACCCTGTGAGGGATGGAGTGAGGGTCTGCTCCCCAGTGAGGAGGATGGGTAGGGCAGGGACCGAGCCCTGTCCCCAGAGCTGAGCTGCCCATGGGCAGCCAGGCAGGGACACGCTGCCGGGACTGGGGGACAGGCCAGCAGCATGACTCTGGCCAGCCCTGCCATCGCCCCCCACGAGGCCGTGTCTAGATCCAGTATCCAGCTTTGGGCCCCCAGTGCAGGTGGGACTAATATACTGGAGTCTGGCAGAAGGCCACAGTGATGTTTGGAAGTTGGAGCATGGGACAGAGATACAGTGGGAGGGAGGTGGGTGCTCGACCCAGAGAAAGGGAGGCTCAGGGACACCAGGGGCAGGGGGTTTATGGAGAGATCAGGGCCAGGGCAGGCAGCAGGGAGGGCAGTGGAGCTCCAGCTGCAATATCCTGCTTCCCAACAAATCCATCCATCCATGCATATCAGCAAAGCAATTTTAGAGGCAAGCAGCAGCCACCATCCAGCAACCATAAAGCAGAGACAGTGCTGACTGCCAGCAACCATAGCCTGCTGGTCCCCTGCCTGGCATCACCCCAGACAGTGCCTGGTATCATCTCAGCCCCTGCCTCCATCTCCATGCTCAGCCCCAGCCCCAGGTGCAGGGAGCAGCAGATGAGCTGGGGGCACAGGGGGTGCCCCATGACCCCTACCCCCCCGACCCATCACTGCCAGGCACACCACTCGCTGCCAGGCTGTAGGTCCCTTGTCCCGTCCTTTAATTAACATTCCACATGTAAAGTTGGATTGTAATTACTGCCACTGATTAACAGGCCGAGGTAGCCCGTCTCCGAGGGAGCAGATTAGCCGTGGCTCTCTCGAGCTGCTGCTCTCACCTCGGCACTGCCGGTGCATTTTAAGCAGGGCCCGACGCCCCTGCAGTCAGTGATTAATGGGTGAACTGGACGAGGACACGGTGGCTCCGTCCCTGCCGCTCTGCCCACCATCTGCTGGGGCATGATGGACCCAGCTTCACTGGCTGGGGGCTGGCAGCGGGGAGGATGCTGGATGCCAGGAGGTGATTCCCAGAGCCTCCTCTCCCCACTGTCCAGGCACCAGGCAGGGGACACAGGACACTATTCCCAGAAGCCAAGGTCCCTGTGGAGGGAGAGGAGCACACCACTCAAACCTTGCCCTGTCTGGATGTGAAGACACATGAGAACATCCCACATCCCCAGCTCGGCCCTTCCTGGCTCACCCGTGGCTCCAGACCCTGTGCTGCCCATCCGCCAGGGCCCCAGGGTGTGACAGGACCCTCCAGCCACAGCCCACCGTGGATCCATCCTTCCAGGAAGGCAATCAGCTGTAATTAACGGCTGTTGCGGGCAGAACACAGCACAGGAACCTTCTTCACTTCTTTTCCCCAAGACTGCAAAATAAATTATCCTGCAAAGTTAGCAGAGGCTGAGCTATGGAAACAATTAAACAAAAATTAAATCTAATTCATTTATACTCAGAGCACAAAGTGGATAATGTGGGGGTTTTCTTTGCTCTCCTCTCTTTGCCTTGGTGTTACAGAGGACTATTATGGGAAATTAATCACAGGGAAAAGCAATGAACGTGATCTATCGGTCTTTAAAAGTGCACTGTAGTGATTATATAAAAATCTATTAGAGAGGCCAGGAAATAGCAGAGTGACACCATTTAAAAGGAAAAAGGAGACAGGGCTGGTGGCAAAGGGATCGATTTCTTAAATGACGGATCCATGGCAGAGGGAGCGGGAGGAGGTCAGACCCCGGGGTGGGCAGCGGTGCAGACCAGGACAGCTCTGGGGGACAAAGCCAGGCCCTGGGGCTGTGCACGGCTCAATGGCACTGCGTCCCCAAAAAGGCCATCCAACGGCCCAGATGCCACTGCAAGGAGGGCTGACCCCATGGGGCTCCCACAGAGCACAGTCCCACGACGCTGCTGGTACGGGCACAGGGATGGCTGTCCCACACACCTGCAGCATCCCATCACATCCCCTGTGGCACTGCCCATTTGAGGGTCCCCAGGAAGGTGACCCCCATCACTAGCAATGATCAGGAGAGCAGACCCTCCCTGCCCAGCCCCCCAATCCCCCCATGCTGACGCCCTCTGGCACACACTGGGCTCCTTAACAGTGGCGATAAAACCTTCACCGAGGCAGATTCCACCATAAATCCCAGCCGGCAGCAGGAATGGCCCCGGGCCAGTTTGAAGCTTTAACGACACCATCAATCCCTGAGGAGCCCAGGGCGGACCCCAGCACGCGGCCAGGCAGGGGCTGAGCCCCCAGTGGGTGCTGCACCCCGGGACTGAGCTGCGGCAAAGCGGCGATCGGCCACACAGCTCCGGGTGGACGACCCGCACCAGTGGGCAGTTAGACCCTGAGATCAGCTCAGCTGGTCAGAACATGGTGTGCATAACACCAAGGTTTTGGGGTTGATCCCTGGACGGGCCATTCATTTAAGACCTGGACTTGGTGATGCTTCCAACTCCCTTATGTCCCTCTCGACTCTGAACATTCTGTGATTCTGCAAATTCCACACCAGTGAGCAATCCAACAACAAACCTCAGGCGATCCTGTGCCAGTGGGCAATCCCACAACAACAGGCACTCCCATGGGCAATTCCACACCAATGAGTAATCCCACTCCTCTGGGCTAGCCCACAGCCACCACAGCCACCCAGTGCCACCACCCCATGGCCACCATTTATAAACTCCTCAAGTCCCACATTAGTGCAGGGAAATGCCTTTATGGGAATTTAATGGTAGTTTCTCCTCCCCACCAGGCATGTGGAAGCCAAACTCACCGTGATGCTTCCACCGCATCCTTTCAATGACTTGGAAAAAAAAAAAGAGTGGAAAAAACCCCCCTTTGATCTCAGCAGCCCGATTGTTTAGCCCATGCCGGGATTTAATTGAGAAGGGATGTCCTTGAATAAATGCAGAGATGTCCTTACTCCCCAGGAAAGCTGCTGTGAGTTGAACAATCCCCTGTATGAGGTTTTCTGCTCATCCAGGGATATTCTGGGACAATACAGCCCCGGGGCTGCCGCCGCATGTCACCCATCCATCACCGGGAATGCCAGTGGCGGGCAGGCTGCCACAGCACAGAGATGAGTGAGGGGGGCACCGGGCCCTGAGGGACAGCCAGGGACACTGTTCTGCCCCCAATCCAGTACAGGGAGAAGAGGGAGGCCAGGAGGTGGAGCAGCCACGCACGCAGTGGGACAGGGACCGGGGCTCATTTGGCACTGGCAGAGGGGCTGCAGGTGGGTCGTGGTGCCCCAGAGAAGTTGAGTTACGGTGCAACAGAAGGCAAGGGGCAGCTGGCCCACGAGAGCTGGCACTCACACCCGGGGTGCCAGCACCGGCCCCTGGCAAACGCCTTCCCTGCTGCCAGCCTTGGCAGCAGTGCAGGAGCCACAGTGGAGAGCCCGCCAACCCCGGCGGGGAGGTCGGCACTGCCGGCCGCAGCAGGCAGGTTCCTGCTCATTTCCTCCCGGGCTGCGGCCCCTGCCAGCGCTCAGCACCTCGGCATCCCTGGCCCTCCTCTGCCAGGTCCCTCCGGCCCAGCCAGGCTTCCCGCCGACACAAAGCCTCGTACTGAGGAAGGGAACCGGCCCTGGGGATCCCCCGGTGCTGCACACGTCCGAGGGGAACTAGAGAGGGGCAACGATGTAGGGAGGGGTCCCTCAGCGGCAGCACTGCACTCAAAAATTTGGGACTCTGTATCTTCTGCCCTGCCCAGCGCAGCCGGTGTCAGGCGCCGATCAGCATCATCATCCTCCTCCGTCCTCCTCCTCGCCGCCGCAGCCGCTTGGGTGTCTTTGCCGCAAGCCTCCCTTGCCAGGGAAGCGCCGCGCTATTTTAATCCGGCATCTCCCACCATCCCAGCGAGGCTGGCTGCGAGCGCAGCCCCAGGAGAGCTCTGCCCCGCGCCCCCGCACCCGCTCAGGATGGAGGAACACCCCGGGGCCATGCTTGGAAGAGTCAAGCTGGAGGCAGGAGGGGGCTGGCAGGCACCGAACCCGGGAGGAGGCTGCTTTTACTCTGGAAGGGAATTGATGGCGATAAAGGCGAGCGCAGGGAGAGGACGCGGGAATTCCCAGCTCATTACAGTGCTGGCATTTTCAGCAGTTACAGCAGCTCCTCTTCTCATCCGTTAAAGTCCTTGTCCTCTCCCTGCCCAGGGGACCTGCGCTCAGCTCTGCAGTTGCCCCAGCGCTGTCCCACCAGCCCTGCCACCGGCGTGTGCCAGCGCAGAGCCGCGGGATGCCGAGTGCCCGCGGGACCAAACGCGGGGTGCCCGGGGGGTGCCCGGGGGGTGCCCGGGGGGTGCCCGGCCGAGCTGCGCTGGGGAGCGCGGGGGCTGCGGGAGGAACGGGAGCAGCAGCAAGAGCGCTCTCAGCCCCTGGACTCGCTGGCTGCGGTGGCTAAAGGCGAGCTGATTAAAGCAATTAGGATTTTAAATAGTAACACAAGAGTGGCTCATCAGCGCTGAAGAGGCAGTCAACTGACAGGCTGAGGAGCCTATTTAGGGATATCGCTTGGCTGAGGATCCTCAGCGAGGCCCAAAGACTCCGTTGGAGAGAGGGCGCCGGCACAGGGGTGTCCCAGGGACCCCAAAGCCTCCCCTGGGTCCCCAAAGCCTGGGCACACGGAGCATCCTGGCCTGGGGGTGACAAAGGGGACAGCCCTGTGCACGCTGCCAGCACTCTCCCCTGCCCTGCGGCCGCAGGGACGTCAAGGGGCACCTGGCCCAGCCCAGAAGCACCGGCACAGCCAAGGAGCGCCGCTGCCTGCTCCTCCCTCTCCTTAAGCTTGTTTGTTCTCTCTAATAAAGGCTCCGGGAAGGGAACACGGAACGAATTTCGTAGTGTTTCCCAGGAGGCAGTGTCGTGCAGCAGCAGCTCAAAAGTAACAGATAAAGTGCCTTTTGCAACAGCTAGAGCACCCCCCCAACACATTTTGCCTGCTTGGACTCAAGGCTGAGATGCTGGAGATTTAAGGCAGCCTGGTGGGAAATCCATCTGGTTTGGTGTATGCCAATCTCCAATCACAAAGGAATCTGGACTCACATACAGATGCAGGAGCATCATAAACAGCCTTGAAACGCTCTGTACCCTTCCTGCTGCTCATTCCCTACACCTGTGTTTGCTCCTGGCTGTGCTGGCTGACGCTGGGTGCCGACAGGCGCAGGGCCCAGCCTGAGCACCTGCCGCAGGATGTGGCCCACAGGGATAATGGGGGCACAACTGCGAGGAGCTTCCCAGTCCTGTCTCCATGGGCCCTATGGCCCAGGACTGGGCTGCTGCTCCATCCTCACTCCTGCAGCTGCATCCCAGCAGGATGGCATCACTGCCGAGCAGCTTAATGTCCCCTGGCTCCAGGGCTGGATCCGCTCACTCTCAGATGGAGGAAAAAAGAAAAGGGTAGAAACAGGGAAGGGAGGGCAGGAGCTGCAGCCCAAGCACAAGCCTCTTGCTGACTTTCTTGCGAGCTCTGAGATGCCGTGGGAGGGAACTGGCACAGGCGCACTCCATTTATTTATAGGCATTTCTGTGGCACTCGATTAAACGCTGTGGTGGAGATATTGCAGCGTGAAGAGTATTTAGAGCTGTTTAACACCTCTTAGTCGGCAAAAGCCCATCTGATTCCCGCAGCGAATTGGGAAAGTGCACACAGCAAGGGCAAAAGCAAGGAAGATGCCCTCTCCCAGCCCCAGCTCCGCTTGGAAAAGAGATGGGATCTTGTGACCCTTGATGCACTTGTGGCAATGCATCCATGGCCTCACATGATGCTCCATTGCTTCCGGGTCAGTAGCCAAGGGACCAGTGTTCTGCAGCAGGACACGCACCTGCACCCTGCCCGGGTCCCACAGAGGTGCCTCCCTCTACCTGCTTCGGGGGTGCTGATGGCACAGTGCTGGTACGAGGTGCTGGCCAGCCCCAGCACCGACGGGCCCTGCCTGCACCATCCCCAGATCTACAAGTCCTGCTAAAGGATGGGGCCTGCCCAGGGGAGGGCACAGGAGTTCCTGATGCTCAGGAGAAGCTTGCTCCCAGCCTTCTCTGGCTATCTATAACCACTCTGCAAAACCTCCCTGTGCCTTATCAGGATGGTGGAGGGCCGAGCCAGTAAATCTCCAGATCTCAGGAAAGCCGTTGGGGGGAGAGAGTTCAAAGGAAAGGCTGCCAAGTGCATGCCAAGGTGAGCTCTAATTGCACCACTACGAATCTACCACTGGCACTTTTGCCTTTGGATTGCTTCACCCCCCTGCTGCAGAATTTGGCCTGCCAGTCCCCAAGACACGGGAACAAGCCATGGGAGCATCCAGGGCACTAGCGGCCTGGTGACTGCACCACTGCTCACCCGCAGCACAAGATGCACACAAGCAAGGCTGAAACACAGGGAGAGCACCAGCCCCTGGCAATGCCAGTGAAGCACCACCAGCTCCTGAAGAAGCACATTCCCATGGGCTCTCCCAAGTCATCCCCCAGGCACCAGGCACCCTGAACCCACCAGCATCCCGGCAGTGCTGGAGCTGCTTGAGCTGAGTGTGTCCTAGTGCCTGGACAGGAGATGCCCTTTGCTCTGTGTGGTGATGGACCCGTGGATCCCACCCACCAGGGTGCTGGGGGCAGGCTGGGGCCAGTGGACATGGGGTGCCAGGGCTCGCCCTGCCAGCTGCTCCCGCTCACCCCGGGCCTGTGTCGCTTGCAAATGGATGCAATTAAGTTGATACTGCAGCGGCCTGTAATTGCTGTTTCCTCAGCTTGGCAACACGACCCCGGAAACCCCCATTATACTAATCACTGTCACACGAACACAATCGCAGAACACATAAAAACCTGGTGTGCCTCGTGCTGAAATATAACCCCGCCGAAGGCTCTGCCATGCCATAAATCTGCTCAGCACTTAACACTGCCAGCTAAATGGCCCCCGCTTAATTATAGCTCCATAAACAGGACTTTATAGCAGTATCAATACCGTCGAAAATCAATCCTGCTGATGGACAAAGGGATGGACTCATGTCCTGCTGCCCTGGGGCTGGGCCACCGCTGCTCCCCGCTGCTCCCAGCTCGGGGGGACCCCGGGTGGCTCAGCCTCACTCCTGCACCCATCTCGGCCATGCTGCAGCCCGGCCACGCTCTGCTGGACACAGATTCCAACCAGCCTTGGTGCGGTGCTGCCACGGAGCCGCAGCCAGGACATTAGCATGGCAACCCACACCGATCTCTGTCAATTATGCTCCAGTATTTGA
Organism: Oxyruncus cristatus; assembly: GCA_013399855.1. Taxonomy (NCBI): domain Eukaryota; kingdom Metazoa; phylum Chordata; class Aves; order Passeriformes; family Cotingidae; genus Oxyruncus; species Oxyruncus cristatus. The sequence continues at coordinate 580,380 of VXAY01005982.1, forward strand.
GGTCTAACCAGCTTCAAATTGAATCAGGGCGAAATCATCAGTATAAAAAGTGCCCGCAACAGCCCTTCAATTCCAGCACTAGGAAAAAAAAAGTTCTACATCTCATAATGGCCTTCTACCCCATAATGAACAGGAAAAATAAATTAGATTCCCAGCTAAGGGTATATTTATACAATTTCATTATGTGCCCATGAGCAAGTCTGGTTTTCACCAAGATAAAAATGAGCTCTCAGCAATGCTCGTGCTAAATAAATGGAGTGATTTAACAGCTTAACAAGGAGTGCAACGAAGGGGCTGCAGAACCATGGCAAAAACGGAAAATAAAAACAAAAAACATCAAAATGCTTGTGTTTCCTGCACCGCGCTGGCGCTGCTGGGCCAGACCCACTGGGGAGGCAGGAGCCAGCAGCGCTGGGACTGCAGGCACATCCTGGGCTGTGAGCAAGCGCATCCCGTCCCGCTGGGAGCAACTCCTGACTGCTTCATCTGCTGCTGCTCAACGTCCAAGCAATCCTTGGAAGCCAAAACCAAAAACGCAGTTCCTCTCCTCACCAGCTGCCACCGGGTCCAGCTCGCTCCCGCGCTGCCACAGCATCTCCACAGATACCAGGGCCACGTGTGCTGGCTGCCCGCAGGAGCAGCGAGGATTCTTGTGGCAACTTTGGGGCTGAAAAGGGATATTTCCAGCCTGGAAGTTGTTCCCAGACTCTGAAAGGTTCAAGCCAAGCATGGCTCCTCTCCCACAGCTACCGGGAAATTCCCAATTCCTCCCTCCCAGCAGAAGGCACCTCCTGGTACCCAATTCCCACCTCCCTTCCCGTGCTGCACTTGCAGCCCTTGTGCTGCTGGGGACTGGAGCACAATGAATTGCCCTCACACAGCGAGAAGGGACCCAGCTGGAGTCTGGAGGAGCTTCTTGCCCTTCCAAGGTTATCTGCTCCTGGTGAAGGCTCCTCCATCCCACCTTCTGCCACTCCCTGAAAGACCGTGTCAGCTCCCTCCGGGCCCCATCCTGGGCCACACATCCATCTGGGCTCAGCACCGTGTGTCTTCTCCTGCACAGTGAGGCTGATCCCAAATCCATAACACACACTTGAATAGCTCATCCAGTTAATGGCAGCGCTGCCAGCAGGCAAATCTGTCCTCTCAGCAGCAGCAAAGCCAGAGTGAAGCAGTTGCCTTCTTTTTTTCTCCTTTTTAAATCAATTGTGAGGCCACATGGTCCATCAGAGGGATCTGGAGACCATAAGCCATCTCCAAGACGGAGCTGCTGGCTTGGCTGCCTATCACAGTTCTCCTGCCACAAGGTGACATTTCCCCCTCCATCCTCCCTACCCCAGGGAGCCGGGAGGATTAATAGTTCAGCGGGGCTTTGGAAATATGTGTGCTGGGAGTTATGAGTCTGATTCATAACAGGAGTTTCCTCCCCTGCTACAGAGATTAATCACCGGTGCAAATGCAAACACCGGTTGGGCTCAACCGTCCCCAAACCACGGCGCAGCTGGAGCAGAGCACACTGCCAGCTCCCCTGTGCCACCGCTGGGCCTTTGCAACATCTGACATCGCAGCCTTTACCTCTGGTATGACAGAAAAATAAATGTGCTGTGGAAAAGATCAGTTCCAAGCGCCTGAGTGCTCCATGCAAACACGGCGCAAGCCCTGGAGCCTGCCCGTGCTGCCTCCTCCTGGGAGGAATTATGGGGCAGCCCAAGCTCTGCTCCAGCCTGGAGGAGCTCAGCCCACATGGGCACAGACTGGTTACAGCTGATTCATCCTTAAACACCTTCATAAATGCAGCAAGAGCCCAAACACAGCTCCAAGGAGCTATCCTGCTCGCAGGCATCCTACCTGGATGCTCCTGCCCACTGGGGAGCTGCGGCTGGAGGACACCAAAACCCAGCAGTGCCCATCATGCCCAGCCCCACGGGCACCCATCAGTGATCCCAACACATTTCCAGAGGCTCTTGCCCTGAATGGACCCAAGCTCTTCCTGGTCAAACCAGCCCTCCCAACACCGTGCCCACCCGAGGACAGGATGGAGGATCTCTGTTCCCAAGGCGACAAGAACCGTCCCCATGATGCTCTGTCCTGGCTGCTCTGGAATTCCTTCCTTCTGTCCCTCTAACATAAATAACAGCCAGATCATTTTTATCACACCATTTTCCCAGCCCCAAGCAGAGCTGTTTCCCAGGCTGCCAGAATCCTTTACAACCCCCAAAGGATCAGCAAATGATTTTTCACTCTTCCCTTTCGATTGGAGAGAAGAGGGATCTCAGCTCAATTGCAATTAGAGTGAACTGCAGCTTGTAAGCGGTGAAAGCTCCTGTTCCACTGCACGGCAGGAATGATCTAATCAGGCAAGGGGTCAGATCACCAAAAAATAAATCCCTGCAGAGATGATAACGGTTTGTACCTGCCCTGAGTTGGGCCAGGCACTGGGCCTGCAGGCCCCCACGCCCTGGAGCTCCCCAGGCAGGACCAGGGGCCATGGTGCTGGTGTAGGGGTCCCACTGCAGCACTGGCACCAGAAGGGAAAACAAATTTGCTTCCCCCGGCTATCCCTGCTCTGTACCCCCAGCTTCCCTCTACCCCCTAATCTGCTCCTCACCCCAAATCAAGGAGGCTGCAGGTTCAGTGGGGCAGGACGCTACAGATTAGATTGCATCTGTCTGGGTATAAATAATTTACTGCTTGATGGTCAGAGTGAATTTAATTAGTTCTTGTTCTCCTGATAGAATCAGCCCACCGCTGCTAAAGCATTTCACTCCGAATTAGCCTGAGAAGCACTAACAAGGCAGCGCTAAATTTACACACACGACATCCCCCACAGTCTCTGAAAATACAGCTCCATGGAGCAGGAAGCACGGAGCAGCACAGCCCCGCGGGGCTGGGACAGGAGCAGCACGGAGGGCAAAGCCAGGCACAGCCTGGGCAAGGAGGGATGCAGGTAAGGGGCACAAGAGCACAAACCTCATCCCTTTGCCTTTTGCTCTACCCTTACTTCCAGTTCCCCAGGGAGAGGGCAAGGGGACAGGGAGCTTGTGGCTATGAGAGCTGTTACTGCTGCCTGCTGAGTCCCCTCCTGGCCCAGTAAGGAGCTCCCTGCCAGTTCAGTGCCTACCTCACCCATCTTCTCCCATCTCCTGGGGTCATGCCAGGCCACTGGCTGCTGGAATTGCTGCTACAGCCTTGGAGAAGCACCAGCACGCGTCAGCGCTCCAGGGAGACGCGTGCCCGCTCACCTGGAAGGGAGAGGAGAGGGGGGAACAGCGGGGGGGCTGCAGGAGATGGCCACAGGTCCCTGAGGCAGTGCTGGGTCCCAGCAGCCCCCCAGCACTTGGCTGCACCCCCAGCCCCAACCCCTCCATGCTCAGCATCCTGTCCAAACCCAGGCTGCATACTGGCCTCATTTGAGATGGAACCGGGCAGTCCAAGGGGTTTAGGCACGACCCAAGGCACCGAAGGCAGCAGAAGGGTCCCTGCCCTGCTGGTTGCATCACCACAGACTCTGAGGGCCACGGCTCCAGGCTGCACAGACATCACTGTGGGCTTGGCTCCCAAAACCTATTGTGTTCCCCACAGGCCCCCATCCCTGTAACCTGTCAACGCCCATCTTCCCTTCGCTCTGTAATTCCCATCCTGGAAACATTCTGCCACCCATCTTCCCTGTGCTCCGTAATGGGCCCCTGAGTTCTCCTCTAAGGACGGAGCCGCTCTGTCCGCGATGCTTTACTGCTCCTGCCTCCCTGCTCTGACCTCCCCTGTCTCCACCAGGATTTATGCTCTGCATTAGCAGTCTGCCCGAGCCACTTCCACTGTCACTGGGGCGAGGTGGCACCGCAGCTGACTGTGCCACACCAAGCCCCTCTGGAGACCCCAGACACCACCAAACACCATGGGGTGCCACTTCCCTGGGCTCTAATCTCTCTGCCAATACAAACCCTGGGCATTTCCACCCAAAAGTGAAATTTTGGGGATTTGGGCCAGCAGGGAAAGGCTGAGCAGGCAGCTCCAGCAGTGGATGCTCCAAATTGTTCCAGAGGGAACCTGCCTGGGGTAACCGTGCAGGGACCTGGGTGCTCGTGCTGATTTCTGCCTGGAGCAGAGGCAGCCCACCACAGAATCCCCCCAGCAGCTCAGAGGCCGCGCTCCCTGCTGGCACACAGAACAAACCGGCTTGTTTTCCCCAATGACTGGGCACTGGCTCTGAGCCTCTAATACACCATGCTGCATCTCACTCAATAAATCACATGTAAAGGTGAAGTGGCCACAGCCACTGGCAGCTGTCAGGAGCCCATGGACAGAGGCCACGTCTCCCTTCACCCTGTCTCATGACTGCTGGGCTGGCAGTGCTGGGCTACAGAGACATCCTCAGGATATGGGGGCATCCCCAGGGCACAGAGGCATGGGGGAGCAGTATCCCTCCCTCCCTCTCTCCAGGAGCTCACCCTCCACCCAAGTCGCTCTCCCCGCACCAGGCAGAGCCTGTACAATCTCGTCCTCTCTCCTATTTACACATAAGCTGGGCTGACAACTCCTCTTCATCACAGTGTCAGAGCCTTCCTCGGCAGCCATGCATCTCAAGCAGGACAGCACCATAAATATTGCACAGGAGGTGTTTCTAATCTAGTTACAGGCTCAGCCTCTCACGCTCTTCCATCAGGAAGGCTTGGATTGAAATTGAAGTGTATTAGGATAATTTTATCAGGTTTTATTAAGCCTGGGGTCTTACGCTTTTGATATATAGTTTTAATTAAGTTTTAAGTCAAAGAATGCAGTCGCTCATATTTTATCTCGCCGTGGCACTTCGGGAGGAGGCAGTTAATCAGCACACACCCAAACTTCCCTTTGCTCACGATCAACGGGAGGAAACTTTGCTGGTGGAGCCCAACTCCCCTCTGTTGCTCACAGCCCAACCAGCCCCCTGCCCACGCCTCTGCTCTCTTGCCCTCCCATGCCAGCTCCCACGCAGGAACACACACAAGTGGGAAGGAGGGAAAAACCTCTGGACAAAGTGGGGAAGAGGGAAAGGTACCTGGAGACAGTTGGCACCGGGGGCTGCCCCGGTTGTGCTCAGCAGCAGCAGCTGCTGCTGGCAGTGGGAGAGAAGGCAGCGAACCAGAAGCAGGTCCTGGCATTGCTGGACAGGCCCTGCCCGTGCTGCCACTAGAGTGTCCTGCAGGGACAGAGCCAAGGGCTGGCTCCAGCATCCTACTGCCTCCCTGGATAACCACATCCCATCCTGGGGAACAGCCGATGCTCACAGCCAGCACAACAGCACACGACTACAACGCCATCACCGACAACAGCGACTTCTTTGCAACGAGGAGGGAGGGAATCCCAGGATGAGCAGGAATCGTTCTGCTCATCAGATGCAAGACTGATAGACTTGGGGGGTGGGGAGCGTGTTTTGCATTTCCTTCTTTTTCCTTTACAAAGAAACAGGAATTTGGGGTTGGATTTGAATTTCATCCAGAAGAAAATAATTTCCTTTGAAAAGGAAGCAGTTGGATTGCTTAATGTGTTCTGTCCCTATTCCCATTGAAATGGGATTTAAGGCAAGGAGAGTTTCAGGCCAAGCAGCTCCACTCCTGCTGCATCACAGCGTGTGGGTTACGCTGGGGCCCACCAGTCCCCCTGGCTCCACTGGCTCCTCAGCCCCTCACCTGACAGGCAGGAGCATCCTGCCTGCACCTGGGCAGCGGCAAACCCACTGCAGCCTGCACTCAGCTCCAAGGCTCCAGCCAAGGCTTTCCACACACAGGAGCTGCAGGAATCACTGCCAGGGGGCTCCTGTCCCCCCAAACCCACAGCTCAACACATGCAGCACCCGAGCCCTGCGCCTGCCGCAGCAGCAGCACGCCGTCGGCATGACAGCTGCCCACCTGCATCCCGCCGCCCACCCCAGTGCCGGTGCTGCCGGGAGGGCTGTGGGTGCCGTGGTGCCACCGGGAGGGCTGCGGGTGCCTGTGCCAAGGCTGCAGATAAATTTTAACTGGGCAGCAAGAGAGCAGGGCAGGGCGGGCTGGCGGGCGAGCGCGCTGCGTGTCATTCCAATGCGTGTATTTATATCCTTCCCCGACGCAGCATCCCTTTGTAAAGGCACGGAGCGTGTACAGGCAGGGCTGTCAGTTCAGCGGCGTGTTACAAGTGTTTGATATGGAGATTTTGGCAGTGGGAATGGATGTACCTCGCTGAGAGGTTTATGTAAAATGACAGCTTCTGGAAAATGAAGCACTCAGATATAGAAAAAAAAAAGAGAAAAGTACAAACAAAAGAGAGGGAGGGGAGGCCTCCACTCGGTGAGGCCGAAGTGGATCTCTGCTCCCTGCTGGCCTCGAGCAGCTCCCGCTGCAGCCGGTGGCAGCACCACCAGCTCGGCTGGTTCAGCTCCACACCCGCACTCCCCCACCTCGGTCGCTGCCCCATTTCCATCCCATCCCTCCTCCTCTCCCCTGTTTACGGACTGAGCCTTTCATCGCTGCTGTGCGTGGGCGTGCGCGGGCGGCGGCAGGAGGATGCCTGGGAGCGCTGCTGTCAGCGGGCCGGGAACGCGCTGCAACTCCTGCCACGGCGGGCTGGGATGGGGGATGCAGCGCCAACAGAGCCGGGCAGTGGCTGAGCCCCTCACTGAAGCTGGGGCGGCACAATGCTGTGCCAACAGTGCCCTTGCCAGGGCTCGGACAGGGGGATGTGGTGCCAACAGAGCCAGGCGATGGCCAGGCCTTGCACCAGGGCTGGGACAGGGAAATGTGGTGCCAACGGAGCTGGGCAGCGGCCGGTCCCCCTGTCAGGATGATGTACCAGGGGACGATACTGAGGTCTGGTCAACAAGCAAATCCAACACCCACCAAGGAGTCTGCACTGGCAGGCGTAACTGGAGGAAGCCCAGACGAGGTCAGAGGCACCACAGGGGGAATGGATCTCACCTCCAGACAGGTCCAAACCCCATTTCATAGGGAGCATTTGCTCCTTTGACTCCCACTCAGGCACCCACCACTCAAGGTAGGAGGAGGCAGGGACACAGCACCCCTGGCAGAGCCATCTCATCCGGGAAGAAACATGGAGGCAGCACCCAGCTCCATAGCAAGGCCAGAGTCTGGCTCATACTTCCAAAGCCACAGCCAGCTCCTTCCTTCAGCTTTACACCCTCCTCCACTCCCTGCGCCCAGCGGGGATCTGTGCCACGGCCAAGGTGGAAGCAATTCTTGTTTCAGCTATAATGATCCATAAAGAAGCTGACTTGTTTCTTACCTCTCCGAAATGAAGGATGGTGATTACCCTCCATCCCAGGCCACAAAGCCTAATCCAAATTGATGGCCTCCCAGAGATTGCTTCTCTTGTCTCTCACCAATCCAATACCCAGCTCCTCTACACACATCTACTCAGGAGCAAAACGTCAGAGTAACTCAAGCAGGCTCCGGATGGAAAGGCCATTTATCCTGCAGGAAAGGCTCCTGGATGAGACATTAAATTAACAGTGCGTTAGAGAGAGGTGGCAGCATCAGCTCTTGCCTGGCCTCTGGGCTACAGGCAGCAGGGTGGGGATCTGCTCTGATTCCCTCAGGAATAAAACCTCTAAGAGACCCCTCTGCAAGATGCAGAGGCACTGAGGAGCAGCAGCGCAGGGCAGCAGAGCTGGGCACGGCTCCGGCTCACTATAAATATCCTGGAGCAGGAGTGACAGCAAAGGCGACAGCTGAACTGCCACCATCCACCCGGGAAGCACAGCGCAGCCACCCGGGGACCTGCCCTGTCTGTCCCCCCACACCTGAGCGAGACCTGGGAGAAAACACCCTTTGTTGTCCCATTGACAAGATCCTGGCACGTTTGTTTGTCCCTGCGGCACAGCCGGGCCTGAGGTGCCCCAGCAGAAGGGCTCGCCAGTGACCCGGCAGGCCAGGCAGTGGGGGAGCCTCTGCCACGGGCACAGGGGACTCTCAGCCGCAGGCACCAGGACACAAACCCATGGAGGTGGCAGCTCTTTCGCTGGAAAACCAGGCTCAGGCCACTTGGCTCCACTGGCTCCAAGCATCCGCATCCCCAAGAGCCCCCACTGACCTCGCTGAGCAGGAGCCCCCTCCCCTCGGCTGGACAACACAGGCTCCCACAGCCCGACCTCAGGCCAGGAGCTGTTGAACACTCTCGTGTCAGCCCTCCCTCTGCTGCTCGACATCTCCTCATTCCACTGCACCGCAGGTGTGCGCAGCACTCAGAGCCAGAGCGGCCGTGGAGCCCCTGCCAGGAGAGCCGGCTCTAATTACACAGGTAACAGCAAATCATGACAACAGACCACCACGGGGACCGGCGGGGACCGCTCCTCCGCTGACACGCTCACTCCCCACAGCCACGGGGATGCAGCCCCGGAGAAAACTGGAGGAACAGGAGGGAGAGAAGGGAGTGGGGGTCCCTTCACCTGCTGTCCACTGCAGCCCTTCTCCCCTGCACCACAGCACACTTGGCTGCTCCCTGGGCACCAGCGAGAGGTCAGGTGGGAGGGAAAAGCATTCCGTGCAGGATGAGGCCAAAGCCACAGCCACACCATGGCACCACCTGCCCTGCGGGGCACCGGGAGCCGCTTCGAGCACTGCCTGCGCATGCAGGGGCACCTCTGGCACACAGCACACACCACCAGAGCCGGAGCAGGGGGCCCATGGAGCCGGCACACCTCGCCCTGGGGAGGGAACCCCAGCCCGGCTCTCCCCACCAGCTCCAGCACCGACCCAGCACCCATGGCAGCCCAAGGGAAAGCTCTGCGGGGAGCAGCCGGGGAGCCCCGTGCTGAACCGGGGAGCCCGGCCAGCCTGACTCACCGGCTGCCATCGCTCCCACCTCGCGGCGGGTGGGCGGCCGCGCCGGGAGGGGCTGAGTGGGGATGCAGGAGAGGGGGGGCTCTGGGGAGGGTGTCCCCAGCGGAACAAGGAAAACAAACCCAAACTCGAGGTATATTCACTGAGCCAGCGTAGCCACCAACGTGCCTATCCAACGGGAGGATCCCAGGCAAAGCCACGAGGACCTGAGCACTGCTCCAATCCCTCATCCTTCCCCAAACTCTCTTCAAACCAGACGTGCCCTCGCAGCGCCAAGTCTCAGAGTGCGCGTGCGTTTTCATCCCAGTCTTTAAATGAGGTCTTTGCTGAGAATTTACAATTCCCTCATGGCCTCAATCTTGCAAAGATTGCTTTTTTAACACTGTTGGGCTTTAATTCTAATAAGCCTCCTCTTTATTACAGAACCAGGTCACATTGCCTTGACACTGCAAGAATATCTTTCATCGGGAAGGAAAACGGAGAAGGGAAAATAGAAATAAAGGAATGGAGGAGGAGAAAGACAGGGGAGACAGACAAATAAAAGCATCTCCCTTCATTCCAGGGACTTTCTGACCCCGGTGAGCAGCTGGCGGGCAGGCGCGGGGCCGGGGGAGCGGAGCCTCCCTGCAGCGCCGCTCGCACCCCGGACGCGCAGGATTATTTCTGGTGCGGCTTCACTTCCCACGCAGCCTCCCACCCTCCGCTGCTGAAAACGCCAAAAGGAGCTGGGGGGGGGGGGGGAACTTGACAAAACTTTGAGAG
>VXAY01005982.1:597284-617410 GCA_013399855.1 Oxyruncus cristatus
CCGCGGCTGCCGCCCCCCGCGCGGGTCCCCTCCCTCTGCGGGGACACCCGAGCGCCATGGGGGGGGCTGGCCCGGCGGCAGCTCCGCACGCGTTCCCACCGCCGCGCCAGAAAAGAGCCGGGTTTTGTCTGTGTCTCCCCCAAAAATGAGCCTCCGGCAGCGGCGCCGGCTGGGAGCGGAGCTGTGGCTATGGGTGCTGCTGCCGGCGGAGGGGCAGGGGCTGCCCCCGGGCTCTCTCCCCATCTCTCCCTGCGCTCAGCAGCGCCGGGCACTGCGGCCCCGCAGCTGGCCAGGAGAAGAGACCCCTGGACAACCCGGATCGGGACACTGATCCCATCACTGTGCATCCACCTGGGCGCTGGGTGGGATGCCCAGACGCACTGCAGCCCCTGGCAGGACAGCAGCAGAGAAGGGGATTTCCATTCCTCACTGCAAACACTGGGAAACCCAAGGCAATGCCGGGAGTCCGCAGGATGTAGGTTTGTAGCATCCTCCAGACTCACTAAAACTCCGTGCGTTGTCTCAGCCCCTTACCCTTCCTTCTCTTTCAGTGCCATTTAAGGATCTGTGGGCAGTGATCCGGACATTCCCACCGCAGCTGGAAGCTTCCTGGGGTGTTATGCAAGAGCAGACCTCTGGCTTTCCCGCCTCTCTCCCGTTTTCCTGCTGCTCACCTCCTCCCCTGGGAAGCCGGCAGAGTGGTGCAGATCTGCACTATCGGACGGTGCAGACCCTGAGCTGCCAGAGGTCTTTCTCAGCCCTTTCCTGGGCTCACTACCCGGCGATCCCAGTGGCTGTTCTGACAGCGGGTCCCTCGTGCTGGGTGGCCAAGTCCCCTTGAGCCCCCCTGGCCCAGAGGATGTCACAGTGCAGTGACAGTGACCTGCTACTCTCAGACCTGACAGCATTCCTGGATGGGGCTCAGCAGCTTTTTCCAGCTCAAATTATTTATTTGTGCTTCCTGTTAGTTAATACTGTGGTGAAGCTCCTCAAGTTCTATTTCCCGTGAAATATCTGGAATATCTACAAGTCTGCTCCAGCCAGCAGTTATTTTCTACAAGCTTAGCACAGGGTCATCTCTGAGATGTTCTCAATCTCCTGCAGAGCCCACCCACAGCCCCAAAAACAGGCACTGCTTCCCCTCCCCTCACAAATCTTCCCTTCCTTCCAGAGGGCTCTGAGGAACACTCCAGAGAAAACCATCAGGGTTACGAGGAGCCACAACGTGAGTGAGGACTACGAATGCATGTCCTGCGCCTCTCCCATCCCCACATCTATTTTGTATGATCCACGGGTGTATTTTTAGCCCTCGGGGCCGCGGCAGCCCCAGTGCCGAGCGCAGCAGCCCTTGTTCTCCCGACAAAGGCAGTGCTCAGCCAGGCCCGCTCCCAGCTCTGCCCTGATGTGCTGCTTCCTCACGCCTCACTGGGGCTGAAGATGCTTTAGGCAGCAGATTTGGAGAACGAGGAGCCAGGAATGCAGGAGAGCTCAGCTCTGCACAATCTTCCCTGCATCTCAAGCCTCCAAGCCGGGTCCTGGCTGACATCCATTCCTAGAAACACAAACTGGTCCCCAGTCCGGAGGTGCAGCCGTGTGAGAGGGAGGTGTGCGTGCGGAGCAGCGCAGAGGCAGCAGTGTGGCATCAGGACGCTGGGATTAGGCGATGCTGGGATTGCTAGGCAACCTGCTGGAGAAGGCCTGAGCCCAGGCTTCCATTCCGGGGCTCCTGAGCAGGAAACCACCCCGAGAGGAACCCACCAGGGGAACCTGCCTGGGGACCTCCAGGAGGGCAAGCCTGGGAACCCAGCCGTGGCAGAGGAGGAGGAGGGGGAGCAGGTGGGGGATAATGGCCGAGGACGTGCAAGAGCAGCAGCAGAGGGAAGAGCAGCCATTGGAAACAGCGCAAGGCTGTTTGTGAACCAGGGGAACAAGTATTACTCTGGGAAAAATATGTTTCTCCTTTTTGCTTAGCTGATTTCACAGCCTATTTGCCATCAGGGCCTTTGTTTGGAGGCAGTCGGAGCTGTTTAAATTACTGTTGCTGGTTTGTTTTTTTCTTTAAGGAGGAAGAGGTTTTCCTCCTCAGAACCACGGCTGGACTACAGAAATGACAAGACCTGCTGCGGCTCCATCTGGGGTTTTTCCTAAACTCAGCTGCTGGAACGTGGAACAGCACAGCCCCAGCACTGGGGATCCCCCCATTCCCCGGGGCCGAGCATCATGTCCCTGTCAGGGCAGTGCCAAGCAGCCAGTCTTGGAATCTCCACGAGGCAACAAAGGCCACTCAGTACCAGGAAGACAAGGAGGTGACAGCCCCCCCACATCGTCCCCCACAGTTCTCAGGGACCCTCAACTGCGAAGTGCCCAAAGCACATCCAGCCCCTCTTCATGACTCTGCCTGAAAAGGGGACATTTGCAGCCTGTTCATCTCTGACACAGCCCCAACAGCTCAAGCCTGGCCCTGCCAGGAGCTTCGCCTGCCAGTGCCGGTGCCCGTGCCTGTTCCACCGGTGCAGGCGGAAGGCCTGGGGGTACGGTGCCAGCTGGAGCTTTCCCCAGAGAGCTGCCAGAACACCAGGTACCTGCACCACCCTTGGCCACAATGGAGACGGTGGGACGACATGGCAGGACCCAGGGTTGTTTTTTTGGGAAGTATCAGATACCCTGACCGAAAAAACCCAAAGCAGAATGTGCAATCCCAGCGAGGAGCTGAATGGACACGCTCAGCCTGCAAAGCACCATGGGGAGAGCAGGGAGAGGCACGCTGATGGGCTCTCCAATAATGCTTTTTTAAATATAATTTCCGATAGATTTCATAGCTAAGTTATGCAACATAATGAGCAAATCTACAATGCAATTGTCATTACACATTAACAGCAAAATCCTGAGCCCCTATTACACTAACAAACTTATTAAATCAGTGAACATTGTGCTGCATCAGTCAATTACTGAAACAATGCCAAGATTGGGAGAACAATCTGATATCCATTACAGGGAGAAGGAGCAGGGATGTCAACAGGGCTGCCTGCAGCACTGCGTGCTTTAGAGCATTCCATGTATTTACGGCGTCGATGGACGCTTCACCTGCAGGCACTTCCCCTGCTCCAGTGGAAGGAACCAGCCTGAAGCCACCCCTGTGCTTGGACCTCGGGTCCCTGCCCAGAGCAGGAGGTAGATGGTGGAAGCACCACCGGCCCCACTGCTGGGATTGCCCCAATGCCAAGCGATGGGCACTGCAGCATCAGCAGCACTCAGTGACAGAAATCACCCTGCAAAGAGGCAAAGCCTTGGGAAAAGTGAGGGAGCCATGGCAGCAGGTGCTGCTGAGCACTTGGACACTGGCTTCCCACTCCTGGCCACCAGCTCAGGGCCCCATCGCTGCCTCTGCCCCATCCCTGGCTGCCCACCCTGAGCCCCTTCCCAAAGCATCCCTGCAGCAGTCACAGTGAGCAGCAAGTGGATATGGAACAGCCAGGATTCAGCCATCACCTTGCTGCCACTTTCCAAGGAGTTGGCATTGGCCTGAGCTGGCAGGTCTGTGCCCACAGCAGAGCTCGGGCTGAGCTCATCCCTGGCTCTGGGACTACAGCCACCCACTGCCACACATATTTACAGGGAAGGGCATTGCTCCAGCACCAGAATGGGGCATGGGAAGGCTGGCAGGGGTTTGGCCCTGCAGCCCCCCCAGCTTCCACATTCCCTTCAACTCCATGAAATCTCATCAACACCAATGTGACATCCTTAGGAGTCTGTTAAATGTGAAATAAGGTGAGCTTGGGGAAACCTGAGAAGATGTCCATGCAAACACCTTAGCAGAGCGTGCCTTGCACCTCGGTGAAGTGATTTGACACAGCACTAATTATGCAAATTAATCATTGGTAAATGAGGTCCCTGGTTATTTATTTATTTCGTGTTCCGTGCCGCAGCCCAGCAGGAGCAGCACTGGGAGAGAGGAGCAGGTCCATTCCGGCTGAGAAGGAATGTTTGGTAACATGTTGCATGATCCAACCTACCCATTTTCTTTCTCAGATGAAATTCAGAATTGATTTGCTGGTATCACACTGCTCCCAGCCCTCAATATGTCATGGCAGTTAATGAACCGTGCCAGGGACTCATTTATAACCCACTATTAGTCGCTTCCATCGCAAAGAGAATTTTTTTTCCCTCTTTGCTCTGATATTCTAAAACTTTAAAAACCAAACCAGACATCACAAAAAAAAAAAAAACCAAAAAAACCCAAAAACACAAAACCACCGGCAACACCAAAATGACCACCAGCTGACAGTCAAACACTTGTGTAATTCCCATCCCTCCTCTTGGACCTGGCTCTCAAGCAGCCACAGAAAGGGTCCTGGACAATCACCCAAAATGCTGCTGATCTTCTCCAGGTTCCTCTCCAGCCCCTTCTCCCTTTGGGCAGAGCAGCTCATGGCATCTCCTGAGCACAGCTGATCTGCTCCCACCTCCTAAACCTGCCTTCACAATCATCCCAGAGGCAAACACTGGGAGCTGGACCTGAGAGGAAAGGGCTTCCACGCCCAATTCCCTCCTGCCCACCGCAGCAGCTGGAGCTGGGATCTCGCTCTGGAGGAGCCTTAGCTTGGAGCAGGGAGGTGATGCTGAGAACTGGAGAGGCCCAGGAAGGCAGCAGCATTCCCCTTCACTCCATTCTGCGTCTGCACGTCAGGATGGCAGCGACAACTCTATCGGGGGAACAAGAGCTAATTAAATTTACCGGGATCATTGAAGAGGAAATTATTTAATATTCTGCATGGAATTTAATATCTGAAACCATGAATGGCCCTGTTTCATCAGAGATCTGTTCCTTCCCAACACTCAACTTTACTTTTCGGAGGCAGCCCAGCCGCCGAGGGACAGGCAGGGACGGGGGAGGACGTTGCCAGTGGGAACCACGCTGCTGGAGCCAGGGAGAAACAAACAGCGGGAGACGGGAGCGCCAGCGGAGCCACGGCCGCATCCTCGGGTGCTCCCGACGGAGCAGCAGCTCCGCGATCCAAGGAGAGCAGCCTCCCAAGGGGCTCTGCTGTCTCCTCCGCGGGAGGATCCTCCTCTTACCATCCACCATTGCTTCCACGCAGAGCTGCCACTGCTTTGGTGAGCACCCGCATCCCGTGGGGCCTTCAGCTGGTGACCTTACACTGTCATCTAGTCCCATGTGAACAGCCAAAAAGGTGCCACTTCTGAAACACCCCCAGTTTGCTATTCCGTCCAAAGAGGAGCCTGAATTGGCCACACCAGGATCCAGGGAAAGGAGAATTTTGCCACAGGGAACCTTCACCTCGGCTGTGCATCCCTGTGGTGCTGCTCACACAGATCAGCCCTGAGCACCTTCTGTGTTGCAGGAGGATCCCAGCACTGAGTTTTCCCATGCTCCATGCTCTCGGCTACTCAGCTTCTCCTGGCTGCAAAGACCCTCCCGATCCCAAGGGCTTGTGGCCACCTCTGTGCCCTTTCTGGCCTGTGTCCCTAAAGCAGCAGGGTGCCAGAGGGGAGACAGGATGTGGAATGCCAAGTGGGATGCAGGGTGCCAGGTTGGAGGTGGGATGCCATCAGCCACCTTCCTGCCCGTGTACGTGGGGACCTCAACCCAAAGGGAGGCTTGGTGGGGCTCCTGTCCCTGCCAAGTGGTGGGTGGGACACCACAGGACTGATGTCCTTCCTCAGCACAGCAAGTTTCCCTGATGCAGCTCAGCCACACTGCTGCAGCCACTTGTCCTGAACCACTCTGTTCCCTACAACACGGCTCCTGCCCTTGGCTGGTAATGAGTTTCTAGAACCCAAATGTCAGACTCTGCTTGCTGCTAAGTCCAGGGATCACTTCTCAATGGGCCCCAAGTTCTGGCCGCCTGCTCCTACAGCCCCACAACAGCCAGTGGGGGCCAGGTCTCTCCAGGCCCCTCAAGCCTTCCTTTAGGGCAGGGGACCCCATATGCCCCAGATCCCATCCAGCCAAGCCACAGCCCACAATCCCCCCTCCCTTGGGCCAAACCAGCTGCAGGAAGTGCCATTCCACAGCCTCAGTGTTGCGGGTCCCCTGTGATTGTCCACAGAGCCAGATTGTCCGGCAGAACCAGCGTCACCCACGTGGAGCAGGAGCCACCAGGCTGGGCTCCCTAAGGACGCACCAGCCTTGTGCTGGAGACCCCCAGCTCCAGCCCCTCTGGCTGCCTGTCTCCCTCTCTCTGCCCTGATAACGTCTTCTTCCCCTCACATACATGAAAGTGATGATAAGTAGCAATAATTTTGCTTCTGTATTTGTGTCACCAAAACTTCCAGCTAATTCCTGTAGCTGCCAGCACGGAGGCACTAATACCTCTGTGAGAGACAAAGCAATTATTTCTAAACATAGCTCGTCCCCTGCATTGTCACCATCCGAAACACCCAACCCCTGGGCCGCTGTCAGCATCTTCCTCTAACTAGCAGGGGGAAAAAAGATAATTTTTTTCCCCAAAAAAACACATCCAGTGGCATCAAGCAAACCAAGATGCACCCAGACCCTTGCTTTCCCCAGCCCCGCAGCACCCGGTCCGTGCTCAGGCACAGTAACTCAAGGTGGGGAGTGACACAAGGCTGTGAATGGGAGTGAGTGGGGTGAGGGGAGTGACCAGGGCTGAGACTCTCCAGTGCCTCAGTCCAGAGCTCTGGGGCTGCTCTGAGACCTGCAACAAAGGCTGTTTGGGTGACAGGGACCCCACTGGGCACAGCAAAGCCCCCCAAAAGAGGCCCATTTTTAGGGGAGGGAGATGGGATACACCAAAAATAGACATCGGGAGCTGGCTCTCCCATGAGTCTGAGCTTCAGCCCCACTCAGCCACCCAACTTCTCTGCCTCAGCAATGCCTCCCTGCTCCTCCCCAGGTGACAGACATGGCACTGCCTGACCCAGACACAGGCACATTAGCTGTGCTCCAGTGTCTCCGTCTGGATGGAGACACAGTGTCTGCTGCAGGACCCTCTGCAGCACCAGACCTTGTTATCCTGTAGGTCTGCTCTCAAGAAATTAAAATGAGCCATAAAATGACAAGTGAAGTGAAATAAGGAATATAAGAGGGAGAATGTAAATGGTGGCATTGGCACGTGTGCAGCACCCTGGTCAGCACAGGCCGAGGAGGGGACACGAGAGGGGGACACAGCTCTTATGCACAGGAGCCCTGGGGGTCCCTGCCCCCTCTCCCAGGAGGGAGAGGTCCCTGCTCACCCTGTAGTACCCCCAGCCCTGCAGAACCCCCAAGGTTTGCACAAAGCCCCCAGATCCATGGGCAGCTCCCGCTCCAAAGGACACAGGGAGGAACAAGCAGCCACAGAGTTAATGAGCAGACACAGACTCCCCACCAAGGGCTGAAATGAGCCAGTACCTGGAGGCAGCACACACCTGGGTGACCTACATACCACTGCTGATGGAATATTTAACGGCTCTTTCCAATGGGTTGGGCACAAAGAACTTCACGGCTCTTGCAGGTAATGAAGTCTCCATCTCTCCTGGCCTCAGATCTCAGAGGTGTTTACAGGAACAGATGGAGGCCAAGCAGGGAGAACAGGAGTGGGAGCTACACCCCTGCCCTGGGATTTTGGCCAGATGCTCACCAGCATCCCAAATATTCATACAGCTCCCAAAGCGAGGGGCTCACAGCCCTGAGCAGGGCACCAGGATGCTGCTTTGGCTGCTTCCCATCTAAGGCCAGTGACATCCCCCTGCCCAGAGCTGCCCAGGCACCTCCAGCCCCGGCTGCTGCATGGGAAGCATCAGGGATGCTCCAGAGCCACCCGCACCACAGGCTGGTCCCAGGGGGAGGAGCCAGCTCCAGGTGTGCTACACCTGCAGCTCCTGTCCCAATCCCAGGGCAGCCTCCCAGGGGAGGGGACCCTGGAATAGCCCCAAGCTGAGGGAGGGGGGCCAGCTCCCTGTGAACTGCCCTTAAAAATATTTCCATAACACTTCATAGTCAACCTGCAGTACCACCTCCAGTAATTAACAGCTACATTTTAATTAAACATTGATTAGCAACTAATTAGTCTAATGATTAGTCACCTGAAGGAGACAAAGCAAAATAGTGGGGCTGCCAAGATAGAAGCTGGAGAAGGCAAATGATGAAAGATGAGATGGAGCTGAAATTTCTCCTCTGCTTCCCTCTGGGCCAAACGTTTCTTCATGGCTTGGTCCTTTACAGATGAAGCTTCTAGGTGAATTTTCCTAATTGTGGCAATTCTGTCAGAGTCTCAGGTGAGTGATGGGGAGGAGACAGAGTTATTTCATCTTTCCCATCAGATCTCAGCCTGTTAATGCAGCTAAAGGGCCTCTCCCTGCCCGAGGAGACTCAGTCTGTCGCCTTAACAAAGCCAGGGAGGACTTCTGTGCCTTCACGACTGCAGCGTCCCAAGGAGATCCCTGTGGAGTGCAGGTAGCCCCTGGGCAGCAGCAAGTGTGTCCCCGGCCAGTGGCCACTTGGCCATCTCTGTTTCTCCCAGTCAGACCCACTTTGTTGTCTCCTGCATGTTGGAGGGGTCTCCCAGCACTCTGCTCCCCCTCCCCATACAGCTGCCCTGCGACGTGCAGGGCTCTGTCAGACCCAGCTGATGGGGGCTGTGCAGGGCTCTGGGATGGAGGAGGATGCAGCAGGCATAGACAGAGCCCTTGGTGGCAGCTGGCCGGGCACAGCACGGCCCGGTGGGTCCCAACCTCCTCTCGAGGGATGCAGGCTGGCAACCTGCTCCCTCTCCCCGCATGTGGTCCCATCCTGATGGAAACACCTCACCTGGGCACGTGCTGCTTCACTGCACTGAGTGCCACGGGTTTGTTCCCTGAGCCCACCCTGCCCCAGTACCTTGGCAGTGGCATCTCCAGGTCCCTGCAGGCTGCTGAGCACCCACCCCACCCACCCCACCCGCAGGACACCAGCTCACGTCATCCCAAAATACACCCTCACACCACTTCTCCCGGTGCAGCCACAGCTTTGCACTTTCAAGGAGCTGGATAGTTGGGCCAGGTCCCAAAAAGCAGCTTCCCCACGTGCTGAGGACTCGTGTTCAGCCCTGTCCTCCAGAACAGGCTCTGTGGGTGACGCTCCCACGCGGCCACAGCTCCGCTCGGAGCGGGCGGCTGCCCCCGCACCCCCACTCATCTACCAGGCCGTGCTGGATGAGGATGTTTATTATTTCCCTGGTCCCTTTTGTGAGATAATCCTATTTACCTCCATCACTTATGCCTCAGAAAATCACTCTGGCTGAGAGTTATGAAAGCACTTACAGCAGCGCTCCCCTGGCGCTCTGCAGCTCCTGCCCTCCCGGCTGCTCTGCCTGAGCATTCCCCCACTGCCCGGCAGCTCTGCAGCCCCTTCCCTCCTTTTTCCTTCCCCTGACAAGGGTCTTCGCCCTTCTGCAAGTTCTAGCCCTCTCTGGGTCTTCCCACTCCCCTCCTTTTCTTTCCATCTTCCCCCCCTGCTCATTCCTGGCTCCTCTCTGGGGTTTTACAGGAAGGGGAAGCAATAATGCTGGAATGTGTAGGGAGGTTGTGCCAAGCCTACACTGAACTGGACCCATCTGGGAAGGGCTGGGAGGCCATGGCACAGCAGCCATGGAGCCCATTGGCATTGCTCACACTGCCCAGGCACAGGAAAATCCACCTGGGAGGTCACCCAAAGGCAGAGGCTAGGCAGGATGGGTGGGCCAGGCTCAGCAGGGAACAGTGGAATTCAGTCTATCTGTGGGTAGCAGTGGGACACACAGCCCAGCCCAGCCCAGCCCAGCCCAGCCAGCGGGACCCGAGCAGGAGCCCCTGAGCCCTGGGGGAGCGTGAGAACCCAGAGCAGGGGGTGGGAAGCATTAAATAGAACCCTCATGCCCTGCCTCGGCTCATGGGGCTGAGGTACACTGATCGCTTCACACATCTCCTCACACGGGGATCGGTGCAATCAGTGGGGTCAGGTCAGGGAGAGGCAGTTGAGTGGATACCGATACCTTCCTCCTCCTCCTCCTCTTCCTCCTCATGCTGGGAATGGCACCTGCTGGGAAGCCCCTGCAGCTCCCACACCAGCTTCCTTGGGACTCCCTGCAGTGGGGCTTCTCAGACCCCTCTGAGCAGGGGAGGAGAGAGACCAGCAGCAGTGGGCAGGGGCCGGCTCCAGGCAGGGAGGATGGGGCTGGGCTGCCTGCGGGCACTGCTGCTGCTGGGCATGGCCTTTCCACGAACTGGGAGACTCAGGAACAGCTGGGAGATGACCAGCCATGCTGGGAGGAGTCCCTGGTTCCCCTGTCCTGCTCACGCTGACCCAGAGAACCCAGCTACATCCAGCTCCCACGCCAGAGCCTCATCCAGCTGAAGGCGTGAGCTCTGGCAGCAGCAGAGGCAGCAGCTCTGGCTGTGGCTGTTTCATGCTTCTACAAAGCAATCTGCTCCTTGGGCTCCTCTGTTCCTCCCTCTTATGCAACTGCACAAAATGTAGAGGAAAACAATCCCCTGGATGCTAATTTATCCGAGGAGCTCGAGCAGCTTTGCACAAGGCGGCAGTTTGAGCAGGAAAAAACACAAAGGGAACAGCCATGTCTGAAAGGCTGCTCCTGATATCTGCCCTGTCTTCCAGGGATTCTGCCCTGCCTCCCAGGATCCTGCCCTGCCTTCTAGGGATCCTGCCCCACTTCCCGGGATCCCACCCTGCCCAGCTCTCCACAGGGGTCCCTGCCCACATCCCTACCTCCTGCATCTGTCACTGCCTGCATCCCTGCCTCCTGCCTCCATCTCTCCTGCCTCTTGTCCCCATCCCTGCCTCCATCCCTCTCTGCCGGATGGGCAGGGCTCTGGTTCTGCTCACCCCCTCAGAGAAGCAATCTGGGGGTGGTGGGAGCAGTGGGATCCAATATCAAACCACCCCCCTGCTCTAGAGCTTTGAGTGCTCCCAGGTGACGATCCCCAGGGACGTGTGGAGAGATCCCAGCAGCCAGCCCGACCATGGCACTGCTGCCAGGCTGGCACGGGGCTGCCCACGCGAGCTGGGGAGCCTGTGGGAGCTGACCTGTGAGGTACCTCAGGGGCACCTCTGCTGCTGTGCCCCTGCTGCTGGCTCCCAGGCACAGCCCGAGCCCCCCACAGCCTCCGGCCGCTCTCCGTGGATGGGGACCTCTGGCAGTTACGGGTTTTGTGGTGCAAACCAGGGTTCGACAGCAGCCGAGGCAGGGGGATTGATTTCTTGCTTTATTTTAAGTGCAGCTAATCTAATAGGTAATTTATTTAAATTGATAGGGCAGAGAGAAATTACGTTTCTCTCATCTCCTAAAGGATTCCACCGTGTCGAGTGACCCGGGTGAGCTGCAGAGCTGGGCTGGGGGTCCCGATGCCTCCCAACAGCTGCCTTGATCAGCATGTCATATTTTTCAATTCATTACAGCCATTTTAGCAAACAACCACTATGGATTTTTTGTTAAAACAGCTCTTGCTGTTAGCCGTGTGTGAGCTGGTACCTGCCTTAACCACTTACAGTAAAGCTTTCCCTCCAGGAAGGGGTCAGGGCTCCCTACAGACCCCCACCTGAGCAGCGAGAGGGGGTGAGGGGTCCCTCAGTGCAGGCAGCTCAGCCCAGGGGTTCGTCCTGCCACCAGAGCCTGTTCCTCACCACAGCCTGTCATTAAAGCCTTTCTGGGATGTGCTGTGGGATGCTCAGAGCCACCAGCCACTGGCACATCAGAGCAGCACAAGGAGAGAGCCCATGCAGGCTGAGCGTGTGGCTCGAACACCTTTGGGAACCACCTTTAGTGCTCTCCATGGTTGTGCTGGGGCACACGGGCTCCTGCAAACAGGCTCCAGCAAACACTCCTGAGCATTTTCGCAGGAGAGCAGGCTCATCTCCAGGCTGCAGCCCTAGCTAAGGAGGGGAAATTGGAGGTGGCAGGGGCACCAGTGACAGCTGGCACCAGCAAAAGCTCATGCTGTGCCAGGGCTGCATCCTTGACAGGGCATTCCCAGTACTGGGCTGTTTCTCTGCCAGTGCCACCGTGGGGATGTGGGTGAGCTCCCGCTTCGTGCAGGGGACAGGGGTACAGCCCTCGCTTATCTGGGTGGTAACACCAACTCTCCTGGCAGAAGGGTAATGCCTGCCCTGCCCACCTGTCCACAGAAGCCCCCAGGCTGCACGGCCAACCCCCACGGGGCCGGGCCAGCCCCACGCTCCCACCCCGCAGCGCTGCCGCAGCCGCTGCCGCCGCCTCGCACGTCCCAGCGCTCCCTCCCCACAATAATTCCAATAACGAGTAAATCGCTGTTATTCTGTGCCCAGCTCTTCTGATCCATCCTGATGAGGACCTTCCCCTCACTGCCTCAAAGTCACAGGGTGGAGGGACACATCCTGCAGACACAGATCCCCAGGGAAGAGGACAGGCTCTGGGAGGACTGCAGGGTGGGGGGTGATTTCTTTCTCTGGGTCCCCTAGGAAGCCCTGCAAGCTGTGTCTGCGACCCCAATAAGAGGCAATAAATAGGGATGGAGAAGGGGGGGCAAGGCAGGGCATTAAGCCCTTGGTGGAAGCTCCTCAGCATCTCCATCACTGCCCAGGCTCTGCACCACCAGTGATCCTGCAGAGCCTCCCCAGCCTCCCTGGCTCCCAGCAAGAGCCAGCCCGTGGCTCTCAGTGAGACCCAGTACTGTGGCAGGTTTATATCAGATGCTGCTCGGTGTCTCATGTTGGCTGCAGGTGATCCCACCACTGCCACTGTGGCTGCACCGAGCTCGCTGTAGATCTGATTAGCCGATAAGGGGCATCAGAAATGCAACTTGTTGCCTATTTCCCAGAGTAATTAATTTCATCTGTATTGAACAAATGACATAATTTGAGGATTTCTGGGTTATGGATTAACTAAAGACCAGATGAGAGCATCCTCATTGGCTCTGAGATTAATTAACAGCATGAGGTGAAGCAAGCTCTCTCCTCTCCCTTGACTGCTGCAGTTTTAATCCACCTGCCTGGCCCTGCACTGTCCTGCCCTGGGCAGCAGCACTGCCATCAATCAGGGCACAGGAGCTCTGGCCAGCACTCCTTCCCACACCAGGACACTGGGGGATGCCAGGGAATAAAGCCACATTTTATGGTTCCTCGAGGCTTCTTGCTCCCCTGCCCAGGTGAGCACTCCATGATCTACCTCCTCCCTGCCCTGCTCCATCTCCTCCTCCCGGGGCACAGACTCAGGCCAAGGATCTCCCCATACGCACCTTCAGCCTCACTGAAAATTTTCTGTGTGGGGCCAGGCAACGGGGCTTAGTGCAGCGTTTATTCATGAGCCAGGCATTTATTTAATGTGCCTTGCGACGCAGGATCAAAGATCCAGAGCAGCACCTAATTAATTATTTTTCCCTTCTTCTGTACCATCCCCTCACTGAGCGCTGAGGCCCCAAACGGAAAAGCTCCTTTCCAACTCTGCATAATGAGATGGATTTGGACCCCAGCAAATTTGTTCAGTTTTATGGAGTATTATAAGAAAACGCTGTGAAATTAAGTTCTGTCTTTGCTATCACGCCATGGCCATCAGAGCGCTTTTATGTACGGCACTGAGACTAAAAGATGGGAAAGGGAGTCCTTGCTGCAGTAATGTGGCGACCGGGGAGAGGGAGGAGCCGTGCAATGAGGATGACATGGTGCCGGGTTAGCCTGGGAAGATAATGAAGGAAACAAGAAAGAGATGCAGATGAAGAGGGCTGCAAGCAAAGAGCCTGGAACTGGAGCGGCGGCAGCCAGGAGGCTCCGGCTGTGGGGAGGATGGGGGGGCCGGGGACGATGGGGAGGACAAGGAGGGATTCCTTCTCCCACTTTTCCCTCTGTAAAGTGCTCCAGCAGCCCCACTTGTGGCATGAGGAGGCAAGTGCCATCATGCTGGGGACACAGCAGAAACCCCCAGGGAGGTTACTCTTGTCCGGCACATCCCTGCCTGGCCTCGCTCCTGCTGCCCCAGCAGCAGCCCTCCCATGCCAGCTCCTTCTCTGCCTGATGATCCCTTCTTGTTCTTTCTCCCCCCTCATCTCTTCCCACCCCCAGCCTTCCGCCCCCTCCTCTCCTCATCAGCCCTGCTCCCCCGCATCTACCCCGGAGTGAGCTATTTTTTCCCTTGGCAACTTTATAACCCATCTACTTGCCTGACAGCAATTAAGTAATGCTTCACTTCCAATCCCATGGCCCATAAACATTGGGAAAGGAAAATGTTAGAAAGAAGCAAACAATCAGATCTGCACACGTGCACACACACGTGCACAGACAGACGGGGACAAATGTGGAGGACAGGGGGAAGCTGGCGGGGACGGCTGAGCCCCTTCTTGGTTGAGAGGCTGGAGAACTCCTCACACAGACCCCAGCCCCCCGAAATGCGTGGCAGAGACGAGAGGTTTCCATAACACACAGGAAGGCGAGCAGCATCATACGTCCCCACAGCTCACAAGCCCCAGCCCCCTGTGCCCAAGGCTGGCTCTCAGCCTGCTGCCCTTCCCCTGCCCCAGCACTGCCCCTCGCAGCTCCAGCACTCACGGAGAAATAAAATGGCAAAAAAGCGCACCAAAAGAAAAAGAGGCAGCTCATCCCCCTGCTGTGATGGATGGGATTTTTTGGTGCCTGACAGGCCCTGAGCCTCTGGAGAGCGGCACGGATAAATCACACCTTTCAGTTTGCTGTGAACATCTTCACTTTCCCGGGCTGGCCGGCACCTGACACAGCAAACCATGGCACCAGCACAGCACCAGCACAGCGCTGGTGTGGGGGCACAGTGGGTGCCCCCCGAGCCTTGGCCACCTCCTGAGAGCTGCTCCTGCCCCGCCTCTGCTGTGCAGACCACTGGGAACCTGCACTGAGGGGACTCAGCAGACACACTTCCTAATTTCCATGAAAGCTGGAATGAGGGATTGGCTGGTTTGGGAGTGCCAGGTTGTGCCAAAAATGTGCTCACTGGGCACAGAGGCGGATCAGCCCCTCCGGAGGAGCCACCCTGAGCCAGTGGCGATGCCCATGCCCAGGTCTCTGCTGGCCCTGCACCCAGAGGCAATGGGCTGGGGCCCCATGAACCACTGCTGGTGGGGCTGCCCAGCTGGGGAAGTAGCAGGACTGGGGCTGCTTCCGGCAACGTGGGTGCTCAGGGAGCTGCTGTCCTTCACCACCCACCACAGGACATGCTCTGTGTGCCGAGGGAAGGGTGTGGAGAGCCCAGGGTGCTGGAAGCACTGCCTGCAGTTAGGGCAGGATGGGAAGGGGACATGGACCAGACCTTGGTGATGGTTCCAGGGATGCCCACGGAGGAGCCACACCAGGTGCTCCATCCCACAGTGCTACCCCAGGAAAGGGGATGGGGAATACTGGTGCAGGGGCAAACACAGCTTGACTAAAACAAGCTCCTTTCCATCCTTGGAGGAGCTGAAGCACAAGCTAAGAAGAAACAAGTGACCAGTCAGCAAGAGAGCACAAAATCAGGGTGATTACTGAAAAGCTCTGGACATGGCTGTGAATCCCACGGCTGCCAACAGCATCCCCAAGCTATTAAGAGAAAAATCAAGATGTGGACAGAATTAGATTGGCCATAGGTGAAAAATGGCTCAATTATTTCTAGTGCCAGAACCACAGAAGGACATTTCCCTCTGTTCCTGATCCACAACCTCCCACTAATTAGCAGAGCTCGCAGAGAGAAAAATGCTCCGAGCTGCAGAACGAGCCACAGTGAGAGACCCAACGCACCGTGTGCATTTGTGTGTGCTGTGTGAGCTGGGATGGAGCACCGTGCCGGCAGAATTCCACAGGCTGGTTGGGATCAGACCAGCTGTAGAAGGTGTGAGAGGTGATTTTTGCCCTCTGGGAGGGCAGAGACAGACCCAGGCTCTGTGGTGACAAGGACTGTCCTGGCTCTGGAGAGGGATATCCTGATCCCACCACTGTGCCAACGCCACCTCCTTTCCATGCTCACACTGTGGCCCAGTGTCCTTTCCCATGTGAATGCCATGGCACGGGGTAACACCCTGCAGGAACAGAGGATTTGCAGGAAGAAACAGGGATCCCTGAGGTTGGAATCAAGAATTCCTGAACCTGCAGAGGCACTGAACGGGATGGAGGAGCAGGGCTGACCAGGGAGGGCAGAGCTCTGAGCAGAATCCAGCCCAGCACAGGGCTCTGTGGGGCCAGGCTGGAGGGCAGAGGTAACCACAGGCACTGGCTCCCCAGCCTCTCCGCTCCTTTTTGCAGGGATCTTTTAAAAGTACTGATGCATAAGACAAAAAAAAAAAAGTTACCAGGAGGCCCTGCCCCTTCCCTGCCAAAGTTCGGAACATGCTGTCATCAAGAAAAATGATGCTGGCAAGAGAGAAACCCGCTGGGGTTGCTGGCAATTTCCCAGGCTCCAGCCCCAATGAGTGTTTATCAATAATTCCAGGATCTGGCTGTCGCGGGCGCTGACGGGAGCGCGGGCAGGGAGAGCGCGGGCAGGCGGGTGTCAGCACAGCCACGGGCGGGAGCGCTGGGAAGGGAAATCAATTAACGGCTCCGCAGGAGCAGGGATTTGCCGGCATTACAGGGAAAGGGCTGTTCGCTCGCCGGCAATAGGGAAACGCTTAGACGGTGCTTGGTGACACAGAGGCACGTCCCAAGGCAGGGTGAGCCGACAACACGGCCAGCCCAGCCCCAGGCAGAGCCAGGGATGCCCACAACTGATTCCCATGGGAGAGGGAATGACAGAGCAGCAGTACTGTGTGTGCTGAGCTGTGTCAGCCTGGCCCCAGCTGCAGGTCAGAGCTCCCAGGCTCCATCCCTGCAGCCATTCTCAATGCTACTGTACACCCTTCCACCCAGGATGGGATGGGAGGCCCAGCTGGCAGCAGGTGAAGGTATCCCAGCTCAGGGGGAGCAGAGCAGGGCCCTGGCCCAGGCTCCCAGGACCTGCCTGAGCTCCTCTCACCACTCTGTCCAAGCCCTCCTTATGCCAGACCTGGCATTCCTTGATCACTGCTAATACATCCATCCTCCATGAGCTGCTCTAACTGCAGTAGGGCCCCAAACTGCCCTGGGGTGCCCAGCTCCATGTGAAACAAAGAAAATCCCTCTTTTATTTAGGTTTTAAACCTGTTCCCTGACTGTTTCACTTGATGCCACCTGTTATGGGAACTAGTAAATACCCATTTCCTATTGCTTTATACTACTCCTGAATTTAAAGAACCCTATCCTTGATCACCTCTGTTGTCTCTCTTTTAACCAAGAGAATCCTGTTTTATCATATTCTGCTCACACAAAGCTACTCATGCTTTTGTTCAGCCCTGTCATCTTTCCTTTTACTTTCTTAGTTCAACTCCCTCCTGTCTGTGACTGGGCCCCCAAACCCACGCAGCGCTGGCACTGTGGCACAGCCCAGAGCACTCCAGCACATGTTGCCACCCGCTTCCCTTTGGTCTCTTCCCTAATAAAGACTAATAAGCAATTTGCCTGATTTGAACAAGCTCAGAGATGGCCTTTTCACTGAACTACCCATGGCGCTGTGAGGTCGCTTTTCCTGAGCAGGAATATGAAACTAAAGGTCAGTGTCATGGCTTTGGGTGTTCTCACCGGTGTTACTTGGATTTGGAAACCTTCACCTGCCATTTTGCCCCCCAGCCACTCACACTGTCAAATTCTCCACACTCATGGGAGCCACAGCTCCAAAGGGGGCACAGACCCAGCCTGGCACCCTCTGACAGAAGAGTCCCCCAGAACCCAAGCACCAGTCCACAGCAGCAACAGCTGTGAATGTGCCTTCATATGTGGGGAGAACACACCCATCAGCCAACCCTTATCCTTCTAAGAACACCTTCCCTCCCTGGCTTTCCCAAGCTCCTAAAATTCCATATCCTGTTCTTTAGGAGATAGCAAGGACTGCCCATCCTGATGCCTGCAGCAAGACATGTCCCTGGCACCCCATGTCCCACCCAGATGGGACACATCCCTTGGCACCCTGTGCCCCAGCTTGGCCTTCCTAGGACCAGCCACTTCCCTGCTGGAAGGAATTTGGTTTTGAGCATTTGTCCCAGCATCCTAGTAGAGATCAGACCGGGAGTGCTCCTTCCTGCACTGCCTCTGAAAAGCTTCAGCTGTCCCTTCTGAAAGGAACATTTATCAATATTAATACTCTGCATCATGTCAGACCTTCTCCTGTATTTCTGCTCCCTCCCCAAGCATCTTCCCTGCCTGTCCTGCTCCCAGCAGTGAGGCAATTCCGCAGGCAGGGCCTGTGCTGCTGGGTGTTCCCGAGCACAGTCCTGGGGTGGCTGTAATGGATTGGTGACACCGTTATATTTATTGGCATTTCAGAAGAAAGGAAAAGGCTACTGGGTGATCATATGTTCTTGTTGTATTATTTAAGAGAAGCCATTTGAGAGCACAGAAGAAACAGTGTCTGCTCCCAAAAGGAGGGAAAATAATGGAGGGGAATATTTGCAAAAAGCTCAGTTAAGTAAATATTTTATGCCCAATAATGTTACGGCTTTTGAATGATGCATGTGAGAGAGTTGAAAGGAGGTGAGGCACAGAGTGAGGAGCATGTGGTGAGCATGGAGGTGTCGGTATGGGGAGAACACAGCGCCCTGGTCAGTACCTCTCACCCTGGCAGGGCTGTGCCGCTCGCAGGAACTGCGGCTGCCTTGTTGCTTTGCATGGGAGAAAAATCAGGGAGCAGGGACCAGAGAGTAAAGAACAGGAAGACAGCAGGCGAAGGGATTGCCCTGGGCCAGAAGGAAAAGGCAGGCAGGGGAAGAGAGGGAAGGGCAGTCAGTGTGATGGCTTGTAGGGAGGAGAGCAGGGCCAGCACAGAGGAGGGACATTTCCCTGGGCAGAGGAATTCTCCTCCCGGCAGGCACAGGGTAAGCATCTAGCACAGGGGAAGCACAGAGAGGGGTAAAATACCATTAAGTGTAATAAGAAATGTACTTAATCAATGAGCTCTACAGCTGAGGATCAATGGGAGGCAGACACAGCCATTAGCTAAGAAAGCTGAGGAAGAGCCACGGACTCAGATGCAGTGGTCAGTGCCAGGATTAACTGAGCAGCAGAGGAAGGGTCCCAAGTGGAGAGCAGAGCCAGGCTGTGGCCACAAGGCAGGACTGACCTGCTCTGCAGGTCTCAGACCCCAAAAGGGAACAGAAAGAGGAGCCCAAGCCATGGGCTGCTGAGGAGTCTCATGCTGGGCCCTGGGAAGTACCATGGACCCTGGGCAGGACGTGAGTATTCAGCACCAGGGAATGTGACTGATGATGCCAGGGAAAAGAAGGGGCTTGGGCCCCTCATCATTCTCCAGGGCTGCTGCTTGGCTGCAGAGAGCAAGAGACAGGGTTTTCCACCTCTGCTCACCTTGAGCACTGGCCGACTGCTCCCCATGGACCCCCACATGAAAGCAGCTCAAACTAGACAGCAGAGGTCACCCTCCCAAGAAGGGGTTGCACCAGCCCAGGTAAACAGAGCCGCTGCTGAGTCAGGGCTTGCCCAGGCCCCAACCTTGAGCGTCGTCGCGGTGCTTCCCTGCCCCGGCGCCTGGAGCCCGTCCGGGTGGTGCCAGCGTGTGGCTGAATCACCACACACAGGGCTTCCTCCGGAGAGAGTCTTGATTTTCAACCCAGGAGCAAATTTAGCACTGGGGAAGGCAGACAGTGAGTGGGCACAAGCTCCAGGGCTCTGACAGTGCTGCCGCTGAGACACTCCCCAGGCTGCATCAGACCCCCGGCTCCTCCAGCCAGCCTGACCCCAGTGCTGAACTCCAGCTCTGTGCTCCAAGGCTGTCCCTCTCAATCCTGACCCCTGCTAGTCCCTTCCCACACTCGCCAAAACTTGACGGCCAGAGCCCGGTTGGCCCAGAGCCAGCAGGGAGGAGCAGCGTGAGGAGAGACTTCGGGGACCAGATGCAGAGGTAGAGCTGGCTCAGAGCGCTCCAGCCCGGGGCTGTGCTCGAGGCAGAGCTGCTGTGCGTGCCCGGGAGGGGATCGAGAGCGGCTGTCCCCGGAGTCCCTCCCCGGGGTGAGTTCCCTTCTCCCGCCGGGGCTGAAATTCCATCCCCGATCCCAGGAGCTGCTCCGGTCCCCCCCGGCGCACAGGGCTCGGCCTCCAGCCTCCAGCTCCCGGCCCGGGAGGGGCTCGGCCTCCGGCC
>VXAY01005982.1:617628-630758 GCA_013399855.1 Oxyruncus cristatus
AGCCACCCCCGTGCTGGTGAGTGGGTCCAGCTCCGCGGCCAGACCTGCACGGACACCGCACAGCTCCCGCAGGTCCAGGACTCTCGGAAACAACAAGGGAGCAGTTTCTCGGGGGTAAGACCCAAACTCTTGCCCACCGGTACCGGCATCCATGTCCTGCCCAAGGAACCCCCCCGCGGCACTCAAAGACTCTTCTCCCACCTCCTTCCTCTTTTCTAACCTTTCCAAGCTGCTTGGCTGGAGCACCTTCCTCCCTCCATCTGCTTCAGAGCTCAGGCCAAGTCCAGGACTGCTCCTGGTTCCACGCAATGCCCTGTCAGTGCTGCTCTGCTCCTGACCTCGCGGCTGTTACAACACCCATCGCTCCACCCACCTGTCCCAAGTGTATCCCATCCCCAGCAGCCCCACGGACCTCCCCCCACTGTCACCCCAGACCCCCCAGGTACAGCACTCCTGTTCTGCTCACGGGGCAGCTTTAACCACAAGGTCCTGGCACAGGAGGTTTTAATGATGCTGATGAGCTTATCCAGTCCTTGGTGCTCAGCAGCTGCGTGCTGGGAGCAGAAAGGGGCACTGAGGACACTCACTCCACATCTGAGCTGGGCAACCCTGGTTTGTTCAGTTCTCTCCTCATTCTCCTGCCACCTCTCTCCCTTTTCCCTTCCATCACCTTCTTTCCACAGCATATGCAACACCTGAGCCATTGGGGTGGGGCAGGACAGTGGGATGAGCAAAGCAAAACACCCACTTGCTCATCCTCCACGTTATATCCAAGTGCACCAGAGCCAGCTGTGGCTCAGCTTTTCCCAGGGGGATGACACCACCCACCCAGAGCCGCCACAGTCTCCCACCTCTCCTGCAGTGGCTCAGATCCAGGGCTCTGCCATCCTTCCACTTCCCAGCACTTCCTCCCTCTGTGTTCAGGCAGAGCAGGACCAAAAGGGCTCTGAGAGGGTGGGGGCTTTTATAACAGGTCCTTCAGCCCCCTCCCTCCAGCAGGGAAGGCTCACCAGCAGAGCCAGCCCAGGGGTTGTCCAGTTCCTCAGTCCCATCACCAAGGAGAAGCCTAGGCCATGGTGGTAACAGATCCCCACAGAACCAAGTGACCACTCTTGTGGAGCAAAGTGTGGCACTCCTGACCGAAGTCCAGGTGGCACCCTGAGAAATTTGCAATCTGATTATCCCTTTGAAAATGAAGAAGTAAAGAAGGAAACCTGCCCAGCCCCTGCCTGCCCAAACTGCTCCCCGACCCTGCCCTGCACTGCCCGTGTGTCCACACGCCCCAGGGAACTGTGTGTTTGCCCATGGGGTGCTGAGCACGTCGCTTTTTCCGAAGGCTGGAAACAGGCTGGGCCGCCGAGTGGGGCACTCCCATTGGTGGGTAACTTCTCTGGGCTCCTGGTCTCTACTTTTTAGCCCCTTCATCAGTCTTCGCACAAGTGCAGGATGGACAGTGTCGGCCCCAACGTGCTTAGCAGGGACCATGTCCCCAACGAGCTGCTGACAGCTGGTGGTGCCTTCAGAGCTCAGTCCTGTTCTCAGGAGGGTTTCCAAGGATGCAGGATCAGTGCTGTCAGCATGGAGCCCGTGCTCTGGAGGACGCTGAGCAGGGACACAGTGGGCCCAGAGCAGCCACAGCCCCTCGGGCACATCTGCACACGGAACCAGCGCCTGGGGCGTCGTTAGTGCAAAATCAGCTGTTTTAGGTGGAACTTGCAGTGTCCCCAGGCAGCATGGCCAAAGGTGATGTTCTTTATTGGTGCCTCGTGCTCCTCAGATACCAAATATCAAAATGTGCTTTGAAACACTCCTGGTATCAAATATTCCTTGGAGATTAGAGCAGTGCTTCCTTCTAGCTCATCTCTTCCCTCCCAGCAGAGCCGATGAACATGATACGTTATCAGGACCTTCCTGCGCTGTTTGCAGTGGCACAGGGACTTGGTGATGCACCTTGGAACAACACACTGAATATTTAGGAATTTCCCTGAGCTTAGTAAATGATAACATCTTTATCATGTGAGCCCTTTAAACCCTCAGTGCTGCCAGGAGCCTCTGTCCTCGATGAAGGACAGTATCGGGCCCAGGGCACTGATAGAAAATAGTTCCTTGAGTAAACAGCAGCATCAGACTGGAGAGAGGAGTGCTGGGCTGGCAGAGAAAGGTGCTGGACTGGCACAGAGGGGTGCTGGGCTGGGAGAGAAGGGTGCTGGGCTGCCATCAGTCCAACACTGATGCCCTCCATTAGCAGAAGGGGTTGGCTCAGGGCTGGAAGCACAGGGCAGGATTCATCCCAGCATTTCCACTGTCTGCAAACAGAATTTCCAAGGCTGCACTCCCAGCTGGTGTTCACCATGAGGTCCCTGGTGGGAATGCTTGGACCACTCACAGTGTCCTTGCAAGATTATCCTGTGTCACAGTGGGGAAACACACACACAGGTGAAGAGATGCTGATGCACCCTGAGGAATTGGTCCAGATGGGAACACTCAGGATGCTCAGGGCTACAAAGAGACTGTCATTCATCCAGGGAGGACAAACCCATTTGCCTGAGACTCCTCTGCCCAGCTCAGCCTTGGAGAAAAACACCAAGGAACAACCCCACACAGTGCTGGGGAAACTGGTGGAGATGGCCCTGCTTGGCGAGGAGGGGATGCAAAGAACTGAGGAATAAATCTGGACCTGAGCAAAGGGAGATCAGCAAAGATGTAAAGGTTGGGAGTTCAGAGCACAGGGAACTAAGGCAACCTCTGTTACACAACTCTGTAAATGCCTTAAACTCAGTTTTGCTGAGAAATGAGTCGTCAGCAGTGATTAAACCCTGGAGAAGCCATAAACCAGCAGATATTGATAAAATGGGATGCTGATAACGGCAAAGCTCAGCAGTGTGTAAGTGGATGAGGGTCATCCATGGCGAGCAACAGAGCCCAGGCAGTGGCAGCTGGGCTGATGGGATACAGGGGCTTCAGAGCTGGGGTCACCCTCTGGAGCATCTCTGGGGGTTGATGCATGGCCAGGATCCAGGGAAGATCCTTCTTCCCCAGTGTTTAGCTCCACAAAGCCACACTGGAGAACCTTGGGTAAATCCAAGCTCCTCCCTGACCCTCTGAGCCCCCATCTTGAGGTGGATGAGCAGCCCTGGGGGGGTGAGTTGCCTTCTGAGGCCAAACTGCTGACCACAGGGCAGGGCACCGAGAGCCAGGAGTGGGGAAAGGACACCACAGTGGGCTGAGAGGGATGGCAGTGGGGACCGGGGGGGGCTATGGAGGGCAGTTCCCAGCCTCCCACCACACCAGCAATCCTTCCCATTCATGCATTCATCCCCACTGCCTCTGATGGAAGAGGCAGATTTGGTGTTTGACCCATCAGGAAATTTAAGCTAATCTACTGCAGTGAGACACAACCAGAGAGGCTCTGATACGAAGTGCTGGCTGAAGCCACACACCCCATCAGCAACTGCAAGATTAGATAAGTACTGAACTTAGTCCCATCCCACACATATTAATGCGAGCTCTCCAGACATCTGGGCTATTCCAATTCAAGGGCATGAAGATGCTCCCATCACTGGGGCTGCTATTTGCTGCCCTCTCCTTAGCAAGATGCATCCCCCTGCAGCAGGCGCCCAACCGCAGCAAACTCCTCCTGGTGTCCTTTGATGGTTTTCGGTGGAACTATGACCAGGACGTGGACACCCCACACCTCGACACTATGGCTGCAGATGGGGTGAAGGCCAAGTACATGACTCCTCCCTTCATCACCCTCACCAGCCCATGCCACTTCACTCTGCTGACCGGTGAGTACCCCGGCCACAGGAGCTGCAAGGAGGGCTGGGGAAGGGCAAAGTCAAGGCTTATGCATCAGTGAAGGACACGCTGTCAGGAGCTCCAAACCCAGCAGCACACAGAGCTTTAGAGCAGAGAAACAGTAAGGGCTGAGAAAATGGCAGATTTAAATTAGATAGGAGGAAGAAATTCTTCCCTGTGAGGGTGGTGAGGCCCTGTGGCAGCTGTGGCGGTCCCACCCCTGGAAGTGTTCAAGGCCAGGTTGAATGACACTTGGAGCAGCCTGGTCTAGTGAAACATGTCCCTGCCCATGGCAGGGAGGTGGAATCAGGTGGTTTTTAAGGTCTCTCCCAACTCAAACCACTCGGGGATTCCATGAACTGAACCTGTATTTACCAAAAGTAAATAGTGCCACAACAACCCAATAGCCTCCTTTGGTAAGATAAATTATTTTTTAAACAAGGGAGATGCTCTAAATTTAATCTCTCTGGACTTCAGTAATGCATTTGATACAGTGCCACATGGGAAATCATTAGTTAGAGAAGATGAAGATCAGTACAAAATCTGTAACGTGGGGAACTGAGGGGCTACAGAAAGAGGATGCAGGGGATGCTGAGAGGAGATTGTCAAGCTGGAGGGAGGGCACCAGGGGAATTCCCGAAGAATCGATTTTGGAGCCAATCTTATTTAAGATTTTAATTAATAACCTTGGCATAAAAGAGTGGAGCATGCTAATGAAAACTGCTGATAGGCAAAGGAAGGGAGGCAGCGTCAATATGAGGGAGGATGGGGATATCATGCAGAAGGGACTGCACAGTCCTTGGGACCAGTATAGTAAAAATAGCACAGAATATAAGAGTCAAAGTGCAAAAATCTCCCTTCTGATGGGAACTTCTCCTGCTCACTGACCTCGTGGGTTTAGGTGAACATGGGATAACAGAACCTGCCCATGCTGGGAGGGCAGGAGAAATTGCAGGTGGCACCAGTGCCTGGCTTGATCCAGGTGAGATCCACCAGATACCAACACGTGCACATGGGAAGCAGCATTCTCCCAGCATCTCCTTCCCTGCCCCAGGACCCCACTTTATATGAGGCAGTGGGAGGAAGGGGCAAAGGGAGAGGTGGGAGGGGGAGGCCAAAGGTCCCCACATCACCCAGCACAGGGGTGAGACCTCCCTCCCCAGCACAGCCTGGCTCACCCCTTCCCCCTTGTCTCTCCCTCAGGGCGATACCTGGAGAACCACGGGGTGGTCCACAACATGTGGTTCAACACCACCACAGGTGTGAAGCTGCCCTACTACACCACGCAAGGCATAAGCAGCTGGTGGGACAACGGCAGCCTGCCCATCTGGATCACTGCCCAGAGACAGGCAAGTGGGGCACCTCCTCGCACGCACCGACCCCGCACAGACCCATCCCACCTGCCATCCTGCAGGAAAAGCTACGGGCAAGCCATGATCCCTGGTGGCTGTGAGTTCCCAGCCTCCCTGAGAATGTCAGGCTAATTAGACCAGCAAAAACCAGAAATCCCCAGACACTGGCAGGAATAATTATGATCATTCTATTAAAAATCGCAAAAAATAATAGATGCATTTCAGCTTTATTAAGACATTAATGAAACAGGTTATACTGTTCCTGTTTAAAGAAGCGTCAGCCCCAGTTCCTCAGGGAACATCCTGAGTCTGGGGGTTCCATACACCTCAGGGCACACGCAGGGCAGGTGGGTGGCAGCCCTGGGGGCCAGTCCCCTCTTCCCTGGGAACTGCAGCAAGCCCAGCAGGCTTTGAATCTGGCTTTAAGACAGGACCTGAGACCTGGCCCAAGACATACACCTTTTGCCCGTATTTACCTGCCAAATTGGCTCCTCTGACTTCAATAAAACACAACTTAATGTCTTGATGATCAAGAACCAGAGGGCCCATGCAAGCTGCAAATGGGTCACTGGTTCCAAAGTTCTAACTGGTGTTACTAACACAGTGAGAAAACCAGTGTGACAGGGCAGTGCTTTCAGTTAATCACTTTCAATTGGCAATGAGCAAAAAAACCTCAGTAGCGGCAGTGGAGACATTGGGGGCTGAATGAACTAACCATGTTAGGAGGTGGCTGCACTGATAGATGGAGAGACACTGCCAAGCGAGTTCGGGGGAGTTTATGGAGTGTCTCCACTCACAGGGTTTGAAGACAGGCTCTATCTACTTCCCTGGAGGAAGAGCAAAATACCAAGGGGAAGAGGTGACCAAGAAGTTGGTGGAGCCTGCCATATTCAACTACAGCAACGAAACCAACTGGAGGCAGAACATCGACACGGTCATGGAATGGTTCACAGCGGACAACCTCGACTTCATCGCACTCTACTTCGGAGAGCCAGACTCTGCAGGACACAAGTTTGGCCCTGAATCCACACAGAGGAAAAACATGATCCAGCAGGTGGACAGAACCGTCGGTTACTTGAGGCAGCGTATCCGGGAAAGTCGCCTGGAATCAAACCTCAACCTCATCATCACATCTGACCACGGCATGCAGACCGTCATAAAGACCAACGAGATTCTTATCCGGACCATAAGCAACTTCACATTCAAGGACATCGACTTTGAACTCTTAGATTATGGACCAAATGGACTCCTGGTGCCAAAAGAAGGGAAATTAGAGCATGTGTACTCAGTCCTGAAAAATGCCCACCCAAAACTGCACGTGTACAAGAAAGAAGAGTTTCCAAAGAAATTCCACTATGCCAACCATCCTCGGATCACCCCACTTGTGTTGTACAGCGATCCAGGATATGTGATCCATGGGGTAAGGTGTATCCACAGGCATATTCTACTGTCCTTTGGGATGAGCCTTTCTCCTCCTCTTCCTCTCCCAGCACCCCAGCGCTCACCCAGCTGTAGGCCTTTATGCTGACTGGTCTCCCTAAAACCAGATTGAAATTCAAGCTCTTTGTGTAAAGATCTTCTCTACTGTTGAGAAGATAAAATGTCCAGAAGCCTTGGGGTAGGATTTGCACAAATGCAAATATGTGTGTCGGGATCCTCTCCTAGCCTGGCATGAAGGGAAGGTCCAATGTTAAGGCCAGCAGGCAGCTTCCCATGGGAAGCTCCTCAGTACAACAAAATTTGGATGTGCTGACATTTAGGGAGGGAACTTGCAGGATGTAGTTGCTTGAGAGGGGTGTCTGGGAGCACCTCCAGCTTCTGCAGAGTATAACACCGATCAACTTCCAAAACTGAGAGGAACCAACCAGACCATCAAACCCTGCAGGAGCAGAACGGAGCATGCAAGGTGGGAGACATGGGGGCACCCAGTAGTGCTGCTGCCCCCTGGGGCCGTGCTGGGGGTGGAGGGGTGGGGTGCTCACATCCTCACTCTCCCCTCCAGAGGATCAAGGTCCAGTTCAATAAAGGGGAACATGGTTTCGACAACGAGGACATGAACATGAAAACCATCTTCCGTGCTGTGGGACCGGCCTTCAAGAAGGGGCTGGTGGTAGAGCCCTTCGAAAGCGTCAACGTCTACGCCCTCCTCTGCGAGCTGCTGGGCATCACCCCTGAGCCCCACGATGGCTCCCTGGAGGTCACCAAGCCCATGCTGCGAGGGTTGGAGGACTCTGGGAGTGAAGGTGGGCACCGGGAGTAGCAACAGGCACTGGGGGTGACAGTGGGCACCAGGAACAGCAACAGACACCGGCAGCGGCAGTGGGCAGCGAGGGTGGTGGCAGGCATCGATGAGCACCGGGGGTGGGCACCGGGAGCAGCGGCAGGCACTGGGAACTGGCACTGGGAACTCGTACCGGGAGCGGCCCCGCCGGGATTCCCGCGGGCACAGCGACACCTGGCGGTCGCCGCCCGGCGGCTCCGGGTCCCGGCCCCGCCCCTCCCTCCGTCCCCTCCGCCGCGGGGCCCCCCGGGCTCGGTGACCGGGCAGGGGTCACCGTGTCCCCGGGACGGGGGTGCTGCCCCCCGGGGGAGGGCTGGCACTGACCCCCCTCTCGGCCCTGCAGATTCGGGTGCTCCTCTCCCTCCCACCAAGAACCTGCCTCTGATGCTGGGACTTGCTCTCGTTCTGGGATGCTGGGGAGGAGTTTTCTAAGCCCCAACAGGTAACTGACCCCAAGGAGCCCTGGAAGGACTCCTACTCGGGCAGACCCGGGGGCTCCCCGGGTGCTGTGTGTCTGTGGAACTGCTGGCCACAGTGCTGGGATGGCTGTGACACCAGCCCGATTCTGGTTAAGGCAGCCACCTGCCCTGGGAGCCTCAGAAGCGCCCCGAAGTCAATCAGTGCTTCCAGCCCCTGCTCCAAGAGCCCTGGTCACCCTCAGCATTGTCCTACTTGCCCTTCTGTCCCTTATGGCTGTGGACAAAAATGGGAAATGCCACCTATGCACCCCTGAGCTCCAAACCCGCAGCCAGGATGGGCCTGCCCACACTGCTCCATGGCAGCACTCCTGAGACCTGCCCCACCTCCAGCCGAGTTATCTCTTGGGAGCTCTGGGAGGGATGTCTGGAGAGACAGGGAATGTGGCAGTGGCAGGGCCAGGACCCCCCCAGCTCACAGCAAACTCCCAGCCCTGCCATTGCCAAACCCCAGAGCCGTGCAGAGCCTGTCTGGTTGTGCCAAATTCGTGGGACCCGCTCCACAGCAGGACTGAGGCAAAAGGCCTTCATACTAATCCAAACTTCCCTCTGCAAGAAGCAGCCCAGGGTCCCTCAGCCAGGCTGGGGCTTAAGGGACAGGGAGCAGGACACCCCCCATCCCAAAGGCCCAGTTCTGGCCCTTCCAGCATGGCATTCCAGCAGCCCCAGACCCACCCCAGATGCTGCGGTGCCTTTCCCCAAGCCTGTGCCTCATCTCAGGGGCTCGATAAACATCTGTTGCCATAGAGACTCACTCACTGTATCAGCTTCACCCAACGAGATGAAACAAGAGCCGCACGCTCAGAAAAACAGGAAGAAAATGTTTGGCTTGAAGCCGTGCTGGGGTGGGGGTCAGGGCAGCAGCAACAGCAGGGAGGCTCTGAAAGGGCAGCGTGGCCAGTGCTGTGCACACTATTGAAACTGATATTAATGATAACAGTGCACAGAAACCTTCCCAGTTCTCCTGCTGGTGACCTTGGGACTTTCTGTGCAAGTCAGCACGTCCATGCCCGTTTTTACAGGAGGAGGCAGCAAACTGTGCTGGGAAGTTGGTATCTTGGAGATCCCAGCAGAGTCTGCAGAGCTCAGAATCCATGTGTCAGGCTCCACATGCCCCCATGCCAGGAGTCCTCAGGGTGCTCCAGGGGGTATGGAGCAGGATCACAGACTCATGGAATGGTTTGGGCTGGAATGGACCTTAAAGCTCATCTCATTCTAAGTCCCATTTCCACTACACCAGGCTGCTCCAAGCCCTGTCCAGCCTGGCCTTGGACACTTCCAGGGATGGGGCAACCACAGCTTCCCTGGGCAACCTGTGCCAGGGCCTGACCACCCTCCCAGGAGAGAATTTCCTCCTAACTGCAGTGAGGAAGAGACTGTCCTGGAGGAGCGCTGAACCCTGCCATACCCCTGCAGGAAGATTTCCGTTGCCTCTGAAATCACAGGGTTTGCCATGGGACACACCTCGGTGTGGCAGTTTTCACGTGGAGCGGCGGGACATAAAACATTGGACACAGTACCTGGTCTTGATGCATTTCCAGCACGGAGCATCGTCCAGTCTCTGTGCCTCTGAGACCCGGTCCTGCTCCTCCATCCGCGCTGCCTCTCTCCCAGTGCCGTGCCGGTGTCCCGGTGTCCCGGTGTCCCGGTGCAGTACCGGCAGCAGGCGGCCGGGGGCTCCCGAGCCGCGCTCACTGCCCGGCATTCCCGGGATCCCGGCACCCGCGGTGGGAGCAGCGCACGGTAAACCCCCGGCCCGGAGCATTCCCCAAACCCGTGGTGCCCGCAGCCACCAGCCCGCTGCCCGCTGCCCGCTGCCCCGGTGCCATCAATCCCCCGGTGGCTGCCCCGGAAAGGGACCTACTCCTCCTCCTCCTCGGCAGCCGCCGAGCCCGGGACTCTCCCCAGCACCCACTGAAGCTCTGGCTGCACCTCAACGCCCAGGGATGCTCCAAGTGATGCCCTGGAGATCCATGTCATACACTGCAGTCTCCTGGTCCCCTCCTCCCCCAGACAAAACGCTCCGGGATGACGAATGCTCCAATGTCCCAGGCCAGATGGGTGAGATGGATCCTTTCCCCTGTGCGTGCAAGGAGGTTTAACCCCACAGACGCACAGAGCTGTGACAGCCTAAACTGGCTGCTGCCCCTCTGCTCCACAGCCCAGAAGCCATCCCTAGCCCAGCCTCTTCCCAGGAAAATCCAAAACTGTCAAAGTTTGCATGTCCTTTGAGTCTTTGCCAGCCTTTTCCATTGCTCCTCACACCTTCTGCACTGGCACCATGGGACATTTCCACCAAACATTTCCCGATGACAAAGCCCAAAGTCCAGCCTGGCCTTGTCCGGACACATCCACTGCCTGATCCCCACATCTCCCCCCGCCCTCCCATTCCCACATAATTCATTCCCCATCACCCCCCTCTCCGGGCTGGGGGTCACACGGCAGGGAGAGCCCTGCTGTGTATTGCATCCCAATTTGCCATGCATTTCCACACCATTTGCTTCCCTTTCTTTTTCCCGCACTGGGAAGCTGCTCACTGCCCAGGGGTCCCAGCTGCTTCAGGATGGGAAGATAACAACAAACTTACATG
This sequence comes from Oxyruncus cristatus, assembly GCA_013399855.1. Classification (NCBI taxonomy): domain Eukaryota; kingdom Metazoa; phylum Chordata; class Aves; order Passeriformes; family Cotingidae; genus Oxyruncus; species Oxyruncus cristatus. Next base: position 628,126 of record VXAY01005982.1, read on the forward strand.
GACACATGTTTATTTATGGAACACAGTGTGCAGCACACTGCTGCCTCCCAAAATGCCCAGTCTGGGGGTGGCACATGCCCCTGTGATTCCCATATGTGGCCATGGGGCCCAGACATGACGTGGTCCCTGGCCACCCCATCCTGGAAGCTGCACAGCTCCTTACCCGGCTGTGGTACCCAAATGATATACAGATCCCTGTGCTTCAGTTGGCTGATGCCTTGGGAAAACAGCCCCCATTTGCCCACAACAAACATGGCCACCGTGGCCCAGTCCAGGGAGCAGCACAGCCCTTTTTCCTTCAACAGGCAAAGGGGACTTGGCTCCCCGTCCCTTCCTCTGACAGCAAAGCCCAGCCCTCACTACCTAAATAACACAGGAAGCGCAGCATTCCTGGGATATCTGGCATACTTGGGAAAAGCTACAAAATCATGTTCCACCAGATTAGTTCAGGAAGTCTGACTCTCATTTTTAAGATGCCAAAGGTTTTCATGGTGGTTGGTGAGTTTATTGGCCCTGCTGTCACTTTGCTTGGCAGGAACACGGGGCCAAGCTATTCAGTGTGTCTTCCTGGGTTTCTCTGGGAAGGTGAAGCCTCTGTCAGGGATGGGAAACACTGAACTCAGCCTGAAGGCACTTGCAGGTGGAGCCACAACTTTGGCAGCAGTTGGGGGAGCATCTCCTCATGCCCCAGTCAGCACCCCCAAGCAGTGCAGCTCCTGTGGTAGCTCCAGCCAGCGATGCCCAGGGAAGGTCCATCACTGGGATGGTCCCCTCTGGCTGGCCGAGTGGAAAGGGGCCATCACAGGATCCCAGGGGACATCCCACTCTGCCAGGGGTATAAAGCAAGGAGCCCACAGGCTCAGGGGCTGCCCAGGACCAGTTCCCAGTAAACCTCTGGGAACAGAAAGGAGATTTCCAGCCCACAGAACAGCACAGTCCTTTTAATCCTCAGCTCCCCATCAGTGCAGAGGTGGGAATTAGACACGTGTGGTGTGGGGGCTACACAGCATTAGAGACTGTGCAGGGCTGGCCACGAGGGACCAGGGACAAAGTTGTGAGCCCCCCAAACACTGATCATGTGGTCCACAAAGACTCCTGAATACCAAGGACTGCTCCCACTTCTGACTTGCAGCCCCACACCAGCCTTCCCTTCTTCACCCTGGGAAGGGAGAGAACAGCAACTCTACCCCTGTGTACTCATGGGGAACACAGGGACTCCAGCACAGAGGGACAGCTGGGAGGGGAGCCCACCCAGCATCACCTGAACTGGGGCTTGTTCCCAACAGTGTTCATCTCTCAAAGTCAAATCCCTGCAGCCAGGAGGGCCCCACATGCTCCTCATCCCTTGAGCAGCGCCCATGCCACCGTGATGCCAGAATGTCCACGCACAGCTCAGGCACACAAGGATGGGAGGTCACACGGGGCTTTTTCCTAAAATCTAAGAGGTGCCGCACACAAAGAGCCAAGCTGGTGGAAGGTAAATGCACTCCAAAGAAAGAAAGTATGTTGCTGTGTTACAATTCTGTGTCACCTTCGGCTAAAAAAACGCTCCTACAGCTTTCCTGATCAGCAAACGGCCACGGTAATTGTCAAAGAAAACAACAAAAGGTGATAGTGCTCGACCCAGGACAACCCCCGGCATCGACCCAGCACCCCAGGCACATCACATCCTGCAGCCCCCGGCTCACCTCCACTCCCTAATGAAGCAGCTGGTTTCCCCTTCCCTCATGCGGGGGTCCACTGTGGTGACATTCTCCCCGCAGCGGGGACAGCCCAGCGTGCCCGCTGCAGCTCTAAACGCTTTTCTAAACCCGGCATCGCTAAACCCGGCATCGCTAAACCCGGCATCGCTTACCGGAGACGGCAGTGCCCGGGGTGTGGACGAGGCCCCGCGCAGGACACCCCATGGCCCGTCCGGCTCCCGCTCAGTCCCTGCACGCCGCGGGCACCCAAGCGCGGGGGCGAGGGCAATTCGTATCCCTGCGGCTCCCGCACGGTTAACGGCAGGCTCCGGGCCCGCGGAGGAGAACTCCCTGAGGTGCTGACTCATCTGCTTCCATGCCTGTAAAGCACCATATTTCATCCTTCCACGCCCACAGCGCACAACCGCCGTGCAGCAGCTCCTCACGCCGCCCTGCACGCCCCGGTGCGCGCGGGGCCGGCGCGGTCGGTGCTGCCGCACCCCCGGTAGCGCGGCTCGGGAGGGACCGTGGGCCGGGCGGTACCGGGCTGCGAGCCGGCACCCAGCGAGGGTCATTAAACACAACCGCCCCCGCCCAGGGAAAGCCTTTATTCTGTTATAATCAACTATTGTAGAACGAAAACGTGTCGGCGCTGCTGCCGCCTGCTCTGGCCCGGCGGGGACCGGTGGGGGCTGCCCCGGCCCCGGGATGCTTTGTCGCCAGGAGGGACCTCGGCTGCCCGGGCGGGGGACTCGGAGCCCGGGTCCGCGCAGGAGGGAACCCTCTTGGGGTCGGACCGGTGGGATGCCCCGGCGGGGCCGGGCCGGGGGACCCCCCCCGCGCTGCCCGGGGGAACAAAGCCCCGGGCCGGGCCGCCCCATTGTCCCCGCTCCGGCCGGGCAGCGGCCGCCCCGCGCGGCAGGAAGAGGAGGGGTCGCCCGCAGACAATGC
>VXAY01005982.1:651374-665271 GCA_013399855.1 Oxyruncus cristatus
TGCCCCGCTGCCCTCCGCCGGGACGGGCGCCCCGAGCCCGGGCGGGCGGGGCCGGGGGTGGCCGGGCTGCGCCGCAGGGCTCGCCGTGACAATCCCACCCTTTCCCCGCCATTTTGTTACCGTGCTGGCGTTTTCCCAAAGCAGAGGCAGAGCGGGAGCCTTGGGAACGGGCCCCCGTTGTGCCAGGGCGTTGGCGACCCGTGGCCCCCCTCCCTCCCACCCCCGCCGCGCCGCACTTGGCAGCGGGGCTGGTCCCGGGACGCGTGGCCACCGCCGGCACCTTCCCACCGGGATTGCCCGATTCCCCTTCGTGCCCCGCGCACACAGTACCGAGGGTCATGACTGTTTGAGTCCACGCAGGACCCTGCCACGCGGGGCTGGCACCAATCTCCGGGATGCTGTCCCCAAGCAGAGGATCCCGGAGCGCGGTCACCAGACTCCCTTCCCGCTGGACCGGGGACGCGGGACTGATCGCCTCACTCCGCCCTTCCCATGGGCATTCCAAGTGCCCCGAGGGCCGGGGGGAACGTCCCGTCGTGGAGGGTCCGCCGCGGGACTGTGCCGTTCGGCACAGCATCCTTCAGCTTTGCTCGCTCCCGGTGGCGGTCCCGGCTCCTCGCGGGACCAGCCCAAAGTCCCCCGCGGGAAACCCGTGGGGGCGGCGCCGGGCAATGCTTGGCCCACGCGAGGCCGGACGCCCCGTCGTGGCGGAGAGCACGACCAGACCGGCGGGAAGGGCGGCGAGGGGACGGAGTGAGGTGGCCAGGACGAACCGCGGGACAGCACCGGCGGCGCGGGGTTGGGCGGGCAGGATGGCGGATGCCCCGACGGGGCGGGTCGGTCCCTCCACCCCCGCGGAGTTTGATGAACGCCTGGTTGACACCAACCGGGGAACTCTGCCGGTGGGTGCGCGTCCCTCCCCCACGGCTGCATTCCGGGGTCGGGGGAGGGGATCGGATGTGACACGACGCGGGAGATGCCCCGTGCGAGCGGGAGCGGAGCGCGGTGGGGCCGGTGCGTGCCCCGGGCTAAGCCTCCGGAGCTGAGCGGCGGCGGAGGGCGGAGAAGGGAGCGGGGAAGGAGGGGGCTCATGCAGTGCTGCAATGCAGCGCCGCGCCGAGCCCGCCGGCCCGGCCGCGCTCTGCCGCCCGTCACTGCGGCAATGCGGGTGAAAGCCCCACCCGGGCTGGGCCGAACCGGGCCGGGCATCCCCCGCCTCGCCAGGCCGTCCTCCACCCCAGCCTCGCCGGGCTGTCGCTCTCCGCCGCTTCATCGCCCCTGTTTCGTTTTCCTCTCGCCCCTGCCGGGACCTCAGGACGTTTCCTCCCGCGACGGGAGAAACCGGGACCCCGGTACCCAGGACCGCCCGCTTGCTCTGTGTTTGCGGAGGGTGGGCCTTATCCTGCCTCCGGCGCTGGACACCCGCGGACCTCCCCAGCAGCCGCCCCGGCCCCTCCCAGCGCCCCGGCTTCTCACTGCGACTCCCCCGGACCCCGAGACATGCGAAGCCCCCGGTGCTGCACCGTCCCGGGGCGGATCCCCGGTCTCTGCCCTGCTCCGTTCCAATGTCTCTCGGGGGAATCTTTCCCACCTCGCCTACGGGCCCCCACCCTCTCTGTTTCTCCCTGTTCCTCCCCCCGTCCCCGATGTCCCTTCCTCGCGGTCCCGCTACAAACAGCGCTGCAGGTCCCACGTGGGACCCCAGGCGGGGGGGTCCCACCTCTGCTCCGCTTCCCCGCGGCTGCCGTCTGACTCTCGGACACGCAGCACTGCGGCCGCGCGTGGGGGCACCCGGTGAGAGGGAGCCCCACACCGCAGCCGCTTTCCCGCACCCCGAGGTGCCGGTGTGCGGTGGGGTGCGGGCAGCTCCCTGGAGGGAAGGGATTCGTCTTATAAAAGCCACTCATAAAGACACAAACCCAGCAGGGCACGGCGGACCACGGGGTACATAAAATATCCGAGTGCGAGATTTAAGATTGGGGGGGGGGCACTACGAGCCCCCACCGCCCGCCCTTATCCAACAGGCTGTGGATCACTCCCCTCTCTATTTGCCTCCTGCCGCAGCAGCCTGGAGCTGGATCCAGAGATTCTCTCCCAGCCATGCCAGGCAAACTGGGTTCTGCCCTCCCACCTGGATGTTTTTTTTCTGACGCGGTGAAAATGGCACCGCATTCCAGCTCCAGCTCCTGCCGGTGCGGACTCAGCCACTGGATCCTGTCGTGTCTGCGTTTACTGAAGGAAATCTCAGCGGAGCCCCTGAATTTCTTCCCTGAGAGAGGTTTACGGGTTGATCAGAATATCTTTAACCTTCCCTTCGGGAGGCCGGGCACCCCCGCGGCTCGCTCTAGGGCTCCACGCGCCCCCACTCCATCCCTCCGCCTCCCCCCGACTCCTCTCCAATATTTCAGTGTCTCTTTTGAGCTACCGGAGGCTGTTCCACGCGAAAGCGGGCTCACCAGTGCCACACACCGAGCAGTACCATCGCCCGGCTCTGCTCTCGGTCCCCTGCACACACGGGGAACCTTCCTCAGTGGCGGTGCCATCCCTGTCCCTGTCCCTCTCTCCGCCCCGCCATGTGACACAGCTGCCGGTGGCACCGAGAGAGCGGCTGCACACGACGGTCCCTGCCGCGGAGATCTGTTGTTTAACTCCTCAGACAGGGTTGAATGGATGCGGGGACAGAGCGATTCCTGACAGCAAACCCCCCCGTGCTCGGGGGGGGCGGCTCCCAGTCCCCCGGGCAGTTTCAGCCCTTGGCTTCTCCTGCCATGGTCCTTCCCCAGGAGCAAGGAAAGGTCACATTTTGGGAGCCCACCCTGCCCCGGCGGGGGAAGGTCCCGGGAGCCCCGAAGCCCCGCACCGAGCGGCTGCCGGGCTGGTTCTCTGCAACAACCCCCGCTCATCGCAGCCCGTTCTGTGACTGAGCATCTCGCAGGACACCGTGCCAGGTGCCCCCCCAGCAGGTTCCCCGCCCCGTGGAACTCCAGCTCGCAGCGGGCTGTGCTGAGCCCCGGCTGGCCGCTCTCAGCCCACGGCCACGGGCAAGCGGGTGCTACTTTCACGGCCCCTGTGCCACCCCCAAGCCTGGCGTTCTGATCTCCCAGCACTTGGGACGTGGCACCAGGCAGCAGTTCTCAGTCACGAAAGGATTGCGGGGGGGTCGGGGGCGGGGCGGGGGGCACCGTGCAAAGGCAGAACTGCCTCGCCAGAGAAAGAAAGCAGAGTTAAATCTGTCAGCCCGAAAGCAGAGAGACAATGCCACGGTCGAGACTTATTTGTCACATACTCAGGCGAGAGATGGAAGGAATTCCTGTGATAATGCTCGTCCCTGCTCAGCCGCTACTGCTGAACCACAAATTGCTGCTTGCAGCACAAAATATGGAAATGGGATACATTAGATTAGACGCCTTCTTGTTGGGGCTCTGCTCTAGGAGTTATTTCTGAGTCCAGAGAGTTAAAGAATCTTCAAGTAGCAAAGCATCAAACCCTGGGAAAATGGGTCTGCTTCAGGTGGTGGAGCTACAAAAAGGAAAAACATCAGGAAACTGGCTACCGTGGAGCCAGTGAAGGATTTTTCAAAGCAGAGAAAGACACCCGGGGAGGGCTCTTCCCACCTCGGGTTAAAAATGGCTCAGGGTCAGGTTGAGCCCTTAAACTCGAGATAAGGCATCATTCCACCAGTCGCCGGGGAGAGGGGAGGCACCGCTGGTGTCCGACCACCGCAGCTTCTTCTCTGCACAGCCCACCATGAATTCCCCTGGTTTATCTGTTGGTGGTGACTTCATTTGACAGAAGGACACAGGCAGAGGAAGGACAGTGTCACGGCTGGACCCAGCGCACATTGCTGATGTTAAAATGACAGCCTGGCTCGCACCGCACGGCAAACGGATGGGTACAGCGAGGACAACGCTTCAGCCTTCATTTTTCAGCCATGTGGAATTACTAACGTGAAAATTAACGTTTCCAAGCATATGTGAATATTACCATTTATTTTGTGCTTTGAGATGCTTCGGTGGCTCCGAATGTGATACTGAACAGCCTCCCCTCCCAGAAGCTTGTATTTGGTATTAAAAAGAACCTGACGCTCCATTTTATTTTTTTCCCCTTTCAGACAAAATATAAAATATTTCTTTTCCCGTGTCCCCGGGACTGTGAGCTCCGAGCAGCTCCCCGAGTTTGAGGAGCTCGTTCTTTCCGAGGCATCGGCGATGGGAAGGGGCATCCGCCCCCGGGGCGCGGGAGATGGGGCGGCACCAGGACAGGGACCCAGAAATTCAGAGGGGGGAGCACCCCCAACCTCCATCGTCTGAAACGCGATGCCCAGGCTCTCACAAAGGGTATTTTCAGGGGGTCCGGGCCGCTCTCCCCGGTGCCGGGGCCAAGGGCTGTCCACCCCCCTGCCATCCCAGGGCTCCCCGATGCGGTTTGACGTCCCTTTCCCAGCGTGCCGCCCGTGGGATGAGCCCTCCCCGCACGGCACAGCCCACGCCCGCAGCCCGGCGTGGCCATTTTAGCCCGCACTCGCTCCCGCCGCTGCCGCAGCCCCGCTCGCCGCCCGCCGCCGCCTCCTCGCTCTCTCCAGCCGCTGCGGACAGGTCGCGCTTCGGGGCTGGCGTGGTGATGCCCACGCGGCGTGACACAGTTCCGCGGAGCATCCCCTGGAGCATCCCGGTCCCACGGGCCGCCCCCGGCCTGAGCTCGCCGACCCTCCCCGACACCGGCGGCACCGGGTGGGCGGGAAACGTTGAGTCCGAGTTCGCTGCTCCCAGCCCTGGGAGCGGCTCCTGGGCTGCAATTTTCCACCCTTAGCTTCAGCCGAGGGATAGCGTGTGACGTTTGAGTCATCCTGGTTTTCCTATTCTTGTGCTTCATAAAAGAAGTAACAACGTCCCCGCGCTGGGCATGAGGGGAAGGGGCAAACCCGGGGTCCCTTGGTGGGCCCCTTCCTGGGGCACGTTGTTCTATCTGTGGCTCATTTCACAGCCATTACCAAACACCACCATTCCTTTTCCTGTACATGCCAGGCTCATCCCTACTGTGGACAAAGACAGAACACCCAGAGGCATCCCAGGTGATGTGGCTTTACAGTGGCCCAACAGAATGTTTTGCTCAGCACAGTTTTTACAGCCAGCATTAAATACACATTTGTTAAAGCTTCCATCAGTTCAGACCCTCCGTTCAGGCTGCTGTTAATGCATTTTCAAATAATATCCACATCTTTTAAATTTATTTTCTCTATCTGCAGGACTTTGCCCTGGCTGCTACAGCACAACAGCAACACCTCTGGATGGTTTAGGTTATCCCCTTTCTCACCTCCAACGAAGCACTTTTATGCCAGAGGGGCTGTGTTCAAAATAGCAGTGTATAAAAACCCCGAACAATGGTAGTGTGGTCATGCTTCACTTTCCAGGAGCTTCCTGGGACAGAGCCTGTAGTACTGGTGGGACCTTTTCGTCCCCTGTGAAAAGGTGTTGGTGTTTGACAGGGCTCCTGGAGGGTTTGGGGGATCCTGGAGGGTTTGGCAGTTGTGTTTAAGTTTCCTTCTCTCCCCACCCTGCAATGCCAGGGCCTGCTGCCAAGCAGAGTCACCCAGGGACGGCACACAGCCTGGCTCCTGGGATCCGGGGTGCTTCCTGCCAGGCTGCGCCATGTCGCACAGTGTGTTTTATATGCCTGCTCCTTCAATAAAAATAAATCTTCATGTTTGCAGTTTGCTTTAAACGACATCAAGGTGTCAGCTGAACTGACGGCTCCTGTGAGAAACGACCTCAGGAGGTGCCGGCAAATGGCTCCCGGGTGATGGGAGGCACTGGCGGGTCCCAGCCCAGGGGAGGAGACCCCAACCACCCTCAGCCCCGCTGGGGCCTGCCCCAAACTTTCATCATTACAGAGACCCTCATTTCTCTCCCATTTGCACCCAAAGGTCTGTCATGCAGTAACACCCCTTCAGTGTCCACGAGACTCCGTGTGCCAGCACAGGCCCAGGGATGGCTCCTCTGAGCAGCTGCACCACCACTCTTCCAATCTCCTTTAGAACTCACCACCAACCCTCTTTCCCTTCCCCTGCAGGCTGCACACATCCGGTTGCAGCCACCTCGGCTCCTCTCCCATATCACCCACCCCATTCCCTTCCCTGTCACTCCCTGCAGCGATCAGGGGGTCTCTTCTCAGGAGTGCAGCGAGGGGGCCCAGGATCTCAGCCCTCATCTCCATCCAACCTCTCACTCACAGAACCACTCTCCATCACCTTGCTGATGCTGCCCGAGGCCCGGCCATGCCACAGAGCCGAGATCAGGTCAGACACTGCTGGCCCAACTGCCTCGTGAATGTGTGAGTTGCTTTGGTTTGCCTATAACGGGATTCTTCCCAGCTCAGGGTGCAGCAGGAGCTTTCCCAGGCACAGGGGATCCTCAAGAGCCACTCAACAAGGCTCTGGAAGCACCGGGAACTGGTTCAGGCTGTGCTGATCCTATGCAGCTGCCTTCCTCTTCTGGTAAGAACATAAACAGAGCCGTGTCCTTGTGGCCATCTCCTCCGTCTGCTCTGACACAGATCTCACATGAATCTGGGCTGAATCCAAATGATCTTATCTGCGGAGAGACTGAGGATTTCCTACTGCCAGGCTTTTTCGACTGCTCAAACCAGAGGTAGCCCCAGGGGATGAAAGAGGCGCGGGGGCTCAGGGATGGGGCAGTAGCAGGGAAGCCCTCTCACCATCCTCTCACCATCCCCTCACTGTCCCAGTTTGCTGAGGGGGCCACACCTCAGCCTTACCCTCCCACAGCTGCTCTTCCCCACAGAGGGACACCAACCCCTTCAAAAACCCAGTAAACCCCCGTGGTGGCTGCTGGATCAGCTCCACTGAATCCAGTTTTAGATAAAATTGTTTATAGCAGCCGACATGTGCACGGCTGTGCTCAAGGGGACAGGCCTAGGAAAACAGCCCAAGCAGTGGGTTCTCTACCCGGAACGAGACCATGAATGCTTTACCTTCTTGTTGACATCTCTAACAGGGGACAGATGCTGAGGCCACCGCATTCAGCAAAGTCACACAGTCACCTCCTGACACTGCACATCTAAAGGAGAGAAGAATGGGAAAAAATAAAGGAAAAATCCCACAAAATGCACAATGACTGCCTGGAGGAGCTGCCCCCACCCACGTGTGAGCAAAAGCAATGAATGGCCCAACTGCCTGGGAAATCCTCCATTTCCCACAGCACACGGCCACCTACACTTTCTGCCCTTGTCCAGGAGAGGCTCCTCTCCCATTCCCTGTCTGAACCTGGAAGTCTGGACCCATTCCCAGACTGGATCTTCCCATTTCCATGAGGCTGTTTCTTATTCTGGTTAAAAGACATCGGCTCTATGGTATGTGTTCATTGAACATCTTTCTCTGTTATGGCATCCTCACCCCAGGGATGCAGCCATTCCGCCCAGCCCCGGGGCCCACGCTGCTGCTGCCCTGTGGCCATTGCCTGGGGATGATGTTTCCATCACCTTGCACGGAGCAGGGATCACACTGATGCCTCCTGAAACCACACAGGGCCACGGCAACCACTGGTGACAGAGCTGGATCCCAGCCCAGCACTGCTGCAGACACTGGCACACCATGGGGATGGGAGAACCTGAAAGCATCAGCACGGAGCTGCAGCCCCTCCTCTGTGCAGGGCCGTGGATCCATCAAGCCCTTTCAGAAGGGCTCAAAGACGAACACAAATTCTCCTTTTACATCAGCAAATATTTGTCTGGAATAAATCCAAACCAAGCAGAGGTTAATGCATTCCTGGGAAATACATTAAATGTAGCACACACCAGTCTTCGTCATGGAGCGTGGTGATGCTCCATCTCGCCTTGGATCACTCTGATAACCATTGGAAGTCACTGTGGACTCCACATTAATTTGCTCAGTAACAGGCATTTAGGTTTGATGCATTTAATAGGGAAAGAGAATGTCAGGAATAAGTAATTCATATCCAAACACTCCATCTCTTCCAGCCAACCAGCCCAGCAAGGGAAGGGCACAGCTTTTAAACCAGTAACTACTTATCACACCTTTCACAGCACAGGAAGCTGCTGGAGTTGTGATAAACATGATCAAACTATTAAAGTAAGAAATATCTGGTTGTGTGGTTTCCGGGAAATGGTGCCTCAAACCAACCACGGCTGCTGCCGGCACAGAGGGGGCTTTCGGGGCTTCTGCAGCCCTGGGGGTGGTGGGCACAGGGGAGGGAACTCAGAAACACGTGCTCAGAGGGACAGTGTTCCCTTAAAAACTGGCAACACAACACCCTCCATTTTCAGAAATGCTAATGAGCTGAGCTAACTGCAAACCTGCAAGCAGTTATTAATTGCCCAGAGCCTCGCACACCTACAGCCCAGGGAATGAAGCTGCCGAGCCAGCTCCCGGCAGCAGCGATGCTCAGGCTCTGGCCCAGAACCTGCAAGCCCACATTCAAGGGCACAACCTGCTATTTGTGAGAATCCCTGCTGGTTTCATCCACCTTTGTGTGGCTGAAGAGCAAGTTGTGCCCTGGCAGCCACCCTGCCCTGGAGCCGCAGCCCAGCCCCGCTCCTGCACTGGCTCCCGCCGCTGTCTGTCGAGCTGCACTTCCCCTTTCATAAATCACATTTTGCATTCTGAGCATGCGTCTCCTCTTCCATGCCATTTTTGTTTTCAGATAACCATTAGCTTAATTAATCAAGGGAAATGCATCATTTCTGATCGTGTGCTCTGATAGCAAAGCCTGGGATGGCAGGGAAACGCTTCACACAGACCCATCCCCTGGCACCCCCCAGTGCGGGCTGGGGCTCACCTTCCCCAACACCCCCTCTCCAGCACCCTCAGCCCGTCACCCACACAGCCCTGGTGGCACGAAGCGTTGATTAAAACCCTCTTAACACTCAGCACAGCGATCAGGCAAATGTTGATTCTAATGAGAGTTCACCATTTCCACCAGCCCTGGGGTCTCCATGCAGGCAGGTGAACATCCCAGCTGAACATCACCCAAGTGTCCACTGGCTTTGGGGCATCGACTGAAACAGGAGTGAAAGCAAGCTGTCAGCACTGACCCTGCCCACATCAACCAGTTTAACCAAAGAGCTGGGATGGAGCCACCTTCCCCGAGTCAGCTCCCAGAAGCCATTCCCACAACACGAGCACTCCGAGCAGCACACCTGAGCTACACCAGACCAAAACCACTGTCCGTGACAACGCTGTCCACAGTCAGTTGTCCACTTGGATACAAGCCTCTTCAGCTGCCCCAGCTGGGAAAACAGCACCCACACACCTACTGGTTGCTTTTCCTTCATTTAATCCAAACTACCTTGGAATAGTGCTCCAGTTCTGGCATGAGAAACGCTGTAGGCAAGACCTGGGCTGACATGGCACATGCAGGGGTTCCCACTGTGACCCACTCCAGAGGACATCTGGCTGGATTCTGTCCCAGCTTCCTGCCACCCTCAGGATTTACAAAGCAACAATTACCATAGTGAGTTTGGAATTTAAATAGAATGACACCTGGGAAGCCCAGGTGGCCCAGAAGTGGACAACATGAGACAGGGGGTTATTTGTGCTTTGGGAACAGCACTGCCACACACCCGGACTGACAGACACCACGTGACAGCAGGACCCAGGGCTGAGCCTGCTGGGTGCCCCCCAGCCCTTGGGCTCTCACAGGGCAACTCACCCATGTCTCAGGTAGCTCAGGCATCACTGTAGGGCCCACCTTACCCAAACAAACTAATTCTGCTTCTCACAAGCTTGAGGCTCTGGTCCTCATACATCAACGTGCCAATTTTCAACCAAGATCTTTGCTGAAGAGAAATCAACTTTGCCCAAAAGCCCAAGAGGAGACAGGCTGGCACTGGAGCCGGTTTTGCTGGCAGGAGGTTTGGAGGGCAGCACTGCCCAGGCACTTGACTCTTTCAGGGGTGGTGACAGGGGGTCACTGGGGGGAGTGGGGATTGAGTGCCATATCTTGGCTGCCTGCAGATGGGCTGCAGGGGCTCCACTGCTGGGCTGCCACCACCCTGTGAGCCATTTTGTAAAGAATTAGCCCTGTGCTGTATTTTCCAGTGGATTCCAGGAATTATTAATCTCCTTCAGAGACATCTGCATCTTTCTTGGTGGAATTTGGACCGTCTCCCTTTCTGTTCAACTTCACATCTAACCGTGACCCTCCCCAACACTGGGATGACGCCACTGGGATGGCAGCCATCACCCATCCCCTGTGCTGCCTTCCCAGCCTGTGCTCCCACAGCCTTCCCAGTTTCCCATCACAGACCTCATGCAGCCCATTTTGGAGAAGCCCAGCTCTGCCTTGGCACTGCAGGGAGAGGGAAGCACCACACCATAGGCTCCTATGGCCTTGCTGCCCACCCAGAACACAGGGTGCCTTCAGCACTGTGGGCAAGACACTCTTTGGGTGAAAAATCAGAACTATATTCAATATGTTTTATCTCAGAGCTGATTTTCTAATCTGCAGGTACCTACTGTGGGGCAGCCTGGCCGCAGCCTGCCCGCACAAGGACCTGCTATCCCTATGCCGTAACAAACGCACTCCAAATCCCGGTAGTTTTTGTAAAGGTTTATAGTCCTTTGCCATGATTGCATGATACATTTCTTTCCCCATGACATAGCCCTCGGACCGGGACATGCCGCTGGCAGCTCGCAGCAGCTGGGCTTTGCACTCCGACCTACACTAGCTGCAGAACATCAAATGCACTTTCAACATCTCCATTTAATATTTACATTCAAGCAATTAATAATTGGAAGCTTATAGTTTAGACATTTCTAATAGCAGCAATTTCTATAATAGCTCGTTTAGCTTTAGATAACCATTTTTTTTGCACATAGAAACACCACATGTGTACAGTATCAAAAAATATATACGGGTATGGTCCTGCGGGTCGTGGGGAGGGCAAGGGGCCGAGACTAACAAATGCTCAATGGTTAAAAAGGAGAACAGAAAATAGTCGTTTGATATAGTTTATAAGGTGATCTAGGGACTCCATAAATCTAGGCTTTATATTTCATTATATAAATACCTACAAATAAATATATTAGCGTGGCCAGAGAGCGACCAGCTTTCAGCTCAAACAATACATTTCAATAACACCACGTACAAACGGGAGCAAGAATCACTCGACAAGTTAGCACTGTTAAAATATAATACTATAACTCTGAGTAACTGGCGGGTCCCATCCTGGCACGTCCCATCGCCCGCAGGTCCCGGGGCAGCCCTCGACCACAGGGTGAGAGCAGCGGCGAGGTCACCCCACGTGGCAGGGATGGCCACTTGTGCCAGGCCCTGTCCCGGCGTCCCCTCGGTGGAGATGGCAGGCTTGGCCGCCGCAGCACGGGCAGGGGCACACGGGCTCCGGGGAAGGGGCACCAGTACCTTGGAGGAGGTTGTGGGGCCGGTGGCCCCGGGGTGGGCAGGCAGCTCCCACGGGGAGCAGCTGCCGTCCCACCTCACACCGTCACGTACTCCTTGAAGGTCACGGTCAGGCAGTTTGCGGTCACGTCTGTGATAATTATATTCCCAAAGAAGGGCTTGAACTCCTGCAGGGACTCAGCCTCCTCCTCCTCCTCCTCCGTGGCCTCCTGGGGCTGCGGAGGCTCCGTGGCTGGTTTCTCAGCCGGCGGTGGTGGCGGCACCTCCGGCTTCACCTGTGCCAGGGCCAGCTCACCCTCTGCCCGCGGCTTCACGCAGCGCAAGTCTATGGGCTCGTCCAGGTCCGAATCCAGCAGGATGACCTCCGGCTGGGCGGGTGGCTCTGGCTGCTCGGGGGCTGGGGGGCTGAGGCAGGTGGGGGCACTGATGCTCCGGGAGGTCAGGCGCTTCTTGCCTGGCTCCCGCTCCACGTGTGGCTCTGACAGGCAGCGCTTCCGCGAGCCAGCACTGGAGAGGTTCAGTCCCATGGAGGAAGGGCTGTGCTCACAGACAGGACTCAAGGACCAGGGCACGAGGTCCGGCTTGGTGGTGAGCTGCAAGGGCTGCTCTGCTGGAGGAAGGGACAGCTCCTTGGCCAAGGGAGTCTTTTGTGGGCTTTCGTCCAGCTCTGTGGGGGGCTGCCGAGCCTCACCCTCTGCTTTGCTCAGGGCGTTGCTGCCCACCACCTTCTCCTCCCCTGGCTTCCGCCAAGCCTCCACTTTCTCCTCCCCACCCTTCTTTGGAGTCCTTTCCTCTGCAGCCCGTTTCCGGGGAGGCTCCCCGGACTTGATCTTCACCGCCTGCATGCCGTTCTCCATGTACTTGCTCATGACGATCACAATGCGTCCGTTCTTGTTTTTGTTCTTGACGATCTTCATCTTTCCCCCAAGGCCGTTGCTGGTCACCCTGTCCCGGGGGGGCGGCCCGGTGCCACTGGACAGGTTCTTCTCGGCCCCGTTTTTGCTCTCTGCTGTGAGGTTCTTGACCGGGCCCAGCAGGTTTTTGGCTGGGCCATGAGCCCACTTATCTGGGTGGGTGACCAGGGGGGTCTTGTTACTGTCCAAGCAGGCCTGGCCCTGCGGCTCCTTGCTGCTGGGCTGGTAATGGGACTCGTACATCTTGGGGTCCGGCTGGTAGTGGTGGTGCTTCTTGCTGTTCAGCTGGTAGTAATACTTCCCTTTGCTGTGGGACTGGTGCTGCATGCTGCTCTCCTTGTTGGGCTGGTACTGGTGATGCTTCTTGCTGTTGAGTTCATACTGGTGCTGCTGGCTCTTGCCGGAGGAGCTGAGGTCCAGCTTGGGCCTGGTGTCCACGGCCGGGTCCTGCAGCCCTGTGAGGATGTTTGAGCGGCGGGCAAAGGAAGGAAGCTGCAACACAAAACCAAGGGCCGCGGTCAGACAGGGCTGGAGAACCAGGTGCTGGCACCAGTGCAGGCGCCAGCGGAACCCCCGCTCCTCCAGCAGCTCCTGTTACAGGACGCTGCATCCCGGGGCGCCACGTCCTCGAGCAGGCGGCCCCAGCCCACTCCAACTTAGAGGCTGTGCATTGCTCCAGATTAATGAAGCAATGAAAAGAAGAAAAGCCCCCTTCAATCAGCTGTCTGGGAACGGGGGCTGAGCGGGACGGCCGCTGCCGAGCCCGCGAGCAGCCTGCTAATGCCACCCGGGTGCGGGCACAGCGGGGCTGCCCTGCGGCCCCGGGGGACGGGGGGGCTGGGGCGCCCGCTGAGCTCAGCGCTGGGCCCGGGGTCCCCGGGGTGTCGTGAGGAGCCCGGGCTCCACACAGCCTCCTCAGCATGATGAAACCCGCTGCAAGCGGCTCCCCAGGGACGGTCGCAGCAAACAGTGCCCGAGGGTGCGGGGCTGCGCTCCCGCGCGTTTACCTGCACGACCAGCGGCTTTGGCTTGGGCCCCCGCTTGCGGTATCCCATCAGCTGCTCCTGCCGCTCCCTGCGGGAACACAGCGTCACGGTGAGGCCCGAGGGCGGCATGCGGACCCCCGGGGTGCACCCACCCGCCCCGCGGCAGCTCCCCGGTGCCAGTGACCCTACGCGGGTGCAGCGAGGGGGTGCCAGGAGGGGGCCCGGGGCTCGCAGTTGCGGAGCTGCAGGCCGGGGGGCCCGCAGGTGGCCGCGGGCCGGGGGCACAGCACTCCGTGGAGGCAGCGCTTTCCCCGCTCCTGCCTCCCCCGCTGCGGCGAGGGGCTGAAGTTTACAGTTTGCGCCAAAACACTCCAGGAAATAAATGCGCGGAAAGAGAAAAAAAAAATAAAAAGGNAAAAAAAAAAAAAAAAGAAAAAAGCCGAAGCCCGTCCAAGCGCAGCAGCAGCAGCAGCGCCGCCTCCTCCACTCGCGGCATCGAATCCCGGGAAGCAGGAGCGCGAGGCGCGGCGTGGGGGGGGCGCGGCGCGGGGGGGAACCGCGGCGTGGGGGACCTTGACCCGAAGCGTTTCCCGGTGGACCC
>VXAY01005985.1:0-21474 GCA_013399855.1 Oxyruncus cristatus
GCTCCAGCCCCTCAATGTCCATCTGATTGTGAGGGGCCCAAAACTGCCCCCAGGATTTGAGGTGTGGCCTCAGCACAGGGGACACACTCAGGGCAGGGCCACCATCCGGAGGGTCTCAACAGCCTGACGGGATCCTGATGAAAACAACTACGGAGAAAAGCCAAGTCCTGCACCTGGGAAGGAAGAACCTCTTCCCAGCATGGAGTGGGGACGGCCTGCCTGGGGAGCAGCCCCATGGAGAAGGACCAAGAGCCTTGGCAGGCGCGGAGCTGAACCCTTGCCAGCCGCCTGCCCTGGCAGCCGCGGCGGCCAACAGCCTCCTGGGCTGTGTGAGCAGGAGCAGAGCCAGCAGATGCAGGGGAGCGATTATCCCCCTCTCCCCAGCGCTCCTCAGGGCTGCATCCCTGCCCTGCATCCAGCGTGGGGCCTCCCAAATTCGGGAGAGGCACCGACAAACCGGAGCGAGCTCAGCGGAGGCCACCAAGGCGGCGGAGCTGGAGCGCTGGCCCCACGCGGGGAGCTGATGGAGCGGGATCAGTCTGGGGGAGGAACTGCTCCAGGGGGACCTTCCACACCTGCCAGGAGGGCACCGAGCAGGACAAGCTGCCCTGGGAGGTTTTACAGCCTTGGTCCTTGGAGGTTTTCAGCATCAGAACAGATAAAGCCCTGAGCAACCTGGTCTCATCCCAGAGCTGCCCCTGCTTCCATAGAATCCCAGAATGGTTGGATTGCAAGGGACATCAAAGCCCATCTCATTCCACCCCCCTGCCATGGGCAGGGACACCTTCCACTAGCCCAGGTTGCTCCAAGCCCCGTCCAACCTGGCCTTGGGACACTTCCAGGGATCCATGGGCAGCCACAGTTCCTCTGGAAAAATCCATTCCAGTGCCTCCCCACCCTCACAGGGAAGAATTCCTTCCCGATATCCCACCTAAACCTACGTTCAGTTTAAGGACAATTCAGTAGGAGGCTGGACCAGAGACCCCTGAGCTCCCTTCCACAGGGAATAATCCCATAAAACACTCAGCAGGCACATTACATTTTCCCTGGTCAGGGCTAACAGGGATTGAGCCAACCGGGATAAAATCAGCCTCACATGCCAACTATCGGGACATTTCCAGCGACTCGTGCAGAGCTCTGTAAATCCTGGGAAAGCTCAGTTCTGCTCCCAGCCTCAGGTGACAAGAAGTCTGCATCCGGGCCATTGTAGTAAAACCTCCCCGGGCTTGTGGTGGGTTTTTTTTTTGTTTCCCTCCCCCTTTCCCTGCCTGTTTTCCGAGCTGAACATTTTAAGACCCGAGGCCGCCTGCGATCCTATCTCCCCGACTTCGAACGAACACTGATTTCTTTGCTGCTTCTTTGATGGAGGCCAAGTGGTTTTCTCCTGGGTAATAAGGTCAGGGGGTTAAAAGAGCAATATGACAATGACAAAAGTTCAGTCTCTCGCCCCTGCAGACAGACCCAGGGCCGGGGCTCCATTAGCACGTAGGACGGGGTGGTTATCACAGGTCACTGACACCAGCCCGCTCTAATGGCTTTTCCTGTGGCCTTATCAATGCAGTGCACAAAGTGTCTCACCCTCAGCCTTTCCCTATGATCTCAGAGCTGTGTTTATAGCTATCTAACTCCACCAGGCACCACTGGGGCAGCCAAGTCAGCAGACACTGAGATATGCCAGGACACGGCGATGGGACAATCTGCAAAGTGTCTGAGATGGACAAGGAGTTACCAGAGACTTCCAGAAGGGAATTTTTTCCACTTCCCCAACCCCCCTCCCCCACACCCCTTTAAAAAAAGGTTTGTTTTTTTTTTTTAAAAAAAAAAAAGCTTTTCAAGTTCCCAAGGACAACTTCACAACCCTGAGCTCTGAACCAGAAGCGAAGCACAGACTTTCCATGGGGCAGGGGGGGAAGTTGTGTTTCAGTATCAAATAAAAGGAACAACCAGTGGGTTGCAAAGAGAAAAAAGGGACCTTTTCACCCGAAAGCGAGGGCTGGGTAGCTCTTATTATTCGAATTGTGGTTCCTGTAAGAGCCTCTCTCATCCCTTGAAAGGAGAACTTGGGTTGTTTTGCCCCCTTAGCAAAGAACGAATGTTTTTGGTGGGATGCCGGGGAGGTGGGAAGGGGGAAGGAGCGTCACAGGCGGCGCGGCCGAGCAACCCCCCCCCGCCAAATCCTCGCCCCACAAAGGCAAAGGCACAAAGAGGGGGATTCAAGCAGGCAACACAACCGCTATCACACTCCTGGGAGGCATCCAAACAAAAAGGAGGATTCAAGCCCAGGGCCGGGCGGAGAACAACGAGGAGCCGCCGCCGCCGGATTCGCGGCATCTCCCACCTCAAATGGAATCCGGCTTGGCCATCCCGGCGGTGATTCCATCGCCTCACCTGGAGTGCCTGGGCAGCTCCTGCCCTGGAACGCAGCAATTTCAGGGATATGCCCAAAGAAAGCCTTGTTTCTCCTCCCAAGGCTGTGCTGGCTCCGCACTAAGAGACAGAAAACACGTTCTTCCCTGAAATACCCCAGGAAGAACGTTCCAAGTGGATACAGATTATCCCCACTGCCCGTACTTTAATGCAAAAGCCTAAAGATATGTCTGCATTGATTGCTGTTAGTAAAGTGCATGTGTGTGGGGGGTTCTATTATTTATTGCACTCTTTTTTTTACCTTTTGAATGTATTTGGTGCATCAAAGCAGCTCCGGGGTTACGGAGGTTTGGGGTAAAGATAAAAATGTCAGTGGGGAGATACGACAAATTTATAGCAAATCCTTGTCAACTGCTATTTATCTAAATTATCCAGCTCTGGGATTCTCCAGGAATACTCCAGTAGCTCCAGTTTTAAGCTTGTATTTACATCAGAATCTGCTCTTTCTTTTTTCTTCTTTCTGTTTTTTTTTTTTCTTTTTGGACACTTGTTCTTTACCCTAAAATGACCCCTTTGTAGCTCGGATCAAAGAGCTGGGAGTGCCAATACCAGTGTCTTCATGAACATGTTAAGAACCTCAAAGTAATTGGTAACCAATTAGCATAAAGCTAAAAAAACCCACCACGCTACAGCAAAGCCTAAAAGGGCATTAACAGGCACCAGAACTGGCTGGAGAAGGAGTTCAAGCGACTTAAATCACCTTTGAGACAACTTTTTGGGAGCACCCTGCGCACAGAACGTTGTTCAGCCCACACTATCTTTATTTTTGGGTTTGTTTTTTTTTTTTTAATTCCTTTCTGCTTTCCCTTCGCTCTTTGCTTTCTGCCTGGCTGCAGCTTACGGGAAACATGAAACAAAAAAACTGCTTTTCATTTCGTGTTATGTAAAGCGAAGCAATTCCATGCCTTGGCCTTGAAATCCAAGGCACCCAACAGCTGTTCAGATGCTCCAGCAGATAAACCATCTGGCCCAAACCTCACCTTTCCTAATTTATTTTGGATATCCATCAAAGCAACCGGAGCATTACACACACTTCGGTCAGAGCCAACAGAAAAAGATAAACCCGGCAATGGCGGAGTGACTCCGCTGCAGCGTTGGGGTTTCTTCTTTATATCAAAATATTGCCATTTGCAACAAACTCCCCCCTCTCAGGGAGCAAACAGAGCTGGCACCAGCAGCCCGGGAGCACGACCACGCTGCAGGTGGATGTCCTGAAATGGCACGGGGCTGCCGAGCTGGAACGGAGCCGGGTTTAGTGGGTAGGATCGGATAAAACTAGACCAGACCTCACCTACTGACCAAGGAGTGGCCCCAAGACCCACATGTCCTGGATTTGCTGCCGGACCCCCCCCTTACACCTGTCAGAGATTCCCAGACTTGGGTCAGGAGGGACCTTAAAGCTCATCCAGTCCCACCCCCTGCCACGGGCAGGGACACCTCCCACCAGTCCAGGTTGCTCCAAGCCCCGTCCAACCTGGCCTTGGACACTTCCACCTCAACATGATGCTCTCAGCACCTGAGGAGTCACCACATCCCTCTTTCCAGCTTCCCTTTTTTAAATTTTCCGAGGAAAAGGGCAGCACAATACTGAGGATTCCCACCAAGACACTGAGGTTGTTCAGCGGTTCCAACCTGAAACCAAACCTGGCATCTGAAAAGCCCTTTTTCCTGCGATTCAGAGGGGATTTGCTGCAGGCAGAAACCACAGGCAGGGAAAGCACTTGTTGTCCCAGGCAGTTCTAGGGACACAAACCAAAACCATGGAATCGTCTGAGCAAAGCAGGAGTTGCACACATGGATAACCCAAGTGAAATAACACACAAATCCTCTCCTGGGATGTCTTGTTTTGTTCCAGGGACATAATCCCAAATCACCTGAGCAACACAGGAGTTGCACACACAGAACTCAAGGGAAATAACACACAAATCAAGTCTTGGGATGTTCTGTTTTGGTCCAGGCAGTTGTAGGGACCCAAACCCAAGTCACCTCAGCAAAGCAGGAGTTGCACACAGGGAGAACCCAAATGAAACAACACACAAATCCACTTTTAGGATATTTTGGGTTGTTCCAAGCAGTTGTAGGGACATAATCCCAAATAACCTCAGCAAAGCAGGAGCTGCACACACAGAACCCAAGTGAAATAACAAACAAATTCATTCCTGGGATGTTCTGTTTTGGTCCAGGCAGTTGTAGGGACACAAACCCAAGTCACCTGAGCAAAGCAGGAGATGCACACAGCGAGAACCCAAATGAAACAACACACAAATCCACTTTTAGGATATTTTGGGTTGTTCCAAGCAGTTGTAGGGACATAATCCCAAATAACCTCAGNCCTGAGCAACGCAGGAGTTGCACACACAGAACCCAAGCGAAATAACACACAAATTCATTCCTGGGATGTTCTGGTTTGGTCCAGGCAGTTGTAGAACACAAACCCAAGTCACCTGAGCAAAGCAGGAGTTGCACACAGGGATAACCCAAGTGAAATAACACACAAATCCCCATTTAGGATGTTTTGTTTTGTTCTAGGGACACAAACCCAAGTCACCTGAGCAAAGCAGGAGTCACACACACACAGAAAGCAACTGAAATAACATACAAATCAAGTCTTGGGATGTTCTGGTTTGGTCCAGGCAGTTGTAGGGACCCAAACCCAAGTCCCCTGAGCAAAGCAGGAGTTGCACACCGGGAGAACCCCAAGTGAAACAACACACACAAGGACTCCGGGGATGTTTTGCTCCCTATCTCCAGACACCCAAAGCCTCCCCTCCGCCCATTTCTTCCTCAAGGCACCGTCAGCCCGTTTCTCAGGGAAAAGGAATCGGGATGAATAGTCCCATAAAGAATCCCAGCAGAGCTTGTCCTGCCCGGAGCCGCCACCACGCCAAGGTCCAACTCTCAATTAACCCCCGGCCGACCTTCCTTCACTTTCTTTCCCCCTCCTCTGCCCTTCCTGAGAAAGTTCAGCGTTTCCTGGAAAAGTCTCCCTGCCTGTTTGATATTGTACTTCGCCTTGGTTGCTGAAGGAAGGATTTACAGGTGCCTGGCCCCCTCTGGAAGACCATGACCGCGGGGTGACCTCCCGGTACAATATGTGAACTCCTGCCCTGCTGATAAGGCTGCCAGATATGAGTAGGATTTTTCAAATAATCCTTTGGGAATTTATAAGCAGCGCAGCCATAAAACCGAGGTGACTGGAAGGTCGATTTCACTAAAAATAATAAATATCCCAATGTTTATTCAACGTGGGCCTTTTTAACTGCAGGCCAAGCGTTGAGATAACGCCATTGTAAATGACAAATATTGGGATTTTTTGGTAACTATTACATTATGATCCTTCCGCCTGACACTGATGTGGCCGTTTCCCTCGATGCTTGCAGGATCCCTGACATTGTTCAGCCCAAGTTGGGCCTGGAAAGCCAAGGCAGGATTCAATCACGGGTCAGGAAAAGGGCAGTTTTCTTCTGGAAGGAGCCTCGGGAACCTTTTTCTGGTGCTCCCGTCTCGCTAACGCACCCTCTGCCCGGGGGTTTTAATCCTTATTAGGGATTTCGGTGGAAACAGAGAAGGAGGAATGGGAGGACTGAGGGATCTCAGCTCGGGGTGGGGACAGAGGACACTGACCTGCTGGCATGGAACCCCTGCTCCAGGTTTAACCTCCCCATGGAATCACTGCTGGTGGAAAAGACCTCGGAGACCGAGTCCAAGTCCAGCACTGCCAAGGCCACCACCGACCCCTGTCCCCAATGGCCACATCCACAGGGATATTAAACCCCTCCAGGGATGGGAATCCACCCCTGCCCTGGGCAGCTGTGCCAGGGCTGGACAACCCTTTCCAGGAAGGAATTTTCCCCAATATCCAACCTAAACCTCCCCTGGCACAGCTGGAGGCCGTTCCCTCTCCTCCTGCCCCTTGTTTTTGGGGAGAAGTGACCGGTCCCACCAGGCCCCACCCTCCTGCCAGGGAGTTGCGTAGAGACCATCACCAAGTCTCCTGCACTATTCCCACCTCCAGCAGAAGACAATCCCACCCAGAGCCATCCCCTGGAGCTGGCCACGAAACCTGCCTCGGAACAGCAGCATTTCCCTGACACGTTCTCGAGGATCGACTGATATTTCAGATTAAAAGGTAAAGCAACAAGACAACAACAAAAAAAATCCCAAAAAAACGATCTGAAACATGCCAAACTGCTCCAGCCATCACCAGAAGCTCTTCATCCCCCTCCTCATCCCACCTTCGGGTACAAACACACCCCCAAACCCGCACCGAGGCCCGTGAGCTGCTCCGCTGTTATCCCGAATATCCTGTTTCCATCAGCCCTATTTTGCCCCCCTTCCCCCCCAGCCAAAGTGACACTGGGAAAGCCACGAAACCTCTGCGAGCAGTCGCACCCTTCGCTCAGCAAACGGACTGAGGAGGAGGGCCCTGGCCAACAGAAACATTTTGGGGAGGGCAACTTCTTCATCCCGACTAAAATATCCCGGCACGGGAGCCAAATGGCTTAATTATGAACAGCTGAGGGCACAGACAGATATCTTACATAACTGGTTCTCAGGACAATTCTTCTCCTTCAGCAAAATTTCTGGAGAAACCTTGGAAGGGCCTTAAAAACAATTCCCTCTCAAGCCTGGCTTGGAAAAGGGAGGGAAGCTGGGAACAGAGCGTTCCTTTCATGTGCTGCCTGGGCTCTGGAATGTCCCACCACCGGGGGAGAGCCCTCCAACAGCTCCCAGGCTCCGTAAGAAATGGATGCAGATCCCACAGGTTCGTTGGGTCGGGGGATGCAAAAGCTTGGGAGCCGCCGGAGGCGCCTCGGGAATCCAAAGGGAGCCTGATCTGAGCTCCTTATAAATTAATAATTGACCAAATTAATGCCTTTCCTGCTCATCAACGCCCAGGACAAAGAGCAGCTCCAACACAGGAGCTCTCCCAAAAGTTCTCGAGAACTGACACAGCTCAGGGTGAACTTTTTGACAGTTTTCAGTCAAAAAATGATCCCTGCCACAGCATATTTCCAGTGGGACCCCGTTTTTCCATCAGGGATCCGGGAGTGATCCAGTCAAACGAGGATCTGGTGGGATCTGGCGGCAAATCTGCTCCTGGCAAACGATGCTTGAAGGGCAGCAAAGTTCTTCTGGAGCAGCAAATAGTTCGTTTCAAACCCATCCCTCCCCAAAACTCCTCCATTTGCACCGAAGCAGTGAAGATGCTGCGGCCAAAAATGAATTTTTGGAGGAAAACTATGTCAAAAAAGCATAAAATCTGGAAAATTCCTGCCCAAAACTCCTCCATTTGCACTGAATAGTGAAGACACTGTGGACAAAGGTGAATTCTGCGAGGAAAACTGTGTCATGGAATCATAGAGTCACACCAATTTCTCCCCAAAACTCCTCAATTTTCACTGAATAATGAAGATACAGTGGCCAAAGATGAATTTGGAGAGGAAAACTATGTCAAAAAAGCATAAAATCTGGAAAATTCCTGCCCAAAACTCCTCCATTTGCACTGAATAATGAAGATACCACGGAAAAAGATGAATTCTGGGAGGAAAACTGTATCATGGAATCGTAGAATCACACCAATTTCTCCCCAAAACTCCTCAATTTTCACTGAATAATGAAGATACAGTGGACAAAGGTGAATTCTGTGAGGAAAACTATGTCAAAAAAGCATAAAATCAAAACATATCTCCACAAAACTCCTCCATTTGCACTGAATAATGAAGCTACCACGGAAAAAGATGAATTCTGGGAGCAAAATTGTCAAAGAATCATAAAATCTAACAAATGTCTACCCAAAACTCCTCTATTTGCACTTAATAATGAAGATACCATAGAAAAAGATGAATTCTGGGAGGAAAACTGTGTCCAAGAATCATAAAATCTAACAAATTTCTGCCCAGAACTCCTCTATTTGCACTAAATAATGAAGATACAGTGGGCAAAGGTGAATTCTGGGAGGAAAACTATGTCAAAAAAGCATAAAATCAAAACAGTTCTCAACAAACCCCCTCCATTTGCAATGAATAATGAAGATAACGTGGAACAAGATGAATTCTGGGAGGAAAACTGTCAAAAAAACATAAAATCAAACCAATTCTTGCCTAAAACTCCTCTATTTCATCGAAAAACTAAGATATTGTGGACAAAGGTGAATTCTTGGAGGAAAACTGTGTCATGGAATCGTAGAATCACAAAATCCAACCAATTTCTGCCCCAAAACTCCTCCATTTAAATGAATAATGAAGATTTTGTGACCAAAGGTGAATTCCTGGGGGAAAGCTATGTCAAAAAAAATCATAAAATCAAACCAATTCCCACCCAAAACTCCTCTATTTCATTGAAAAACTAAGATATTGTGGACAAAAGTGAATTCTTGGAGGAAAACTGCGTGCAAAAAAATCATAAAATCAGACCAATTCCTGCCCCAAAGTCACTCATTTGCATTGAATCATGAAGATACTGCGGACAAAGATGAATTTCTGGAGGAAAACTGTACGACAGAACCCTGGAATCAAACAAATTCCTGCCCAAAACTCCTCTCTTTTCACTAAACAAAGAAGATACAGTGGGCAAAGGTGAGCTCTTGGCGGAAAACCACCCAACTAAGAAATACATCCAGTAAAAACTCCGGATTTGTGACAGCTGGAGGAAACACCCCCGTTACGGGTGAAGCGATTCCGAGGGTCTCACCCAAATCCATCTATCCCCTGGGCTATTTTCCACTTCAGGGAATGCTCTTTGGAGCCAGAAATTGTAACCAAATGTAAATTAATCGACGTTTTCAAGCCCCTCCTTCCGTCAGCACCCCCCTCCTCACACAACAGGGTTACTCACCAGGACAGAATATATGTGCAGGCATCGATAAACGGGGGAGAAATCCACCAAATCCTGGGCTCCAGGCACCTGGAAAACGGCAGGAGACGGGTGTGAAATACGTGGAACACGCAGAGGGAAGCGGAACCCCCCTGGAAAAATCACACAGAAAGAAGTGCCACTGCAAAAAATTCTCTATATTCGTGCGGGAGTCCGAAAAACAATCAGTGAGGGGTAAATGTCACTGGGGGGGAAAAAAAATCACACCCGGGTAAGTGCAGCTCTTAAAAAAAAAGATAACATATAAATAAGGGTCACTCTAAAAAGAAAAAATCACGTTTAGGTTAGCTCAGCTCTAAAAAGGTGTTATGGAATACGTATTATTATATAATGTATAAATGAGTGTCGGCCCAAAATATCAAACATGGGTGAGAGCAACTCCAGCACAAGCAGGTTCAACAGGGAGATTTCAGGTATAGTAAGTTGATAACATATGACAGTTATGTAAGATTATTTCTGATGTCATTCGAATTCTTTTAATTTTGTTCAAGGTTTCAAAGCAGGAAAATTGTCCTTTAATGCTGCTTTTTGCCCCATTTCCAACCCCACTGCAGCGGATTCGTCTTGACCACGGGCTCAGACACCCGTGTGCCGGGCCTGAGCCCTGCTGGCCCTTCTGCACCACAAGGGGACAGAACAAACCAAACTCAATTTAATTCTTTAGATTTCCAGTTCGATATTTTTTTTAAAAAAAAAAAAGGCTGGAATTGTTATTTTATTTTGCCTTTTTTTTTGTGTGTGTGTGTGTGCTCAGGGAAGAGGCGCCACAAAGGCTCCACCACCTTTCAACAACACGCTGAGCCGCGCGCAGGGACAAGGAAGAGCCTTTTCCAAGGGTGGGATGAGGCAGGGGGGGGAAAAGAAAGATCAGAGGGGAAATTTGCATACAAGAGGCTCTGGTCCTTTGGAGATGTTGGAGGGGAACACGGAATTAAAACTTGTTGGCCGGGGCTTAAAGCCGAAGGAACCGTCCTTCTACCCCGAAAATCCGGAGAGCTGGGGCGTGTTCTGTTGACACGTGGCAGGGGAAAAAAAAGGAAAGAAAAGCGGGGGGAGAAAGATGAAAGGGACTGATGGACAGGCCTTGGAAACATGTTTATTTTCTATATTTTTAATTGTGCTGCAGAGGCCTTTGGGCTGGGAAGGAGGTGGGATGAAGAAAGGGGAGTTTCGGGATGAAGGGAGGGTTTGCCAACCTCAGCCGGCGCGGCCCAAAGCGCCCCGGGGCGAGGGTCCCGCTCGTCTCAGCCAGCAGGGAGGGCAAAGGGATGGGCTGGGAGGGGAAAACAGAGGATTTTGGGAAAGACACTCCTGTGTAATGTGGAACTGGAGGTAAAGAATCTCCCCCGAACAAAGAAACTCAGCGCTCGGCCCTGCACAGGTTCTTGGTGGGAGTGGAAATGATGGAGCACAGACTGGTTCGGGTTGGAAAAGAACTTAAGGATCATCTCATTCCAACTCCCTGCCACGGGCAGGGACACCTTCCACTAAAGCAGGTTGCTCAAAGTCCCAAAAAGACAGACACGGAGACAGAAGCTGAAGCTACAGACATGGGAATATCCAGTCCTGCATCATCAGTATCGCATCGAGATCCCAAAAAAACCTGTCATTCCCAAGCCGGTGGTGCAGGGAAGGGAAGCAGGAGCCTTGCTGGGAACAAGGCAGCAAAGATCATTAATTTCTGGGGTGCTGTGAGCCCACTCACCCACCTCACTGCACTTTCCTTCCCCCCCTGCACCAAACACTCCATCTCAGCAGCTGTTCTGGATGAGCAGGGTTGGCCCTCCAGGAAGGAGGAAGATTTCCAAGCAAAGGATGAGGCTGGAAACCTGTGGATCACCCGTGTGACCCTTTCCATGTCCATCCTGGATGTTCAACACAACCCACCTGAAGGTTGGGAGAGCTGGGGGGGTTCCCCTGGAGAAGAGAAGGCTCCAGGGAGAGCTGAGAGCCCCTTGCAGGGCCTAAAGGGGCTCCAGGAGAGCTGCAGAGGGACTGGGGACAAGGCAGGGAGGGACAGCACACAGGGAATGGCTTCCCAGTGCCAGAGGGCAGGGAGAGATGGGAGATTGGGAAGGAATTCCTGGCTGGGAGGGGGGGGAGGCCCTGGCCCAGGTTGGGCAGAGAAGCTGTGGCTGCCTCTGGATCCCTGGAAGTGTCCAAGGCCGGCTTGGAGCAAGCTGGGCTGGTGGAAGGTGTCCCTGCCCGTGGCAGAGGGTGGCACTGGAAGGTCTTTGAGGTCCCTCTCAACCCCAACCATTCCAGGATTCCCTGGTCTCAGCTGAACCGAGGGCTCAGAGCTGGGAACAGCCCTCATCGCCCTCACCAACGTCCCTTTTACCTTTTACAACCCTTTATTTGACAACTGCAAACACGAGGCAGCAGTTTTATCCCATCAGTGCCAATATTATCACACCTCCCTGGTCCTTTATTTTCCGTTTGGAGCCTCCCAGCCCTTCCAAACTCCTGAAACAGCTCCCAAATCCACATTTCAGCTGGTTTGTGGCCTCCTCGGGACGCGGTTTCGCCTCACCGGCATTGAGAGCAATCGGCCTCCAGTTGCTAAAATGCTTGAAACACTTCTGGCTCCCAAATCCCTGATTGCAAAACTCCTGGAGATCACTGGAGTAGACTGGGAAGCAGCAGCAGCCCCTCCCCATCCATTCCCCAGCGCCCCCCACCCACGAGGGGAGCGCCGTGTCCACGCCGCGTTGGTGCGCGGGAGGAGAAATCTGTCATCCCTTCCCATCACCATCAAAGCAGGCCCTGCTTTCCATGGAATTTCAGCTCAGCATCAAACAGCTTGGACCGGGGAGGCTCAGCTGAACACGGTCCACGGAGAAAAATTCCCGATAAAGGTCTGTGAAATCGGGATATTGCCAAAAAAGCCGGAGTTTCCTCCCCCTCCCCCCCCCCCCGCCCCAACCCCGGCCCGAGAAATTCTTTCAAAGCAACTGCAGCGTTTTCACAGCCTCTGATCTTCTGTGGAAACTTTTAAGCCCACACACGCTCCCAAAAATTCTGCTGGGCTGCTCTGCAGAGCTCCCAGTTCTGAGTCACTTACAGCTAGAAAAATTCCTAATAATTTTAACGATCCTAATTTCGAATTCCTGGTCGAGGATCAGCATTATGGGACGTGGAAGGTCAACCTTGGACCACAAGAAAGTTTGTGGGGGCATAAAGCCAAGCCCCCCCCAAAAAACATGCTGGGATTTTAAGTAGGGTATAAACAGAAGTGTAGCATAAGTAATAATATAATTATGACATAAATATGTATGTATTTTAAGAAAAAAACAGACCACGTCTTCCACGCACACCACAGCCCTACAAAAACAATCCTGTTATTCAAAATCTTTCCAAAATAGCCAGTATAGGTCTTGGAATATACAGAATATATGAACTTGCATCCAGCTCTGGGGTCCTCAGGACAGCACAAGGACGTGGAGCTGCTGCCGAGAGCCCAGAGGAGGCCCCGGAGCTGCTGCCAGGGCTGGAGCCCCTCTGCTCTGGAGCCAGGCTGGGAGAGCTGGGGGGGTTCCCCTGGAGAAGAGAAGGCTCCAGGGAGAGCTGAGAGCCCCTTGCAGGGCCTAAAGGGGCTCCAGGAGAGCTGCAGAGGGACTGGGGACAAGGCAGGGAGGGACAGCACACAGGGAATGGCTTCCCAGTGCCAGAGGGCAGGGACAGATGGGAGATTGGGAAGGAATTGCTGGCTGGGAGGGTGGGAAGGCCCTGGCCCAGGTTGGGCAGAGAAGCTGTGGCTGCCCCTGGATCCCTGGAAGTGTCCAAGGGCAGGCTGGACGGGGCTTGGAGCAGCCTGGAAGAGCGGAAGGTGTCCCTGCTGTAGATCTGCTACATCCTGTGTGGTCTCAGTGTCCTTTGACTTCCCCATGGCTTAACCTTGGGGATAAAAATTACTGTATTCCTACAGTCAGGAGGGTTCCCGGGATACTGTAACACTGGAATGGGCCAGAGGGTCCTGCCCACTCCGTGATCTCACTGTGGCTCATGTGAGACACACCAGGCTCTGTCTGGAACACAGAGGGTTCTCCCAGTGTCCAAGATGTCTCTTCCATAACTCCCAAACAGAAGGTGGGGGCTGATGGCACCTAAGGAAGGCATTTCTCAGGGACAGCCAAGAGAGCTCTGTGGGGTCTCTGCTCCAGCTCCCACAACTCTGTCAGGCATCTCTTCTGCTCACTCAGAGGACTGCAACTTACTCCTAGAGCCAGAAATGCCAGAAATGCCAGACATGAAGAATCCTGGCCATGCCTCACACCTGCCGTGGTGTCCTGAGTGCCAAACTCCTTCTCCCAAGAGAAAACTGCCTGGAATTTGTTGGCTTGTTCCTCAAAGACGTCGAGAGGCCGTTTTTCTGAGGGGTGATGCCCTCCCTCAGAACTTCCCTCCAAAGGAGCACCAGGGAGCCCAAGTGGGCGCAACCACGTCACAGGACACCTGACCAGGGCGTTCTGGGGGCAAGAGGAGAAGAGGGACAACACTGGTGGAGCTTGTCCTGCTGGACTCAACACCAGCACAGAAGACAAGTCGCTGAAAACGGGAAGGATCCGGCTGAGCTTTGTAGTGCTCTGGATGTCGTTCACTACAAAGGGAAGAGCTGGCACCGACTGGGCACGCTGGGGAGCTCCTCACTGTGAAGTGCAAATCCTCCTTCACCAACTGGACATTCATAAAACCCCAGTTTGAGGCTTCTCCCAGCTCGTTTCCCAGCTGTTCCCACTCCCGCACTCCGGCTCCCTCCACCTCTGGGAGGCATCTGTGCTCCAGCGGGACAAGTCCGGACCGTAACGTCTCCGAACTGGACAATGCAAACGGAGACTGTGCTCTGGAGCTGCCAGAGCTCTCTCAAGCTACTCCAAGGGGCAGAACCATCTCCACTGGAATTAACAGTAGGAGCCAAAACCCTTCTGCTTGTTCTTCCCTTTCAAAGCTTTTCCTGGAAATTCTGCCGCAGGGATGAAGGGATTGCTCCATATGGGTGAGGAGTAACGGGATCACCAGAACAGTTTGCCCAGGCTAGGTGGAGAACTCCACACCAGAACCTCCTGAAGGGCTTCCTAGAGGAAAAAATTTCCACTTACTCCCATTTTTTCCCGCCTGTGAACCAGGATCGGGAGCTCTCCTGCCTAAACTTAAATCAGGACCACCCAGGACCATCCTGTTTTCCATTCTGAGGTTTCCTTGGCAGCAGAGAAGTAGAAGCCTCAGCAATCCTTGGTGGGCAGAACACAGCCAAGGACACGTGTCCAGTCGGTGCAGCTCTGTCCCTCCATCCCACAAAGCACTCCAGAACAGGGCGGGGTTGTGCAGGGATTAACTGCACTCAGGACACCTGAAGTTAATAATTTTAAGCATTAAGGACCAACTCTGATAGCCGAATTCTGAATTAATAATATTCCTGCACAGATCAGGCAATCAGAAGGAGAAAAGGCTCCCACCAGAAGGTGAAAAGTGAGGAATGAATCCAGCAACCATGAAAAGGGAGAAATTGTTTTTCCCCTTTCCTTATTAAAGTGTCTTTACCTTGACACACCGGTTTTCTTGCTTTGGCCCCTCACGCTGTCACCCCAAATCTTCTGAGGGGGTGGAGGGTGAGCAGCAGCTGACTGGGGGCTTAACCACAGAGTGAGGTCAAAAGCCCTCTGAGATCATTGAGTCTGAGCATTCCCCCAGCACTGCCAAGGCCACCACTGACCCATGTCCCCAAGGGCCACATCCACAGGGATTTTAAATCCCACTGGGGTGGGGATCCACCACTGCCCTGGGCAGCTGTGCCAGGGGCTGGAAAGCCCTTTCCAGGAAGTAATTTTCCCCAATATCCAACCTGAACCTCCCCTGGCCCAGCTGGAGGCCGTTCCCTCTCCTCCTGTCCCTTGTTCCCTGGGAGCAGAGCCCGACCCCCCCCGGCTCCCCCCTCCTGTCAGGGAGTTGCAGAGCCAGAAGGTCCCCCCTGAGCCTCCTTTGCTCCAGGCTGAGCCCCCCCAGCTCCCTCAGCCCCTCCTGCTGCTCCAGCCCCTTCCCAGCTCCGCTCCCTTCCCTGCACACGCTCCAGCCCCTCAATTTTTTTCTTGTCATGAGGGGTCCAAAACCTTCATGGCTCTATTTCCATCTCCGAGATCCACTTGTACTAATAAATAAACAATTTTCTGTCCAAACAGGGAAACCCCCCAGGAGGCAGGAACATGGGGAACTCAGAGTTCATCAGGAACCAAATCCCATCCCTTTTCCTGCTGAGGCAAATCCGGGAGAAGGGGACACAGGGGTCTCCTCCATCGGGCTCCAGGAGGCCCATCCAGGAAACACAAGGGGGTCCCAGGGCTGCTCTTCATCACCATGGACAGCACCCACCCCCTGCCCCGGGCCCAGCACTGGGACACAGCACTGGGACTGACCCCTCCTGCCCTGGCCCTGCTGCCCATCCACCACTGCAGGGTCCCCCTGACTGTGGGGTCACCCCATCCCACCAGCCTGGCTTGGATCACACCCAGAGATGGGATCACACCTGCCTCGAGATGGGATAGAATCATGGAAGGGGTTGGGCTAGAAGGGACCTTAAAGGTCATCCAGTGCCATCCCCTGCCATGGGCAGGGACACCTTCCACCAGCCCTGGTTGCTCCAGCCTGGCCTTGGACACTTCCAGGGATCCAGGGGCAGCCACAGCTTCTCTGCCCAACCTGGGCCAGGGCCTCCCACCCTCCCAGACAGCAATTCCTTCCCAGTCTCCCATCTCTCCCTACCCTCTGGCACTGGGAAGCCATTCCCTGTGTGCTGTCCCTCCCTGCCTTGTCCCCAGTCCCTCTGCAGCTCTCCTGGAGCCCCTTTAGGCCCTGCCAGGGGCTCTCAGCTCTCCCTGGAGCCTTCTCTTCTCCAGGGGAACCCCCCCAGCTCTCCCAGCCTGGCTCCAGAGCAGAGGGGCTCCAGCCCTGGCAGCAGCTCCGGGGCCTCCTCTGGACTCACTTCATTTTGCTGCAGGAGTGAAGAGCCCCCCTGATGGTTCCAGAGAAATTCGGTCCCTGGGAAGTAAATCATGATCTCAGTCTGCTCTGGACACACAGCAGGGATGGAGAGGAGGGAATTATTTGCAGGGAAAAGGTAGAACAGGAGCACAGAACCACTTGAACAACCCTGTTTTAAACTTCAGAAACTTGTTCTTTACCCCCTTCTCTGGTCAGTCATGGACTGCTCAATCCCACGGACAAGTTCAGGATGACCAACACCACCCCGTTCAGGTTCAGGTTGTAGCTGAAATTATCATTTTTATGACATGAGAGGCTTCAGCAGGAAGAGCAAAACACCCAGAGTGGCAGATACCACTTGCCAAAAGGTCCAGGGCAAAGCTGAACCCCAAGAAATCACGAGCACATCAAAAACCTCAACACCCCATGTCCTGCACGCCAGGTTTGTATCCCCGAGCTGCCTTTCCTGAAACTCAGGGCTCTATTCCACGTTATCCATCACAAATCCCAGGTGTCCCACTCTGCTCTGTCCTCCAGCACAGGGAGCAAAGAAAGAAGAGCCAACCCTACCACGAGGTCCTGGTTTGTGGTCACCAAACCCAACAGAATTCCAGCTCCGAGGAATCAGCAGCAGAAAGGGAAGCGAAGGAGGGAGCACAGCAAGGAATTAAAATTCCCTTTAAATCTTCCACCCTGAAAATGCTTTTCAGCCCAAAGTACATCTCTGCCACCAAGACAAAGTCTCACAGAAAAGGCCAAGGCTCTCCTGCACTAAGGAGTGATTTATCTTTTTAAGGAAGGATGGAGCCAAACTGCCTTTTCCATAGGCACCCAAGTGCCACCCTTGAGCTGGGGACAGACATGGGAGGTCCAGTTCTCAACCCTTGGCCTCCCTGCTGAGCCTGGGAAGGAGATTAGGGATAAAAATGCAAAATAACCCAGTTCTAAAACACCCCCCGCCCCCTTCTACAGCCTGTTCTGGGTCTTTCTGAGTCCCTGCCCAGCAACGCTGAGAGAGGAGCAAAGAGCACCTGAGACACCACAACCAGTTACCTCTTCATCCTCGTCCTCATCCTCAACATCCAGGATTCCTGAATCCTGCTCGGACATGGGGCTGGTGTTTTTCACCTCCAGGTCGGAGCTCGCGCAGAATTCCCTCTTGGATTTCTTCCCCCCGCTTATCCTGGGATGCTGGGACACGATGTTGTCCAGGTTTCTTTGCTGCTGTGCCTAGGGAGAAAAACGAAAAAAAAAAGAAACAAAACAAAAAAACAACCCATTTCACCTTTTCCAACGGTACCCTTTTAGGTAACCCTTTCAGGCAAAAGGTTCCTGTCCTGAAATAAAGACAAACGAGGCAAAACCCAACAGGCGCTTGACGGAATTCAGACCCGGCGTGTTTTTCCCTAAGCCAGATATTCCAAAGAAACAGAGGACTCGTTTCAAAACCGTTTCCAGGGATTATTATGCAACCATACAAACAATATTCTGACTCTTCACAAATCCAAAGGCCATATTGATCTATTTACAGCCCAGATGCAGAAATATTAGCCCACGGGCCATGTGGTGACTGTCACAGGCTGAATTAAAGGACCTACTTAACCGCTGGATTTGTTCCTCTTTTCAACCCGTGGCAGCACAAAACATTCCACATCTGGACCCCAGAGGTTCCTGAAAGCATTTTTGTGGTACCCCAGGAGAGTTTAATTGCAGTTGCTGATGTACAGAACGAGCTGTAAAAGGTACCGAGCGAAAAGCCGCTCGCCGGGAGAAGCCCCGGGACAGCGGGAGTCGGGGCGGAGGGGGGGGAAATTCTGGGGTTTTTGGGGGGGGATTGGGGTTTTTCGGCAGTGGGGGTCAACGTGTGAGACCTGCTGCATGAAGTCACTCGGTTTCCTCATTGTTATCGAGCACAATATTGACAGGAAAAGCGGTTTAGCCCCAATTGTTCAAGAGTCGACCAAGAAGTTCAAACCGGAGGGGAAGGACAAGGAGTGGGATCAGCACGGGGACACAAGTGGCACAAGTGCCAGATCCTGGTCAAAACAAGAGGGGAAAGGCCAAGCCAATGGATGTCGTGGTTCTGGACATGTGGGTTTATGTCCTGGTGTAACCAGAAAATAAACACTCTGCAAACCTGGAATTTATACGGGTTTATGCCCCCAGATTTTGAGGATCCCTCCCATGTTTTTGTATGAGTTTTTGATGTATCAGAAGCAAGGTGTGTAGAAATCAGCGAGTGGTTTGGGTTAGAAGGGACCTGAAAGATCATCTCATTCCAATGCCCTGCCCTGGGCAGGGACACCTTCCACCAGGCCGGGTTGCCCCTGGTCATTCTGGAATTCTGTGAGGTGGCAAAAGGGGACCATCCCCTGCCCCAGAGCCTGGATTTTAAAGGAAGAAGGGAAACGACAAACCATATTGGAGATACATTGTCAGTGACACCAACCAAAGGAGGATTAAAACAAGTGGAACCCACCCAAAATTACCACTTACTTTTGCCACCTGAGCTGCAGAAAGCAGGAAGATCCACCCCATGTGCAAACCCCCACAATTATTTCCTTTTAAACACTTGAAAGTCTTAATGTCACCCCAAAACAATTTATGAGCAGGTTTTATTCTGACAGCCTCCGACTCCCTTTCGAATCCCTCCTGATCACCTGAGTAACTCCCACATCCAAAGAATATTAAAACATTGAAAGGGACGTTAAAACCCAAGCAAGGGAGATCTTCTCCCTTGAAAATCCACCGCTGTGGGACGTGTCCCACCGCCACCATACAAACTGGCTTCATCCTAATTAACAAACGTGGCAAACGACGACAAAATTCCACACATAAAGCTGACACTGGACGTGGCTGCAGCAGGAATTGCGCCAGGAACTGCACCAGGAATCGGAGCTAATCCTTAGCTGAGCATCCCCGCGCTATCCCACAGCACAATCTTGACCTCTAGTGGTGGGAAAGCAGCAGGATCCTCCATGTTTCCTACAAGTGCTCCGACAAGACCAGCACCAGCTGAGCAAGGGGACTCCCGACCAGGCTTATTAAGAAGATCTCCGAAGGGATGAGCCTCAACAATGGGGATTTTTGCAACAAAAAGCCCCGGGAAAAGGTCTGCGTGGACGCTGCCGAAGACAAAGTTTGCGACCGACGTCAGGGCTCGAAGCAACTGGGGGGGAAAAGTGGGTGGGGGTTTTTTTGGGTTTTTTTTTTTTTTGCATTGGAAACCTCCAACTTCAGAGGCACAACTCTATAGAAAGCCGTTGCAACACCCTATAAAGGGAATTAGGACTTCAAAAAAGGGGAGGGAGCCATTTGGTCCCTCTGAAGCTCACACAACAAAGAGCCGGGGCTCGAGTCCACCCTCAGATACACCCATTTATGACATAAGTTTCCCAACCGAAGCGCGACGGAGCTGTAACTCTGAGCCCACTGCAAATTCCACCCAAAGCGAGCCCGGCGCGCTCATTAAAAATCCCCGATTCATGTAATCTTTCTTCTTCTAGAAAGGGAAGAAATCAAAGAGTGTGTGTGGGGGGGGAAAAACCAACAACGCGAAAGCCTTGGATAAAACGCCGGGCTCGAAACGCATCATTAACCAGGGCGGAGCAGCACAGGCGGCCATGGGAGAGGGAAAATCTGGGATAACGAGCCGAACTCCACTGCCCAAGCCCTCAGCAACTCTCAGGCTGAGCACGGAATTAGTGGCACCAGACGACCTCACAGAACCCCGGAATGGGCTGACTTGGAAGGGACCCACAAGGATCATCGAGTCCAACCTCATGGGGGTTTTCTCCAAGGATACGTTATCTTGGCCCCCACCTCTTTCCCAGCAAGGAATGCCTTCCTTCAGCTTCATCTCCGCTCACAGGAGGACAGCAGGACACGAGGTATCTACTGACCAGGTGGCAACGTTGATAGGATCCAAATCAAATCTTAATAAGATCTAAGAAGTTCCGGTTATTTAGAAAACCCCAAAGCCAAGAAAATGTGTCGTTCCAGGCCAAGGAGCTCCGTGTCAAATTCAAACAACCACCTTTTGATTTTGCACTTTTAATGCCAATAAAACTGAAGTTTATCCAGAGATTTTTGACCTGAATTGAAGTCCAAGGACCCAACTGGGAAAATCTAAGAATCCCAGAATTATTTGGGTTGGAAGGGACCTTAAAGATCATCCCATTAAAACCAGGGACACCTTCCACCAGCCCAGGTTGGTCCAACCTCTCCTTGGACACTTCCAGGGATCCAGGGGCAGCCACAGTTTCTCTGCCCAACCTGGGTCAGGGCCTCCCCACCCTCTGAATGAAAATAAATGACAAAAATACACATCCCAACTCCCAGATATCCAGAGGAAGCAACCAGAGGATGCTCCCGGTAGCACAAAAGCTTCTGCGCCCGCCAGGAGCAACTTTTACCTTTCGGAATCATCTTTACCTTGTAGGAATTTGTGTGGAGGGAAAAGTTATCAATTAGAAGAGATTTTTCCGGGGACTTCCACCTTACAGGGCCACAAAAGTAACCCAGTGGATGTCTGCTCCCCTCCAGGACATTGGGAATGTCACATTCCAAACCCTTAAGTCGCGGAGCTGCCGCTCCGTCCTACGATGGGCACAGCCCTGAGGAGTTGGGGTGACCCACGACCACGGTGTGCTGCTGGAACAACCCAACCTCCACTCCAGAAGAACCAGTAATTGCTTTTCCATTACCAGGAGGGCATTTCCCCTGCCCCCACGTTCCCGGCAGGAAACAATCTGGACTGAAGTGACCTAAAAGTGAGAAATATCGAATTTGCTTTAAACTTCGGCAGCACCGGGTGAAGTCACTGAGGTTTCAGTTTCACCCTGGGAGAAGGACAGAGCTGGGCTGAGGTCCAGAGGAAGGAACCACGGAGAAATCGGGGTTTAACAGCCCAGGAACTCCCCTCTCCCCCCTGCCCCAGCTCGTTCCCCACACCTTCCCGGTGCAAGGGATTTGACGTCGCACGTAAAGGATGAAAAACGACCTGCAGAGGAGGCACATTTGGGGTTTTAACGTCCTGTTTCACATCAAGGCATCCGTGGGGAGCCCAGCGAGGAGCCACACTCGAGGGAGACCACATCAAAGCCCGGGTGACACTCCGGCGTGCCCTCTGGAAACGGAGGGACCCGGGGCTAAAGGGGAGGCACAAAGCCTTCAGGGGATAAAAAAAAAAAAAAA
>VXAY01005987.1:0-41983 GCA_013399855.1 Oxyruncus cristatus
TAAAATAAAATAAAAAAAAAACATACATATGTACCTATGTGCATATATGTATGTTTATTTATTTTACACAGAATATATCTAACAAAATCTCAGAATACATTTTAAAAAAATCAGTGTTTACTACTGATGTTGTAAACAAAACAAAAGTTCCCCATAAACTTTCATGGATGGATCTGTTTTACAGTTGGCCAGACTGACACAGCTCAAAACCTGGTGTACCACTTGGTAAGGTGGTGGAAGTCATTGAAGGCCACGATAAACTTCAATACAGATACACCCACTTCACACATAGCTTATAACCAAAGTAATAAGCAAACAAAAGTGTACAACCAAAATAAACTAGAATTCGTATGTAAGTGAATGGGAAAGAACAGATATCAAATAAAATAAAATGTATTGTTGTTTTAATACAGACTTTTCCCGTAGGTAAGAATTCTTGTTGTTTCATAACAGAATGAACAAAAGTGATGGAAATTCATTGAGACACTTTGATTTGGAGGTAGAAATAGGAGATATATGGCACATAAGAAATTAGGTGAAAGACTTCTCTGAGTTATTTAGCTTGGAGAAAAGGAGGTTCAGGGGGGATCTTATTGCTGTCTACAACTACCTCAAAGGAGGCTGTAGCCAGGTAGGGGGAAGTCTATTCTCCCAGGTAACACGTAGACAGACAAGAGGAAGTTTCCTCAAGTTCTTCCAAGGAAGGTTTAGATTGGATATCAGAAAAAAAATTCTTCACTGAAAGGATGGTCTGGCATTGGAACAGGCTGCTCAGGGAAGAGGTGGAATCACCACCCCTGGAAGTGTTGAAAAAAGCCTGGATGCGGCACTGGAGGCATGACCTAGTGGTGAATGTGGTGATGCTACGTTAATGGTGGGACTTGGTCTTTTCCAACCTTAACAAATCTATGATTCAGCAACAATGAACAGGCAAACAAAATGGTTAGAATGAAATAAACTTTCAAATGAGAGAAACAGTCTGTAGGACAAAAAAGAAAGACCTTCTGTAGAATTCCATACAATACAGAAAGAAGTAGACAAGCACTTTTACTGTATCTCAGTGTTTGCAAAATCAGCTTAACAGCAATGAAAGTAGATACATAAAGGAAACAACCTTTTACTGTTTCTGTACTTAATTTAACCAAGTGAGATTATGAGGTTGTCAATATTAGATGTTGTTTCTAGAGCTTCCTTTTATATTTTTCATCTAAAAACATGCACGGCACTTTCTATTATTCAGAAATACCACTAAAACACATAAACTGAAATATGATATTGATTTCAACAGAGCAAATCCAGATTTATACTTACATAACTCAAAGAAAAATCTATCACAGTATATCACACACTGTTTGATGGAGAATGAGAAATTCATCTACACAGGAATGACTTTCTGTAACACTGCATTCTTTTTAAAGAGTAATTAAAATCAGCAATCAATGCAGTAACACTTAACTAGACCAACATGAGATGTCCCTATGCACCTT
Source organism: Oxyruncus cristatus (assembly GCA_013399855.1). Classification (NCBI taxonomy): domain Eukaryota; kingdom Metazoa; phylum Chordata; class Aves; order Passeriformes; family Cotingidae; genus Oxyruncus; species Oxyruncus cristatus. Next base: position 1,488 of record VXAY01005987.1, read on the forward strand.
AAGAAAAAAATGCAAGGAAACAACAGTTAATTCAAGATTGCAGTTTTGGATTCTTCTGGTGTCATGGAGACCAGCATTTGTTCCAAAGCAATTGTCAGAACATCTATTACTAGAAAAGTGATTTTTTTGCTCTTAGATAATTATGACCCATATTGACATAGGCCATTTGGAATTATTAAAACCTACTGAATCTAGATTAATTTCAGTTTTCCCAGCTCTTACAATTCTTGTTCTTATCCTTTTGTGGACAAAGATAAGGCTACATGATGTTTTGCCCTCTTGATTTAGAAGACAAAAAGGCCAAAATGGTGGCTACAGATTATAATGGCAGAGATGTTTTCTTCATTAAGAAAAGGAAAACTATAATCAATAAACAGTTACTGCGATACCGTAAGAAGAAAAGGAGTAAAATAAAATATTATTATTTCTTTGCAAGTTTTATCTAGTTTCAGCTCTTTCCGTGCCAGATAGGATGCCAACTTTTAAACAGGAAAAAATACTAAAACGCAGCATACAGGACAGTGTCATATGTAACAAAAGACGGACAATTAATTTAACACACAGAAAAGCATATGTGCACATACTGCTGCTGTTTCTTACAAGGGAAATAAAAAGCTCCTGGCAACATTACTTACTACAAAATTTATGGAGCCAAACTTGTTTAGGATGCCATACATATGTTTAATAAGTTAAAATAACTTATTAACAATAATAGATCTCATCAACGGAGAAGTAAATTTATAAACAAATTGTATGAGTGGCTTTTTGTTTTGTCTCTGTTGTACCCAAATCTGTTGTCTTAGGCTGTGTTTACCTTAGGTGTAAAATGGCATACACTGATAGAGACCAGTGTTCCTTGCATCATGTCATCTTTTATTACCAAGGTCAAAGAAAAAATTTATACTTCCTTCTATGTCTAACGTGACCACCATAAGTAAATATATTAAAATATGTTACATGGCATGCAGATGCAGACATTCTCAAATTTAAATGATAGAAAAAACCACTGAAGAAAAAAAAGCCCTTAAGCATGCATGTTTCAATGGAATTCTAATTCTAACAATAGTCTTGATTAAAAGTGTGATGAGAATAAAACTTGAACCTCACAGTGGCATTGCACAAGAGCTGAATGATCAATAATGGGAGATTGTTACACAGTCATGTTCCTAGGTTTCTATGAGATTTTTCACCCAAGTTTCACTAATGTTACTGTATTTGATTGATTGCAATTTTCTCCATTTCTAAGCTTTGTTCCAGAAAGCAACATTTTGTTCCATTCATCTTAGCAAGTGACACAATGTTCCTGGGCATGTGATATTATTAAAAAGTCTTGTTGCCTGTCTCTCCTGGTTGGTCACACCAAGGCTGATTTTTGGTAGCATTTAATATTCAATTACATTGGCAGTGACATCCATATTTAAATTTGAAATAAACTTCTGAAAAATAAATACAACTATGGAAAAAAAGCCAAATTCAGGTAATTTACATTTCATGTTTTCCCTCAGCACATCATATCCTGCCCTCACCCTCTCTATAGAAGTAATAGAAAGGCCTACAGTTCGCTTTTCATTCCTTACTGGTGTCTACCTGGCCTCCCAAACGGACCCCGTTTGAAGTTCTACCAAAAACGCCTTGTGAAGTGAGCTAGCACTGACTTCCCAGATAACAAACCTGCCCATCACTGTTGCTTACTACTCATCCTGACAGTCTGAAGAGCTTTCTGTGGTTTTAAAATAAGCACAGCAACACAGGATTACTTCATGCTGTTTGAAACAGATTTTCACCCTTTCTGCAAGCAATGCTGCTCACGTCTCACATAAGACAGCTACTCAAGCACATTCAAGGGCATTCCCCAAGACACAATATGCTAATTCCCTACCTCCAGCTAAGCTGGGTCCTGGTGCACATCCAAATACAACTAAAAGGGAAACTAAAATTGATGATACAGACTGTATAACGTATAACATATATACATATGCAAAACTATATTCATTGATGAGCAAGTAAAATTGAGTTTAAGAGCACAAACCTTTACTACAATATTAGATTAACTACAATATTAGTCCAGATCTGATTTCAGTCCACTCATTTCTTATGCGCAACTTCTGTTTAAGTTATAGAACTTAGAGTTTTACCATTTTAATATAAAAAAGACACAAAAATTACGCGTTACTAATTTTATTATAGACTTGAAGCAAATTTGTAATTCCTCAGTATTTATACGAGGCTAAAGCATCAGCCTACTTTTGGCTGGCTTTATTCTCTTCCGAAGCTTGTCTGTATGTGCCATATTTAAGCTCACCTGTATTTTATATCAACACTTACTGATCACTCTTGCAGTGGTATGAATATGAACAAACACAAGGAACAGTAAAACAAGGTACTTTATAATGGAAAAAAGTCAACCAATTATTTTCTTCAGGAACCTACACATTCCTATGTGCGGGGATAAAATATAAGCTCTAGGACTGGAAAATCATACAAGACCAGGGTAGAGAAGTACAGTGTAATGTAAGGATGCAGTAGAGAACTTCTGGAAACTGAGCCTGTTCCTTCACTGATGCAGCACAGATCATTTGCACACAAAGCACTCACCCTATGGTCAAGCCTAAAATATGTACTCTCTAACTAGCAATCCCACAGCTGACACCAGAACAAGAAACAATTATTTTCCTCTAGTAAAAGCTACAGCTGTGCCTTCTTACCGACTTTAACATTTTTGAGACATCTAGTTACGAATGCCAAAAAAAATTTAATTATTGCTAGAAGGAAATACATTGAATCTACAGGGGTGCCTGTATTGATCTCTGCTGTTTAAAGGTGTAGTACCGAAAGTTGTGGCTATGTGGTTTAAGAAAATGGAAGGGGAGGCAAACACTGCATTGAGAGGATATATATTTCAGGAGGTAAGATGTGGTATCAGAGAAAAGGGTATGGTTTTGGATATACAAGATCAAAACTAGGGAAGGGGGGCATGTAAGGAACTGACCTGATTTAAGGGCTTACTGATACAGAAAAGAGAATGTTTTGCCTTCATCCCTTCTTATTCTTCTCCTATTCCAGGCTATGTCGTTTCACAAACTCTTTCCAGTCTTCTTTGTGTTCAGGGGCTCCTGTTGCGAAATAATTCTACTTATTAGTACAGCTCTAAACTATCCATCTTCTTCTGCTACGTTATCTTTTTGCTAGATTAGTAAAATGTATTGGCTCACAGGAAGTCCTAGAGTTTTGAGAATCGGTGAGCACACAGATAGGGAAGCTAGATTCTCCTTACTTTGGTGGCAGGGAACTGTTAGACTACAGACAGAAACAATGAGGGACAAATAAATAGGCAAAAACCACTAAGTATCAACTAATATTAACAACTTCTATATCTACAAAGTGGCAAACACTTGGCAGAGGGAAGGATGGGGAGATGCCTCTTTTTTTATTCTGGTAACGTTACACAGTGATGTTGAAGATGTCTTAGGATTTTGTATGCTCTTAATTCATGCCCTGGAAACCTGCACACCCATTACACCATGGATACCTGTGCGGAGTTAACCTGAGCCCTCTAGATGCATGTAATTCTTAGCAATTCCACATCACTTTTTTAGGAAAACTGATAATGGCTTGGACCACCCTATCAGACTACAAACATGAGATACAAATGCAATGAAGTCTCTTTGCTCCCTTTTTATTCATACAGGAAGGAGAGTGAAATGCTAGGAGAAGCCAGATACAAAGTGGCACAGAGCCATGTATTCTCAGGGCTGGGCTGACACTTGGGTTACAGTGAGCTAAGATGTCAGGACACTGCATTGGGATCACCACGTGGTGATGAAATGTAGAAGGCAAACATGGCCATTTTACATGAGAGCAGCCTGCTGGAGGTTGCTGTCTGCTGCCGCATTTGAAAGGAAAGCTGTGTGTTTATTCTCAACGCTACTTTCACACCACAGCTGAATTTTGTACCATTCCACACAGGCACAATACTTTGTTATCACTCAAGCAAAATATCTACCACTGTGAATCAAAGATGTAACTCAGATCGTAGCTTCTAGTGTTCAACCTTTTCTGTTCTCTTCTTTGCCTTTACTACTCAATCCCTTTTATTATTTTTAGTTAGCCTTTTCCCACAAATTCTCTCATTTTTAATAAAACTTAAAGTAAGAAGCTACTTACTACAGTAATTACTTTTTACAATTAATTTTTACATTGAAGCAATATGATGAAGAACTTCTTAATTATTTGCACAGAACAGATACCACAAAAGTTGGGGGCTCTTTTTTGAAGTATACCATAGTACAAGTGGACAAAGCAGTCTCTGTACCATATATTTATAGATAAAACATGCATTGTGGGGAGTCAGGAAGTCATTCAGTACCTCCTACAGATAGAAAAGCAGAGAAGAGTGGAGATGAGGTCACTTGACCACACTGACTCCATAACAAGGATAGACACATTTGAACTTGGCCCTCCACAGCTCTGTGATTCAGACAGCTTCAGAAACGGGATTTTTTTTTAGTTAGGGTGCTGATACAAGTAAGTTTGTTGTTAACCAAAACACTGTTTTGGCTTCATATTTGCTGGATAATAGATGGCTCAACCATTCCAGTAGCTTCAAATTATAGTCTACGACAAAGATTTCAGTGTTTTCTCAAGTTACCACAAGACCATGAAAACTTATTGTTTTCTTCCATAGGGTGTAAGATACCCATTTATATCCTCTTAAATGCTTTGTCATAGGCTACATGCTCAGACAGAACTTTTGTGAGCATCAATGAAAAAAACTAAGTACCTGAAAAGAAAATGCAGGGCCCTACAACAGATCCTACAGCTCCATGGGTTCTATTAATGGGTTCTAATTCATCATGGGTTCCTGTTAATCCTGTGCCAGATCAGCAGTTGTGACTGGTGATGCTAAAATTAAACCCCTACCCTTTTCTCTCTCAACTAGCAACACCAGGAAATGGAATCAGAACAAAAACATCAGAAGTACTGTTACTTTACATTTTTTCTTTATCTCTTTGACAAAAGAAGCACCAATAAGAGCTAAAGAACATGGAGGAAGGCTTGCATGCTGAGGCAATAAGTATCAAATTCTGATTGCCACTCATATCATGCTATTTTGGCCCACAGAGAATCTGTTAGTTACTCAGAGGATAGGTTAGGTGAAATATTTATCATGCTACAAATATTTGTATATTGATTTGCATTCTTTTTTTTTTTTTTTAACCAGTCAGAGATCACTGCTTGAAATATTCAACTATACATATGTCTTCTGAACTTGAAATTAAGAAAGGAATATTCAGTAATAATAATGACAATAGAAAATCTCAGTTTGCAGAAATATTTCTCCTTAGACATTATCTTATTGTTTACTGTTATTTTCAGGTTCTTCTTTAGTGCTCCTTCCTCCTTGAGTTCCTGTTCAGTAAATGGAATACTCAGAGTAGACAAAGATACCAGTGTTCTCACACATCTACATAAGCAATTTTTATAACTGATGCAGAAACTACCCAAGCATAAGGTCCACCTGCTGGAGTACTGTAGGAGAGCTGAAAACCAACCAGATGTGGACAAGTGTGAATTCCCTTCACATTCCTCGTTCTCATATTGCTCCCACCTGTTGGTATCAGCAGAGCAGCCAAGCAAACTTCACACCAGCTTGCACATATGTGATGGTGTTATGGCCAGGTGGCAATGAATCTGTACAGTTCCCCTGATGTTTTGACCTAATCTTTGCTTCAGCATAGCTTCAGTCTGCCACCAGAGCCGGAATGCTGTCATTACATCAGTGACACGAGCAGAGCAAAGTCCTAATTGTGGCATGTTTTTACACAAACACAAGTTAACTCAGATAATAAAAAGTAAAATTCTATTAATGATAACAAACTGTGCTCACCAATAAAATGGATTTTATTGCCTCAAGGCCAACACTAATCTGATTAGTATGACACATTAATACTACCTGTCATTTAACTACTCTTTCTTACTTTAGAGCCAAGAATGTGAGTAGAAAAATAAAGTAGATACAAATTTGAAACATTCTTGAATATTTTCTTACTTCAGCGCATTTACCCACCACAGTCTTTTTGAGATCATGCACTTAACCACTTGAAGAATTCTTACAAAGATTTAAAATGGGACAGGCCAAAAGAAAATCCCTAAAAAAGTACTAACTCATACCTTGTAACATATTCTGATTCATTTTTAGAAGGTACTGACACAGTCAAGTATTACATTGTAAATATCTATTTTTCTCACAGGGTAAATTAAACAAAATAAACACTTGAGTAAAAGATTATTTTTTAAACAGAGGAGATATATTTACTCTATAGTTGAAGTCTCTAGCTTAAAGCAAATGGTTGCAAATCTCTGTACCGTGAACGATAAAATGTAATTTGTTCTTAAGGCTGCTGTGAGTTCTCTATCTTTCTGTGTTTATGCATGTATTTTCAGAGATCTATGCAGACACTTGCAATGGTACTATTTAAAATTCATTTGTAAAGAAAAAGTATACTATTAGCCGAAAAAGGAAAAAAACACATTAAAATATTTCAACTAAAATATGTTTATTCTGAGAATCTAAAATATTTCTGTGAGAGATATAAAATGTGTTGTCTTGCTTTTCAAAACACTTTCAACTTTATTTTTACACTGTGATCAATAAGAATTCATAAAAACTTTTAACAGTTTCACCAGAAGTGATTTAAGTAGTAATGACTGAAAATATCATACTCTAATGCTGCAGGCTGGTAACTGGGTCTTGTAAAATGACCATGTATACGCTACACAGTACATGGAAAGGTTTGACGGGGGGTAACCTGCAAAGTTGGAGAGATATTCACTGATAGTAAACTAAACTTAACTAAACTAAACTTAATGGAACAAGTATTCTGTAAGGTGGTACTGATATTTGTAAAACCTTCTTCAAGAATAAGCAGACCTTTTCACATTATTACTTAGATTTACATTTCTTACTTGTCTTATTCTTGGCTCTGAAAGTAAATTGCTGAAATTAAAATACTGTGTTTATTGTCAGTGATAAAATGGCATGATTTTTCAGCATTATTCTTGTGATCAAGAGTCAGTTGGAAGGTGTCATCACCCTGTGGGCCAATGAGTATGTATAGAAGCCTATTCTAGCTCAACACCATGTGTTCTGAGACCCGAATGTGTTCCGTGACAGTAACAGCCACACATTACTGTCAGTGCAACTCAAAGCCATACCTGCTTTGTTGACACACTGAGGCAGATTAGAAAGCCAGAAGGGACGATTGTTATCATGCAGTCTGACCTGCTGTACTACAAAGAGCTTGGGAATTCCCAGAAAAAAATTCCTATTTGTAGCAGAGATTCTATCTTAGAAAATCACAACTTTGATTTATAAGTTGTTTCAAAGAATTCACCACTTCTGTGTTCAGGTGCCACCATGTTTCTTTATTTATGATATGAATTCACCTACTTCCAATTGCTAATGTGTTAACATCTTTGTCTGCTAGGTTTTAAGGCTCTTGTTTTCAGTTTTCTATTCTCCATCTATACAATTATAGACTAATATCAAGTCTTTCTGTAATGATTTTGGTTTTTAAGTGAATAGAATAAAACTCATCAAGATAATATATTACTATACAGAACATTTTCTAAGAAGTCTTGTGGCTCTTCAAGGCTTCAAGTTTCCAACCTCCATGCTGAATGGTGGGAAATAGGATTAGGTATTGTATTCTCTAACTGCAGAGAACAGAGAGATAAAATTATCTTAGTTTTATTCTATATTGCCCTGTTTATACGTTCCACTATTACATTAACTTTCTTTGGCTGCTGTTCTGGATGAAAAACATCAGTTATATCCATTATTATTACCCATTAGGGCATCTAAATGCTTTTCCTGGGTAGCATCCCTCCTTCTGTAACTTGAGCTGCCTTTCCTGTTGTATCTTAACAGCTGTGCTTATAAAACACATTGTTTGCCTCAGCAGAGTTCAATCCTTTATTATTCAAGTCCCACACCTGCATTTCCATTACGTTGCCTCAGACTGATGTCAGACTGACAGGCTTATAATTACCCAGGTTATCTCAGCCATTTAAAAAAACCCGTTAGCATGACCTTAATTCCCACAAGCTTTTGGAACATCATCCCCAGTGCTCCAGGCTATAATGAAAATCGATATTAAAAATCCAGAGAGTTCTTCTCTGCCAATCCTTTGAAAATATTTAGATATCTGTTACCTCAATGTACTGACTTAAGATTTCTGGTATTAGTAGCCTTAGTAACTGTTTGAGCAGAAAGAATTTCATAATCACAATACACTGAGAGTATGGCAACCTGCTTATCCTCACATATAGAACAGAAGTTTTTATGAACACTCCTGGCTTCAGCTCCAATTTAACTGCTACAGATTCATTATTCACTCAATCAGAGCCATCAATTCTATAAAGCTTGCTGAATCATTATTGTTTAATGCCCTTCAGAAATGGGGCCACAGCAGATCAAACTTAGAAAACTTTAAACATGTATGTGGACATGTATCTGTAAGTGATAACATGCAAGTGGCAGGGGTTAGCCACAGAAAAACATAATTAAAGATACTTTTAAGAGAGAAGGAAGACTATAATAAGAAGACTCATTGTGACAAAAATCAGTAACCAAGAAACTTTTCCTCAAAAACTCTGAAGTTCAGAGTGCTCATTCTTTATGTCTGCAAAATATTACACTCCTCTTTCCCAAGAGCTAAAGTCCTGCCTAATTATGTACAAAAGCAAAAAGAGCAAATACTTTGAGAGTCTACCTAGTAGAATGGCAGTATGGCAGTAAATTTATTGCAAAGTTACAAGTGAGTGAATTTCATAGAAACTTCAAAATATCTTATACTGGGCCTTTAACACTGAGAAATGGTAAGTAAAGGGGTCCCAGAGGTACTTCTAAACTCAACAAACTCTTTGCAACACACAGCTGGAGACACTGTCTTAAAAAAGATTACTCTTTACATAATGATCCATTCATCTTTCCTGTTTGTAAATTCCAAATGCATGAACAGTCAGGTTAAAACTTTTATAATAGAGATGTGGTACCAGTAACTACAAAGGAATTAACTACCTTTGTAAGGAATTGGTGACATTCACAAGTGGTAGGGATGTTTAATAAGAAGATCTTTGGACTAACACCAGGCCCAGGATGTGCAGCAAGAATGGAAAGGTTATCAACCATGTATTTAGCTTTTTGAATACAAATGGTAAATAATTAATTAAAACTGGGGGGAAAATAATCATTCCACAGAAAAAGTAGTTGTTATAGGTTGATTATATGGCGTTCAAAAATAATTTGTAATGGAGCTTGAGATCCCTCAATTTTCACTCAAAGTGTCAGCAAAAGAGATTCCTATCCTGGTTGCACCATGAGACCCACGAATGTGAGTGCAAAGCTGTATCTTCAAGAACAAAGCACTATTCTGCTACAGATATTTTCAAGCACCCTACCTCAGTATTCCCCAGAAATCCAACACAGAGCATTTACAACTTCTACATATCAACTCAATGATATTCACTGCCATTATTTTCTAACCTTTTGCTTGATACTATTCCATTTGAATACAAAAATTATGAAACTGCTTGAATTAACTATTTCTTTACTACTTGCAGTTCTGACAATGTTAAAACATGATACTGCCTGCCTGCCTTTAAATTTTGTCCTCTCAGTTATTACGTAGTAACAGACCACTAACAACAGAAAACTTGCTAATATAATCATCACCAAAAACCAACAAGAATATAAAGATTTAGAGAGCTATTCCAGTTCCCAGTCTATTCATCTGATGATGAGGGTTTTTTCAGCTTTAAGCTGCTAACCTTTTAATCTCACAGTGAGAGTGAGTGTCAACCGTGACTGATGAGGCAGACACATCAGTAAACACCTTTTCTAGGTGCACATCATGCACCTGGCTTTGACTGGCACATTGTTCCTTTGAAGAGATGTTCCGCAGAAAGATGTTCCCAAATCAAAACACTCTCAGGAGATGCCACAGCTAGCAGTAGTTGAAACCAAACCAGGACAGAGGACAGATGGGGGGAGTATTTTACACTCACTAAGAATATCATGCAGAAAAAAAAGATAAAAAAAGTGTTATCACCAGGAGATTAACACTCAAGAAGATGACAGTTTGCTCCTTTCGCATTTTAGCTAGATTTGTTTTATACTAACTAATATTCAAAACTTATTTTTCTTTTTGCATAGGAAAACCCCAGCAATTTATGAAAAATTAACTGTGTGTTACAAAGTCTTCAAGGAAATTATGTCCTTTTATTCATTTGAAGAAAACAAGTAGAGAAACCCCAAATATTTTTTTTTAATGAAATAACTTAAACTTTGAATTAAATTCCATCAAATTTTCTTAAACCAAAATACTTTTATGTGAATATTTAAACTTGAATTATCAAATTGAAAAGCCATTTATTTAATGTATCCATAGGAATGCATAAGAAAACGGATGAGTGAGTAATGCAGTAAAAAACTAGGACAGAGCTGGCCCACGCTGACTACAGTAAGATTATGGTAAGAACTGTTGGAGAAGAGAAATAGCGGGGCAAGACACAACCAAAGAGGTGGGCAGGAGTGCGTATGTCAGTAAATAAATATGTGAACACACAGATGCAGTGAATACATGCTGGGAAGACAGTGAAGACCAGGCTGCAGTAAAAACATGGATGTGAGATCTAGCTCTTCAATTAGACTGAAAGTGCTGATATATACAATGTCATTTTCTATTTGCCCTGAAAAATTAAAAGTATATTTTCAATTTCCACTATTTTTAGTTTTCACTAACAGCAACAAAAAGGTTTTAATCACTATTTATGCATATATTTCCTTTGAATAATTACCCCAACTTCATATAGGTTACACTGAGACTTAAGTTTGCAACAAGAGATTCACCAATATTCAGCATACAACACATGCACCCTGAATCTGTTTTTTAATCAGTTGAAATTAGTTTTCATTCTGCATTAGATCAGCAGATTATATATTTTCTAGTCACACTTGACTCTTTGATAGGATTATTTTTGTATGTAGATAAAATCTTAAAACATACCCTTTGTAGTATTTGAGCTAAATTTCATTACCAGGTATTGGAAGCATAACTAAGCAAATAAAAATAAAACAATAAGCAAAGGAGGACAAGATATGGACAGGGAAAATCAAATCTATTTCTTAAATTTTGCTGCACATGTCGCACAGAAGAAGTCTATCTATATTCTTTACTCCAAATGTATACTGTTTGAGAAATACTGATCCTGCTGAAGTCACTGTCAAATGTCCTGATGAATTCAAGGCCATAATATGCAATATGTTGATGGATTTACAAAGAATATTTAATAGTATCTGCAATGTTGTTCTTTAGAAGAAAGTGCTTATTGTGACAGCCTCATGGCAGAGGACTGAACATATGTCAGACTGTCTGTCTAGCATCTTTTGTTTTAAAAAGTATTCTCTAATCATTAATACCTTCAAAGCCAAACACTGCTCAGAAGAGGGGTGTGATCTCATGATCTGGAAAGAAAAGTAATTCCTTGCTATTGGATGTTAGCTAGAGACATAGGAAGCAACAACAGTTAATGAAAGGTTTTTCACACTGAAAAACCACCTAAAAATGATGAATAAGTGTATAAAACAACAACAGGACACAGATGAAAAAAAAAATCCGTTACTGGATATTTTAGCTTGTCTACTATCTTTGTAAATTCTCTCTCTTCTCAAGTGCCAAGAGTTCTTTAATAATCAAAAATATTTAAATAACTTTTCACACAAAAAAGACTTGTTTATCCATCACTTCAAAATTTCCTGTCTTACACAGAAGATAAAGTCTTCTGCAAAGGTTTTGGATGAGTATGCCCTAGTTATTTATATACACACACATCTACCCAAGGAAGAACATAAATGTATTTTGCAAGTTACAATGTGATAAATGGTGGATTTATAGGAACTGGTGCATTGCAAACTGGCCGAGTGCTCTGAACATAAAGTGAGAGACATCATTATTGTTGCTATAAATACTTTGCAACATAAAATCATACTGTACTTTATGTGGCAATACAGAACAATAATATAAAAATTGTCTCTGTTTGTGGCCCAACTTAAAATGGTTTCTGGCCCAACTTAAAATGTAATAACTTCTGAATGATCCCAACAGAAGCTGAACTGAATAGGCACAAGCATCGCTTCTGGTTTTTATAGGACCCAAAATCTATTGCCTCATCCCTACAATAGAGACAACAGCCATTATCTAATTTCCTATTTAAATCATCCAGATCTCTTTCTTGAAAAGTGAAATGTTTAAGGTTCAATTATAAGCCATATTCTTTCTTTTATCCATCAAATTCTACAGGATGCTTTGTACTTCATGCCTTTAAAGAAAAGTAGAGATGCAGCTCCTTGGTGCCTGACTTCTCCAGAACTTGAGAAAAACTACTTTGGTGAAGACTAAAAGGTAAGTGTCTGAAATATTCCAATGTCATAGTTAAGCATCTGAGGGTACCAGTACCCTCAGAAAAATTAGCTGGTAAGACAAATGTATACACCACGGAGATAAAGACTTCCGGTGTATTAAGTTCATCTGTTCATTCCATAAATTTATGATTGTTCCCTACTTATCCTTTTTTCCTGTTTCTTAGGCATACTGAGTTCACACAGCTCTCAGCAGGTTCAGAGGGAGCTTCGAGGTAGTTACCTTGGTAAAGCTCAACTTAGAATTTGAGTGCCTAAAGGGCTCAGAACCCTACTTCAAAGATCTTTTTCAAAAAGCATAGTTAAATTTATCTGTTCCACTTCTTCTATTATTTGTTGAACAATAATAATACTAACTCACATTTACAAAGGACTTTGGGATCTCCACATGAAAGATGCTACTCAATTAGTCTCACAAAATCATTGTTAAAAATGAGATTCCCTATTATGCCCATTTTCTAAGCAGCTGAAGAACACCAAGTTCAAAAGTTCACCTTGATTAATAATCTGTTTAGGAAATTTAAAACAGAAGGCAGAAAAGGGGCAGGAGAAAAATGTCCAGAAAAAAATCCAGTGATAACTAAACAAAGGGAGAAGAGAAAGTAAAATTAAAGAGACTGTAAAATGACTCTGAGAAGGCAAGAGAAAAAAAATCGAATTATAAGTATGATTGATTTCACAGAATACTAGCAACATTGGCTTTGTCTTTATTCCTACTATCATACATCATACACAATTCCTAATTTTTTAAAATTATTTAATGAACTTCCCTTATCAAAATTCCACAGAGAAGAAAAGGTTGAGAAACCAAATGATTTGTGAACCCTGGCTGCCCACAAAATACTTTGAAAAGTTAATTTAAGAAATGTCATATTGTGTAAGGCTTTTTCTCTAATTATTTTATTGATCTAATATAGATATAAAGCCATCCCCTCGAGCTCACAGCTTTGCAGTAACCAGTACAATCACTTTCCATAAAAAACAAGAGTAAGGTCATCTTGCACATACCATAGAGCCAGACTTCTTATATCAAAATCTGTACAGTTATGTTTTAAAGGTAATTTTAATTGTCTTTATTTGAAATTTCCACTACAAAACACATTGAATGGATATGATCTAAAAAAATTCTTAGGCATCAGTTTTTAGGAAATAGATTACAGTGATCCAAGTACTAATCTTCATCAAACACCTGATGAAATTTTTAAGAATGTTTGCTGCTAAGATTTATTTTCTTAAAGTAACATCTCCACTTGGTTTGGCAAAAACCCCAAGGAGTTAATGTTTACACTAGATGAGGGAGTCATGTCAGGATCAAGCAAAACATACTTTTCAGATAGTTTCACATAGTCTTTTTTCAAAATAAAATACAATCATGGGGCAAAAGTGTTTCTGACCCGTCCATTGAACCATCTGCTTAAATGAAGACAAAAAACCTTTTTTTCCTCCTGATAAAAACTCCGTACACTGTTTATTGGAGAAAACTAGGTGACTATAAAAATAAAATCTTTAACTATAAATATAAACCAGTTTCAATTCACTACCAATGCACATACAACTCCACCAAATTATTTCCTATTTACACTTCTGTGAACTATTTGTGCATTTCCCTTAAGCATTTTGAGTTTGAGATATGACTTATACTTCCAAGAGATGTACACAGCAAGCTGCATTGTAGGCTCATCTGCCCTAATTTAATTGGCAGACACTATGTGCCTTCATAGTCAACAGCAAGAAACAGCTCCCTTAGAAGATGAGTCATCCTATCCTATAATAGAGGTTGAATTAAAATAAGATTAATTGCTTATCCACTGGCTGCAAAAACAGCTCAGGTCTGTACGGTAAATTGACGCACCCAACTAATAGGTATCTACAACCGGACAAAGCAAATCCCAGTCCTTAGTTCTCAAATCATTAAAATTAAGAGGAGAGAGTTCAATAACTAAAAAAAATACACTGCAAATGATCAGTTTACCCTGCCCTAGTAATTTTTTTTTCCAGTTTCAGCAACAGTATTAATCCATTTCACTGGCACTGCTGACTACAGTTTTCACCTTCACGCTTCGAGTATTAAAATATGTCAAGCCAGCACTGCTGTCTGATCTCTTCCATGTTTCAGAAGTGGTGTGTGATGCAAGAGAAGCTAATCTATGGAAACACAAAGGCTGAAAACACATTGCAAAAGCATTGTACAGGTGCATGAGTGTTCTAGAAAGCGATGCTGTTGGAGAAGGGGTAGAATATTCTTGTAACATATTGCACTGACAATGTCAGTTTCAGATCTCAGAAATACACAGCAGTAATTAATACTACTTGTAAAAGAACTTCTACATATTAGGTGAGAATTTTTAAGGTGAGCTGACAGTACATCCAGGAAAGGTAAACTGAGAACACATAATCCAGAGCCACACATCAACACGGGATGCTCACACTTGGCTATTTGACACATAACACATATCTGGGGCACTGACAATCACATGCAATCAAAGATGCAGATTTGGCAGACAAAGCATAATTACCTGTTCTAATAATCTGTGTGCTTTAAATCAGGAAGTGAAAAGTGAAAACTGCAGCAAAACATGTAGGAATTTTGTCTCAGGAAAGTGAAGCAAAAACTTTAGAATTTGACCTTTTTATCTTAGCCTTTAGCCTTCAAGCCTTTGCAATTATTTTTAGTTGCTTACATTGTGCATTATTGCTTGCATTGTGCAATTGCACTTGCAGTGCAATTCAACAGGAAAGGAATTATGGTTCTTTTTTAAAACTAAAATGGGTAAAAATATTTTGTATATAAACAGTCAACCTGCCACTATACTGCAAGTATCTGGCAGGAAAAGAAAGCGGCTTATTTCAGTACAAGTTTAAAAGCTCTTCAGCAAAACTGATGCAATTGCCAATTCTTTTTATTTCATTCTTCTTAGAAAGTAGTAGTTGCGTAGCAGTGTGATAATATTTAATCTTATCAAGATGTTTTACATTTGCTCTGATGAAACAGCAGGTGAGAATACAAGAAGTATAATTTGATAATACAAATATGGAGTTAAATGGGTTGATGGAGTATTTTTTTCAACAAGTTGTATCAATAGAAAAAGTCAGAAAAAGACTTAACCATCATGTTGATTCCAAGTTGCAGAACTTCACAGGAACTTTGGCTAATTCTTCTTTGAGGCTGTACTGTCTTTTCAGTTTCCTAGATACAAGTTTAAGGCTAAAAATTGACTGATGGATTGAAATTTGTCCAGTAAAGTTAATTGTTGAGACCTCTTCCACTGTCATCAGGCTGTGAAGTGGCAACAAACACACTTTTGAACCATTTCATCCACATTCTCAACTGGCAAAGGTAGTAATACTATATGTTGAAGAAATACATTCCTTATTTCGCTCTCAATGCCCTATCTGCATAATCCCTACAACCTTGGGCATGGGTACCCCCTGACAAGCTCATCCAGAGCTGTGTGGGAAGGGTCTGCTCAGAGGCAAGTGCATGCACCTTAGCCATGCTGAGCTGTAAAAAGGCAGAACCCTGGTGTGCAGCTGGTTGAAAAAAATTACTTTTTTGCCTCAAGCCTGATGGTAGCAGAGACCCAAGAGTAACACGAAAGATAAAATGTCCCTGGAGACCACTACTCAGAATTAATGTGAGGAAGAAAGTGGCAACAGACCATGAGGCTGGTGATAGAAACACAGAATGTGAAAGGAAACGGTACATGCATGGGACCATGCAATATGTTAAAAATGTAATCTGAAGACCCCAAAGTAACAGCCTTCCAACAAGCGTGACAACTTTTTGGAGGAACAGCCTCATAGGAGATAACATGGAAACTCACTCACTCATGAGATTAGGTCCATGGCTTCCCTGATATGGCCATGGTGTGGACTATAGATAGCACCCAACTGTAGCACATAGAGTGGAAGAAAGCAAACGTCACTCCAGTCATCAAAAAAGACGAGACAGAAGACCCAGGGAACTACTGGGCAGTCAGCCTCACCTCAAACCCTGGAAAAGTGATGGTGCACCTCATTCTATTAAAAGAAGGTGATCAGGATTAGTCAGCATGAATTCACTAAAGGTAAATCATGCTTGACCAACCTGATTACCTTCTATGATGAAACAACTTCATGGATGGATGAAGGGACAGCAGTGTATATTGTCTACCTCAACATCAGCAAGGCTCTCTGTCTCTCACAACCACTTCAGAAAGCTGGACTGTATGAGTAGACAGTGAGGTGGATTGAGAACTGGCTGAACATCATATCCCAGAGGGCTGCAATCAGTCTAGTTGGAGGCCTGTCACTAGTGGTGTCCTCCAGGAGTCAATAGTGGGCTCAGTATTGTTTAACTTATTCACCAATGACTTGGATGAAGGGGAAGAAGCCTCCTCAGCAAGTTCACTGATAACACAAAGCTGGGAGCAGTGGTCAATACCCCAGAGTGCTGTGCAGCCCTTTAGAAGTACCTCAACAGGTTCAAGAGATGGGCAGAAAACCTTCTGAAAATCAAGAAAGGCAAGTTCAGGGTCTTGTACCTGGGAAGGAACAACCCCAGCACAAACAGGCTGGGGGCCAACCTGCTGGAAAGCAGCTCTGCAGAGAGGGACCTGGGGGTGCTGGTGGACAACAAGCTGTCCATGAGCCAGCATTGTGTCCTTGTGGCCAAGAAGGCCAATGGTATCCTGGGATGCATTAGAAAAAGCATTTCCAGGAGATCGAGGAAGGTGATTCTGCCCCTCTACTCAGCCCTAGCGAGGCCAAATCTGGAGCACTGTCCAGTTCAGGGCTTCTCAGAGACATGGAGCTTCTGGAACAGGCCCAGTAGAGTGTAACAAAGATAATTAAGGGACTGAAGCATCTCTCCGACAGGGAAAGGCTTAGAGAACTGGGCCTATTCAGCCTCAAGAAGAGATGACTGAGAGGGGACCTAATCAATGTCTATGACTATCTGAAGGGAGAGTGTCAAGAGGACAGATCCAGGCTCTTCTCAGGTAATGGGGCAAGAGGCAACAGGCAGAAACTGATGTACAGGAAGTTCCACCTGAACATGAGGAAGAACTTGATTATGCAGGTGATGGCACACTGGAACAGATTGCCCAGAGAGGTTGTGGAGTCTCCCTCACTGGAGATATTCAAAAACCATCTGGACACGCTCCTGTGTCATGTACTCTAGGATGACCCTGCCTGAGCAGGGAGGTTGGATGACCCACTGTGGTTCCTTCCAACCTTACCCATTCTGTGATACACTACTTTGGGATATCATTCTCTATTAATATTAGTTAATAAAACAAATATTCCAATTAAGTAAGAGTTTGTCTGTCACTGGCATGGGCTCACCCACACAGTTTACCATGACAACATAAGGTGTTATCATATGTGGGTGGTAGACACTGAAGAAGGTCGAGAGCTGCAAAAAAGTGCCTGTGTGCCAGGTCCATGAGTGTCCCATGAGGCAGTGACAGTGATGGCCAGCAGGCTGTAGCTGCCCAGGGACACTGTGGAGGGCAGGCTGCATGAGGCCACGTCTCGTACTTCTCACTCTAGTGCTATTACTGTGAAACTTCATCATCCTGTCCTTTACGAGGAGCAGTTACAACCCAAAGTATCACTTTTAAGTACTACCACAACAGCAAAAAAAAAAAAGATACTTCCCCTTTTGTTTGGAAAAATATGTGGATTTGAGAAAAGGGGGAAAGGACAATACTGCAGAAAGGAAGAGAGTGGCTTCAACCTGTGATAAAGTATCTCCTGTTTCACACTTGCAATGGAGACACTTTCCTGCTTTCTCAGAACAATTTCTTCCTCGTCTAGATCTGATATATTGAAAAGTAAAACCTTTTCAGAAACTAGCAGTGGGCTAACTATGTGGTGAGGGAGATTGCCTTCATATATACTAAGAAGAGGGTAAAAAATATAACTGTATATGATTGATTCCTTTATAACCTCTTGCAGGATGCAGAAGAGTCAGTCAGGACAGAAGGGTCTTTGAAAATGTGACTACTGTACCAGCTCAGTACATGAAGATTATGTGCCTCACCTAATACAAGTAAACAACAAGGTGAGGAAAAATCCTTCATGACAATGAAGAAAATCAACGACAAAGCCATTGATTAGTTTGTACAAACCTATCTGTGCTCTAATGACACATTTGTATCAAAAGGTGTTTGTGCTACAGAAGACTCATTTCACTTATAATTAGGCAGTTCAAAGAAAATGGAAAACAGCACTGACGGTATGTAAATTACCCATTGCCCAGTTTTACTAAGAATCCTCTACTGTGGCAGTCAAACATCCCTAAAGGTACCAAGTGAATCTATCATGCAATGGCAAAAAGTAGTTCTTATTACCCAACAAATTCCTAACCTAGTATTACTGAAAATTAAGGTGGCAGGAAATTCAAAGTTTTTTAGAATACCCTTAGAACTGAAAGATCCAGCCTACTAAGAAAAATGCTTTCCTCAAATTGGTTGTTAGTAATCTCATTCTTTTCAAAATGAGAAATGACTGTAATATGCACACGATATTAGGAACTACAGCAAGTTTGTACAGATTTTCCTTGAATGTCATATTTGCTTTTGGACTTACTGCAGAACAAAGGTGCAAACCCACTTTTCTCTCCAGTATGTTTTTTTTTCTTTTGGCATTGAAATATAGCTAGGTAAAGATGATGAAGATGTTAATTCACAATCCCACTGAAGTTCATTCCTTTTCTTACTTCTGTTGATGCTTTTGAAAAAGTCTGAAGAAATTCTTTTTGTCTAATTTATATGCCCTTCCTCTCCCTGCATACTGCCAGTTTAGATACATCACCTATAATAACAATGAAAAATTGCTGTGTGCCTCATGCTCTGTTTTCTTCATCTGCTTTAGAAGCTTGCTCCAGCTACCGCAAGGGAGTTCAGTTGTGAGTAGTAACAAATCTAATTTAGCCTTACTAAGTCACAGTTTTTTCATCTAAATAGCTATTCTGCACAGCCCAGAAAACTCATTAATGGAAAGGCTCTCAAGTCTAGTTCATGTCTTTTATAGGAATGAACAAGATTACCAAAGAGAACACATTTCTTAAAAAGATAGAAAGCTTAAAGACATCCTCAACTACAATTGTCAGTACTATACAGTTATTGACACAAGCAGTACCTTCGTGATGCTTCTTGTAGTATCCTGAAGAATCAAATGTGCTTAACAATGATGCAGAGAAATTTAAACCAAAGACAAGTAGTAATGTTCAGTTTGGAGGGCATCTCAGGTACTCATATTCGAGAGGCAGCAGCATACTCTTTCATTTATCATTCTGACAAGTGACACTAGCTAGACTGACATCCAGAAGGCATGAGCAACTTAACATGTCATCATTTAAATTCTAAGTTAACTAAGGAAGCAGTAGCTCCTGCTTCCTTCCATCCTGTCTGCTTCAAAAATTGTGCTTCACTAATGTGAACCTTAGGATACTAACAGCAAAAGCTGAACAGCTCAGTCTAGCCTCTGAGGTCAAAGTTACCTGTGTATGTCAAAAATAACAACTGAATATCTGAAGCCCTTTAATTGTAGAATTCTTCTGAGAAAGGAAAAACTAAAAAATGAGAAGAGTATAGCCAGATGTGGAGGAAAGGAGGTGATGACCGTAAGAAACATGTTTTCTGGGGGTGACTAAAGGGAATCAATGCTTTATGATTTTTTTCCTCATCTTTGCTGAAGATGAAACGTAGAAATATGCTCTGAATACACTAAGGAACAAGACAATGTATTTCACTACAATTTTCTGGCACTTGTCCACTTCCAAAGCATATCCACTTCTAGTACGGTAGAAGCAAGACTTTAAAAGCAAGTCAGTGCTGGACATAGCATGACAGCTTATGTTAGTGAAGCAGCACCAAGACAAGCCAAGGCTGAAGTAAGGCTGGCTAGAAGAGAGTTAGGACTATGGACATACAGCAATATACATAAACAGAAAAACCATACCCCACATTATGAACTATCAGTGGCTAAAATAAATACAGAATTTTGTAATGGATGACGACAAATAAGCCAAATCCTATGTTTACAAAGCCTTACAGTAATTAAATTATTATTTTCAAAGAAGTCAAAAGGACTTAAATATACAATAGAAAAGTGTCTTTCTTAACTTTGGATGCCTAGTCATCCCAAGGGATCTTTACAGTCAATGGACTACAAAGTTGGTATTGACTGTGCTGGACAAACCTGTTGAGTTCTACAGCATAGCCTTCTCTTCTTAAAGTAGATATCAAAAGCAGACATGCCATTGAAGTGCCCACTTCTCTCCACAGACTAGGAAAGAAATGATGGGTGACTAAGTCATATATGTATACCATGTACTGAAAAATGCCTGCCTTATAGTCCACAATTGTGAACCCTCATGAAGTCCCACTCTGTTGCTTCTGTACAGACAGTTTTAGGATGGAGCAAAACTCTGTTTTCCATTCAATCCAAATTGAACAATGATAGGCCTGAACTTTTAAAAGATTTTAGATCCCTTAAGTTTTCATTTTCACATTTCATTTCCTGTATTCTGACCAAAATAAAAAAAAAAAAGAAAAAGGAAAAGTAATAAGAGAATGATAATTCTGACTTTGTTTCAGGATTTTAAATGAAATTTTTCTTTCTGGTCAAAAACTGAAGCTCTACCTAAGGAAAAGAATTTATAGTTTCAGTTTGTGACAGAAATATTTATTAAAGAGATCCCTCGTATCTGTAAAGGGCGAGGTATCATCAGTCAACCACAACTTTCAGTAGTGTAGCATGGAAAAGCTTCCTAATGAGAGTTTTAAATCCTATCACCACATACTAATCAGTATTTTTATACTAGCACTGGTAATAATTCACTAAGTTAACAATCAAGTAAACCAAAAAATGTTTCAGGTGCTGAATCCCTTGTAGATAGCCATAATCCTCCGCAAGTAGCAATGGCTTACTGACTCTGATAAAAGTATCATATCTGATTGCTATTCCATAGACAGAAGCACTACAATGATGAATATAGATCATGGTTTGCTTTGAGCAACCAGCTTAACTACTAAAATACACAACACACAATAAGAAACCCTTTTACTGAAGAAGCTTCTTATGAGGATATGCTTAACAAGTAGTTTGAGTACTCTCCTGATTTCTGCTTAAAGTGAGAATGATGAAATAAACGTTAAGAATTGAAAAACTACCCTGTAGTCTTATTCCCATTCTGTTATTCAGAAGCTACAAATCCCCAAATCATGAGACTGGCTTAATGACTTTTTTTTTTTTAAGGGTGAGTATGCGATCATTTTCTACATATTACAATTCTGACCTGTTAAAAAACAGACCTAAATTTTTGTTTCTTGCTTTTTCCAGAAAGAACTAGAAAATTCCATTAAAGAGAGAACTGATTCGCCTGTAAGCAATTTAGTTCCAGAAGGGGAGGCTTTAAAAACCTTCTCACCTAAATACTAAGAGGTTTATAACAAACCACATATGCTTGGTTTCTGCGAACAATGACTATTTTAAATTGAGAAGTAGTATTTTCTCTATTTGCTTGTGATTAAGAACCAGTTTTATCTTTCTCTCCTGTGTTAACTAAACTCCTAGTTGTAAAAGTAACCATCATACAATATCTGGAGATATTAAAAAAACCCCCCCAAACATCAAAACATGTATTTCAGTAATGAAACAAACAAAATCCCCCTCAAAGTTAATTTTAAAATTGCAATTTTTTACTTGATCCCCATGCAAGTATGGGGTTTTTTTTTTGTAAGCCTCCCAAACATTAGTCTATCAACAGAGAAATATCATATTCTTTGCTTGCCAGAGTCAACCTTGAACCCTTTGCAGATTTAATTCTGAATATAGCCATGGATCAATCCCTTCCTTATATACCCAGACATGCCATTTTGACTTCGACATAGTAGCAACACTTTTTATCACAAACAGCTGCCTAAGTGCGTGCTAATGTTAAGTCTCTTTCCCACAGTTCTAAGTATATGCACTTTTCCCTGATTTTGTAGTCATTACTAACTACTTTCCACCAGAAGATTTGATTTCCATCAGAACAGCAGTAATAATAGCCTCTGCTACTTCAAATGATTAAGTTCTGATATTCAGGGCTGATGTTTGGATAGAACAGGTCTTATATAAACAACTATGATGCTGTATTATATTACAATAAATGTACAATGAAATAAATACATGTAGCATACACAATTTAAAAACACTTCTGCATTCATGTATGATAATACACATAACAGTAAACCATAAGGTTGTTTCACAGGAATTATCTCGTATTGATAGCATGTCTGTATCAAGCTAAGGAGAACAAACAACTGCAGATTAAGACCTGTTCTTCTCTTGATAGACTCTTCCAGCAATCTTCAATAACTCAGTTAAATCTAGCTCTGATGTCTTTATACTACACTGCATCTATCAACATGGACTAATTATGCCTGTTGATCCTGACTAAGGCTTTTAGGAGGTACAGTGAATAAAACAGTAGTAGGAACATTCAACAGTATCACATCACTAGTGGAGAGGCAAAAAATGTGGTCCACAGTGTGTGTCTTGAATCTGTTACTGGACAGCAAGAGTATTCATAATGGAAAGAAGAGGTTTCTCATTCTCAGCAAAATCCATGAGAGAATACTGGTATTTCATTTTCATTACCAGAAACAATTTTAACAGTATATTCCTGTTCTGAGTGTAATGCTATTTCCTTATTTGCCACACGGTTGAGAAACTTAATAAAATCTAGTGAAAACACAACATAGAAATGCTTAGAAAGAAAAATCAGAAAAAAAAGGTGTAAAAAGCAAAATACTCTCAGAAATTATCAGGGTAATATATGTTGAAAATTTTTTTATCACAGCTCTGTCTCAAGTTATACTGGTGCCTACTTTGGTTTAAAGAACACGCTCAGTATGCAAGGCTGCAGGCTTGCGTGTTCAGTTTTAATTGAAAGAAATTCCAGTAATTACTTATTAATCCAGCGCAGTGATTTTTCATATGCTTTGTTCATACAGAATAAAACCTGTGCCTTTAAAATTTTAATAGATGGAAGCTAGACTGAGGAGATTGGAGAATATAAACAGATCCTTTCACACTCATATCAGCAGTTCAAATCCATATTATGTTTCTGGGGACCAAGAGAAACCATCTGTTTAGAAGCCCACATGAAATGAGTTGATGATCTTAAATATAACCCCTAACAGGCACATGTTCATCACCTGCTTGATTGACATACACACTGATAGACAGCAGAGAAAAAAAAAGATCTATTTTCACATCAAGAGCTGAATTTAAAGTGCAAAGATGAAGCATATTGCTATGACAATCAGCAGAAGCTTGTATTAATACTGTTTATAGTGAAACTGTTCTAGAGATAATAGATAATTTCAGTTGTCATCAGTTGCGGTTATGTACTAAATTACGTAACAGAATTGGAATAAAGGACAGTCTGTTATTCTAAATGTCTGTGTACAGTTTTTCACAAATGTTTTTCAATCCATGTAACCGAAAATGTTTGTCTAGTTCAGAACTGTCAACTCCAAAATTTTATTACAGTGGGTGAAAGCTAGTTGAATTTTGACACAAGGTTTAAGTTAAAGTAGCCTGACCTAAATGCAAAGCATTCACTTTTCACAATGGATATCTTTCTTGTAGCCTGAGTCTTTTGCCTCCCCATTTACATTTTTCCCAACTCTATTTCCTTTCTTTATAAGCAATTTTACTCCCTGAACAAACCAGGTTTTACTTTTGCCACAAAAGTAATTTGGAGTTAGTGCTTATATTTAATTTTCATTAATCCAGGCAGACAAAACCCCATTATGCAAATAGTTCTGAAAGTAATACAATAGCCGGAGAAAAACAGCTAACCTGGAAAAAAAGTTTCTGGAATCCACTGCATAAACACATCCTTTTTCTCTCACTTTCTAACAGTATGTGTACTGTAGAGTCTGTGCACTCAAAAATGGTTTGCTACCACCACAACCCTTTGATGAGAAGTCATGCAGTCATAGAGAATGCTTTATAGATTTTTCCACTTCATCTATCTTCTCACCAAGGAGAGAAACTGTCTTTAGCAGCAAACAGGCATTGGAACAGCAATACAGCCTAAGACATTCCACCTCACACCTTCACCTTTTAGCTGCCATAATCTGCAAAAGTGACTATGAAGTCTCCAGGCAATTTTTTGCCTGGACAGTTAAAACAAATAAATGCTAAAGGCAATGGCAGCCTGTGGCTTTCTTGTACTTGCTTTTCTTTTAATACAAAAAGGTAGATTTCAGTAATCTTAGTAACTTCCCCACATGGCAATAGTCCTGTAGAAAAAACCCTGTAAATAAGGTTTGATTGATTACCTGTATCCTAAAGTAACAAAAAAATAACAAAGATCCTAAAGACAGACTGGCAACAAAGCAATCAAATTCTGTTACATGTTAATTAAGGGTCTAAATCATGACATTACAAATCCACACTGGCACTACAGTCCCAGTTGCCAAAAGTGCCAGCAAGCCAGGCTTGATCCATATGATGTCCAATTTTCTGTCCGTGACTTTACAAAGTGTTGCAGCAACGTGGCAGAACTGAATTCATCCTCCCTTTCATGGTACTACCTGCTATCTGGGAACCATCATGGAGGAATCAGTTCACTGTCTCCCTACACCCTCCTGGGAAGACTTAATACAGCATTTTTCTGGAACATATGTACTTCACTAAAAGATTATTTCAGAACAGGACAGCATTTCTTGTTTCAAGTTTCGATAATATTTGAACAAGTTGATTCTTGATCTATCTTTGCTTCCTATCACAATAGTAAGCAAACTCCATTAAGCAGTAGCTGAGCTAAAATTCAGCTCAACTACTGAATTTATCCTGAAAGCAGAATGCTGTTTTTACAACAGGCTCAGAACAAAAAGAAAGCACAGCATTATCAGAGGAAACCTAATTCACTGTTACTTTAAATTTCAATAAGGAATGAAGAGTACAGACAAATACTTTTCCTTGAAGAGAAAACTCACCTATTCATAGGTAACAAAGAAAAGAATTACGTATTCCTGTGACCTTGGAGCAATAAAGGTATGAAATGTGAGGCCTCCAGCTTAAAGCCTTGGTTGGAGCTCCAAAATGCAAATGCTCTCCACTCAGAGTTGGCCCTGGTTTTCAACACTGATTGAAGAAAAGTGCCAGCAGTGACTTCCTCCTATGTTCATTTTGTCCATGACCTTTTTACTTTGCTTACAATGAAGATGAGATGCTTACTTCCTTCTTCTGATCATTCCTTTAAATATCACCACTATCTTATTGGCAAACATGATTCAAAAATGCATCTTTTTGCCCTGCCATCAACTGAGTTAAGACCAAGAATAAGATGAAGTCCACCTTTATCCTCTGAGTAAGGCAGTACCAGAATGGTAGATGAGTCATAGCAAAAGCACTCTCATCATGCTGCTAACAAGTACAGCACCCTGCTTGGAGGCTGTTTTCACCTCAGAGGGTCTTTCTGATTACTTGACTGTATCTACATTAAGAATACTCTGCTGGAATAAGTGTTTTCTCTGCCAGTGACTCCTGATTGGCCTTGACAGACAATCAAAGTCTCCCACCAGGTGATCCATTATTTAGTTATCAACACGCCAAAGTACAAACTTCAAAATATAGCTTGATGCGTGTGACTTCCACCTTTTTGTATTGGGGGTTCAAAGCAAATAGAGGAGCATCATGTTTAACGACAGCTCAGTATCACACTCAGCTGTATCTCACTTCAAAAGGAAAGCACAAGGACAAACTGAGAGAGATCCCCGCTCCAAATGGATTTTACAATGTGAAGATATACACAAAGCACTCTCAACATCAATTACAGGAAGACTGCCCCAGTATTGCGGATTACAGCAATTTATTAGAAAGAACTTTTTCCATGATATCTAGTGTCTTGTTTAAATGTAACAGTAGAAACCCATGAACAGTCCAACTATTGCCCTTAAATAATACAGGGACAGAGAAGCAGTTCTTTCAGGCTCCGACAAACTCGGTTCTCTTCAGAACTGTAATTGTAGTATAGCACAATTTCATCTGAACTTCCCAAAATGATACCTATCTCTTATTGTGAAATGAAATATAATTTACAAAAGTAATAATGGTGAATATCATCACATGGCTCAAAATGCCTAGAGATTCTTATAGACATAATTTGTTTGCCAACTTTGCATTTGTTTCATACTAAATGTTAGATAGTTTTCTTCCATCAGAAATGTTTCAAACTCCTTTAGTAACTATCTTATAATTACAGTTGAATTTAAGTGGTATTTTATGACATGAAATACCATCAGAAAATAAAACCATTAAAAAAATCTATCTATCCTGAGCACTTTATAACCAAGCAGTTTCCTGTAGTTTAATTCAATTAAAGAGTCTTAATCTTTAATATACACCCCCCAAGTCCTTTATTAGTGACTGTCTACTGTTTCTATAATAACCTTATGAACAGTTCCATTAGTACTTGATTTTTAAGTCTGGAAAACAAAAATTATTTTAAATTTGAATGGGATGCCTAAGCAATACAGCTATAAATATATGTACTGAAATATTAAATCAGTTCATGAAAACCAGGCTTAACCTAAGTAAAGTTGCTAAATTAATGATCTGGATAAAATGCTGCAATTCAGTGTTTATACATGTTTCAGGATTTAAATATCTTTAAATGATTAATTGATAGAGGATTTTATGAGTCAACTTGCTCTTAGTCTCTTTACAAATCCACCTACTGTCCAAACAGTGAAATTTCAATCCTCTGTGGAGCTATTTTCTCTTCAGGCTGCTTATTTTTTTCCCCAAGAAACTTCTAAGTCTAAGAGTCACACAACAAGTACAAGGTACAGTATAAAAGATTATAAAATTCCAAATTAAAAAGAATTAGCCCTATAAAATCTGACTGCCTTTAACCCGTTCTCCTGTCATCCCTTCTTACTGTTGTCGATCCTGGTTCCCCTTTTCAGTCCATTATAGGATGCAGCGCTGATTATCAGACAGGTAACAAATCAGATATATTTCCAGAAGAACAAAACATTCTGAATCCACTTACTCCAGAACAACTTACTGTCACAACGGTATTTCCTTGGTACTTCCAGACACCCAACACAAACCCAAAACCCATGAAGAGGATTAGAAACTGAAAAATGCGAGTGATAGAATCATCTGCTAATCAGTAGAGGAGACAAATAGAATTATTTGAAAGGACCTCACTAGTCACTCTGTCTTGTCTCAGAGCACTTCTGAGTTGTGGTCAAACAATAACCTTCACATTTTAAACTAAGAAAATAATGTCATATTTTTTAAAAAATTACAGTTTCATAGAGTAATAGAAACAGTGGTAATTTATAAAAATTATGTCAATTCTCTTGCATAAGTGGACACTTACAAAAACAGTAACAGAGTATGTCCAATGGAAGCATGTTCACTATTTTGGAAGCCCAAAGAAAAGTAGAATTTTAAAGCTTGAATTTAATGTGAAACAGTCAAATTTTAGAAGTCAGAAAGGTTAAATTATGAAAATAAAGCATGTATCACCCGGAAAAACAAAAGTAACTTTGAGTAAGAGGATGTATTTAAAAAACATGATTTTCTGTTAAAATCAGAACTGGAAACAGCCATCATCCTTAGAATAAAGATTGCGTGGAAATCGTGATATCTTCTGGAAGGGGTAATGCACTGCCTCTTCTTTAGAAAAACACTGTATGTAAAACTTGAGCAGTGGTATGGTTTGTATGTGCTCCCTTTAAACAATATTGAACCACAGTAAGTTCAAACTACAGTATAATTATTTCTATTTCAATACTTACCAGGATATAAAATGTTCTCAAGAGAATACTAAGTTCGTGCCTGAAATATTTTTAACTAACTCTGAAACTTATATTCCAATTGCTGGAAAAGATTGAAGGTTTCTTCTCTGGCTTCTGATTCAGTTGGTTTATTTGGTGCAGCTGACAACAGCTGATGAATAGTTTCTCTGCCATATACTATTCTCCCGCTCCTACTCTTCCCTCCTCTCCTCCTCTTTTGCCTCTTCCATCTTCATGGGAAGATAAGGAACACTGAAATAATGAATTATTTTGCCTAAATTAGGAGGAAAACTCAAGTAGCAGTGATATTTTTGAAACTACTTTAAAATAGAAATCATTATATTGGCAACATATTATATACTAATGGGGCACTTGTAATTCAGTTGAACTAACAGATGACAAGAAGATTAATGCTAAATAGTCTGACGATGTCCTCACTAAATTTCTAGCTTGTAAAAGAAATTATTACGGTATTTCTTTCCTTGGTATTTGATTTGGGAAGAATTAACACAAATAGTTCAAGTTATTATATGAGTTAAAAGTTAATGCAGAGGGTTTTTTTACCAAGTTAACAGCATCATTCAGAGGCTTTCATAAAACCACAATTTCATAAACCAGGGCTAAAAAATCCCCTGTTTGCTGCTAGCAGCAAGCAGGACATATGGTGAACAAAATCTTACTGAAAGACAAGTCTAGAGCAAAATAGCAGTGAGGCTTTGACCATTTTATCCTCCTCTGTAGGGAGTTATCCCACACAAGACTAGACAGAGAGATCATTTTCACCCCCAAGTTGTTACACAGTCATTACTGGGATAGTCCCTGCAGGTAGCAATCAATGAAACACAAATGTTTCAATATGGATTGGCAGGTGTTTTTCGTCTCCATCTAAAGTGAACAGAAAAATAAAACCAGCATGCAGAAGAGATACCACTCTTTTTTAGTCCAGGCTGGCTGAATTTCAGCTACATTAGAAATACATGGCGAATTTGTCACGACTTTACCGGATGTCTGTTCTCTTTGTCGACATCTATTCTTTACATCATTCACTGGGATAGGAGACGTGTAGAAAAAGTAAAAGATGAGAAGCACACATCTATTTCATTTTAAATTTGCACATCTAAAGCATCTAAGTTACTATGCCTCTGAAATACTGTTTTTTGAATTCCAAAAAGAATATTCAAAAGAAGAATCCTAACAAGAAAGTAAAATAAAAAAATGCTGTTAAAGCATCAACTTGTTCAAAAATAGTGCTTCTTAGCTACACTGTAGCATTTCCCCATGATTTCTGTGTACATTTTGTTACATAACTGAGCTAGATTTCTATTTGCATTGAGGGCAAAGACAGCAAATGCTGTTTGTATTTCCTCATGATAGCTAAGAGAAGGAGTTTGGTTCTTCATAAAAAACACCAAGAACTTACAGGTCTGAAAGTCTTTATTCAAGAAATAATTGAGGGGCGGGGGGGGGACACGACAACAAATCAAAAACCAAACAAAAACACACTTGTATAATTTAAAAGCTGCTCAATCACTAGTTTAGGCCTTTTTTTACTACTTCAGAAAACTTATTTGTGACAGCTGTATATCACAGTTAGATGCACTGAGAGTTATTTAACTCAAGAATACTATTTTGGGAATGATTTTTTCCAAGTGGCTTATTAATATAAAATGAAAAAATGAAGCAGGGTAGGTGGAGGAATATTTTACAAATTCTTGCAAATCACCCAGATGGATTATAAACACAATGCATGTATGGGTGTGTATAAATACAAACATTTAAATTATTTAACTAAGAGTGTGCTGTATGCAGCAAGTTATGGCCTTGGGAAAGTACCACATCAAATGCCATTTGATGCTGCTCAGCCAGGCACATACAAAGGCACATTGCACCAATAATATTTGACAACACTGGCTGTGCTTTTTCTGCTTCAGTGACTAGCTTGTCTGAATTCCGGGCAAAGCAACACACAAATAGTTTATAAGCAGCTACACTGTCAGCATCATCCTTTCAAAGCAATGACCATACTAGTTTCCTAATAAAAACTTCACATTTCAGGTTCAAACAGATAAAATAACAAGAAGGGGTAAAAGAGAAATTTACTAGCCCCAGGTCATCAAAAAGATGTCACTCAAAAACAAAGTTACCAGCAGTTAGCTTGACATTCAACTTTAACTTTCAGTAAGCACTTATTTTTTTTCAATGGTGCTTCCAATAGACTTTTTTGCTCCCCCAGCAACTACTGAGCACAGTTCCTGTATCTGGACAGAAGGCTGAATTAAAATGTCTTACACTGGACAATCAAAAGTAGATACATCTCAAAGCACTGAGTTTAGTAGTTCCATTTTCCTAACTATTGGTAGGAATGAATTTGCATTATGAGAATTATGTATGTGGAAGTCAAGAAGGGCCAGGCTTCTTCCACAACTTCCACAGCCAAAACCAAATCATTTTGGTTTCCTTTCAACAAAAGTACTTTGTTTCTCAGGGTACAGCATCAGTACAATTTGGTTTCCACACCTTATTTCACATTTTCTTTCTTCTGGAGTCAATGGAGGAGCATGGAAACAGCTGATGTTTGACCAGAATTTCAGCCCAGAGGCAATGTCTCTCCCCACTCCAAACTGTCCTGAGCCATTAAACATTGTTTAGCCCAACCAGGAAAGGCAAGTCATCAGGAGAGCACAATAATACTGCTCCTGGCAAAGACTGAGCTCCTTCTAAACCAGCAGATCACAGAAGTTGCAGTAGCTTCTGTGGTCCTCTGAGAAATAATGGTTGAGCTTCCAAAAAGTTACCATGCCTCTGTTATTGTGTGGGGATAGCAATGATGTGTACGCTCTCCTATGACTTCTGAGCAAATCAAAGAGAGTCCTAAACTGCTCTCAGTTCAGATATTTCTTTCAAGAATCTTAATCCATCTTCAGTCTCATGTTCACACTCATAGGCTGGGAAAGCCCCCACACTCACAAGCCTTTCTTCAACTCTGCAGGAGCACTGACACACAGCTCCAGGTGTGGCATGGGAGCCCTCTGTCTTGAATTTTAGTTAGCCCAGACTTAAATACTATTTAAGAATTCACATGCAGCTCACATGGCTTTTCATGTCCCTGACAACCAAAACCAATGGCAATGCTATGTCATCAACCATTCAGATGAAGAAGTAAAGGATTCAAAAGCCTGTACCTGGTGTAAGCCATTCCACAACACAGTCCACCATGACCCACAATGTCCCTGCAGTGCTCAAGGCTCTCCCTGTTCAGAAAGTACACTTTATTCCTAAATGTCCTACAAATCAATCCTTTCTTACTTCTGTTCTCTGTTCCCTTTTCCACCCTTAGCAGGTGACACATCATGACACAGATTCTTCCCAACCTTTCTGCTCCAACCTCCTGGGAATCCTGCTCTGTTGCTCACAACCTGCAACTCCACAGTAACAGTGGCTCCCAAGTGCAATCAGGCTGAAGGAAACCACTCCACTTGTGCTATATATGGCTAATATATGTCAAGTGGAAGAGGACCCAGCTTTATTTTATGTCAAGTTTCAAATTTGATCTCACTCTTCCTGCTCATCTTCACTCCTTCACAAATGGACACAAAACAGCACTGTACTATGTGCAGTCCCTTCAAACCTGTGTGCTCATAACTAATAATCAGCATTAAGCTACCACACTGAATACTTTCAAATCACCTCTGAGAACTTAAAATCATAAATTATATTTACCTATAATAAAAACCGTATCATGTAGCTATTACAAAATCACAAAAATTTAACAGTCATTTAGATTACATTATTTTTATGCAAGTGGAGTTCTTATTCATTCTAGGAAGGCTAAATCCTGCATGAGAAGCAGGACTACAAAAATTTGGGTCTAAATTTTTCCTCCAAGTGCTATCCAACTTAACGGCGATCAGAAGTAGTCCAAAAGAATTACCTTTAGATTTTTGCTACCTACATTAGTTGATGACAGAGACCAAAGGCTCATGGTACTTGTGAAGACAGATCTTTCGGTAAAATTCATGCAGCTACAGTGATGCACAGATTGACTAGGTGTGATTGCACAACTGTTTAAGTTCATGGCAGGATAAGACTCTTTCTTTTGCACAGCTTCCCCTATTGAAATGGTTTGAGAGGCTATATGGGAGAAGGGAGAGAGAAGGAGAGGGATGAGACCACAAAGTGTATTCAGAAACTGAAAACATGTATTATTTGTGGTGGAAGAAGGAAAAGACATCTGACCTGTGCCCAGGTGATTTTGTTCTCCATTTTGTCTGAAATTATCCTGTCTCTAACTCAAAACTGTATCCTGACTGACAGCCCAACCTCATTCAGTCTTCTGGCTGGGGACAGTCTGTACTTTCAGACACACATTACGAGGACGCTTTCACCCATTTCTCCCTCCCAACTTCACTGTCACATATGGCAAACAGGATGTAGGGTTTAAATGAAAAGATAGGGTGAAAATGAAAGTAATGTGCTGATAAACTGTTTGGATTTTCCTTAGTTTCAGAGCTCACAATCAATGATAACCTAAGATCACCACAGCAAATTGCTAAATCAGAGTTGTAGGTTTTCATTTGTTACAATTCTTTTGACAAGTCAAACAGCTCACAACACTTAATTTCTTTTCCCTCAGGAATTCAAGTACAAAAGAGAGCAGGAAGGGCCAGTGAAAGGAGGAAAATGTTGTCAGCTTTGTTCAAACTCTGATATCAAGTCTCTTAACTTCTAACCTTTTACTGTTCCATAATACATGGATCAGCAGGTTTTCCCTTCCCACTATCCTACACTGAGCCTTTGTATTACTAGGATTTGAGTCAGTACATTGCAAAAAGAATTTTTGCTAAATCAGTGTCAAGTTAATTTCTGTTTACATTTACTCACACATCTCCTTTGACATTATACTGTCCAAGTCTTCAACACAATTACCACTGTAGGATAACATATTGCACAAAACTTTCTAACCAGTATTGTGGGTTTATGTTTAAAAATTAACAAAGGAAAATATCTTTGTACTGCAATAGATTCATAATTTATAATTTTTATACATAACGAGAGCATAATAACATTTCCTTGAGACACCAAATAATTAACTTCACGTTTTATTTAACTTGCATTTTCAAAGCATAAAAAAAATTCACACACATGGATCCAAACACTTTTACTTCAATAGAATGGTCATTATTAACCAAACACGAAGGGGCCGGGGGGTGAAGAGAGAGAGGAAGTCTTCTACAACACAATTCCACAGAATGGTCAATTTTCAAGAGGAGATTTGGAGAACAAAGAGGAAAAAAGATTTTTCTTAGAGAAAGTTGTTAGACCTGGTATTCAACCTTAAAAAGTTTTTTTTTCTAATTTCAGCCTTATCAAAATACCCATTAGTCAATGTTATAACCAGTATAAATTACTATTCACCTGCTCTCATCACTTCCTAAAATATTACTATGATGTTCAGTGAATGGTATCGTTTGTTGAGTCAATACTGGACTACAGGTGTTAAATATTAGCTTGGTTGGTAATTTTTTTTTCCAGTTCTCAACTGAATTACATTAGCAGAGTTCTGTGAGAAAACCTGCATATCATCCAAGTAAAGTGTTCCAACTCCAGCTAATAACACTAAGCTATCATTTTCAGCTCATTAAATTCACTCCTCTCTTTTACAATTAAAAAATTATAAGTGTAAAAATAGGAACATTTGAGTAGATTATCTATCAGTATATTAAACACATTTTTGCATTAATTTGCAATTCTATGTTGACCTTGATATTTTCCAAGGTTCTGACAATCAAAAAAGCAAAACAGCTTGCTGTAAACACATACTAACTAGATTTCTGGGGAAAGGAAGATGGCACAATATTAAATGAGTTTATTCAAATAAGCTTAAGTTCTCAATAGAAGTAAACTGTGACTTATTGACAGTCTAAAAAATACTTAATTTATCCTTTCATGGCAGTCAGTTAAATCTCAACACAATGCTCTATTAGACACAGTAATTGAATTTTTTCTTGCTTTGTCCTCCAGCTTAATAAGTATGATTTATATACCAATTTTAAGAAGTAAATTCAGCAGTTTACTGTAAAAGATGCCTAACTTCAATACACTTATGAATTATGTCATACGGAGAAATATATAAGAAACTCTTTTAAACATTATGTGATAGGCAAAAACCTCAGGCCTATTCTTATAAGCTGTCACTAATTCTGACTATTTTCTGAGTCTTTTTACTGTGCCAAATCTGTTGGCCATTGAAATTCACACACTATGTATGTTCCTCAAATTGATTAAAAATACAATACTGGGGGAAAAAAGGACATTCTGAGGAAAAACATCTCACAAATATTCCAAGAAGAAGTTTTACTTCCCCACCTTTTTCCAGTCCGACAGAAGGTTCACCCTGGCACCAGAAAAGTGTTGATTTCTGTGAAGTATCTAAATCTG
This sequence comes from Oxyruncus cristatus, assembly GCA_013399855.1. NCBI lineage: Eukaryota > Metazoa > Chordata > Aves > Passeriformes > Cotingidae > Oxyruncus > Oxyruncus cristatus. The sequence continues at coordinate 36,210 of VXAY01005987.1, forward strand.
TCTAATCAACAGGCCTTCCGAAAAAAAAAAAAAATCCTTAGTTTGTCTATCTGCAGTAGCAACTTAGAATCAGAAGTTACATCCCTATCACCAAATTTCCATCCGCAATCAACTTTTTTTCAGTTAAGAACTGGAAGGGCCAAGAATTTATGCAAGCAGGTGGAAACGCAGGAATATTGCTACAGTGCTACACACAGAAATTCAGAACAAAATTAGCATCTTTTCTTATGAAGCCTTACAGGCAACCAGACAGTATGAAAAAGCATGAAAGACAGAGACTTGACTGGCTTTCAACCACACAGAAAGGAATAGATGAAGATAAGGACCATCTTCTAAGAGGATGGATGATCAGGAGGTATAGGTTTGTATGCCCTGGGATCAACACTGGGCAAGGAGACTGGATAGGGAGAGAAGATGAAAACTAGAGGCCAGCCCAACAGTCCAGGGAGGAATGTGAGCCAGAGAAGGGAGCAAAGAGACAGAGGGCAGAAAGGGACTTGGAACAAAAGCACAAAGGAGCAGATGGATGGATACAGTACACAAGCATGTGGCAAGCTAGCATGAAGAGCTCAGAGAAGACTCCACGTGTGAAGACAAGAACCATTATGGGTGGAAGAAATCCAGACAAAAGCAGTAGCGGAAATAGAAGCAAAGAGCAATGCCATAGAGAAGCGCTCCCCCACCAGTATCTGGCTTTGAACTCAGTTTCTCAGCACTTTTCTGTTCTCTACAAATAACTACAAAATCTGCTATCAGTGTGTGTCGCCTCCTTTCAACTTTAAGTCCCTCCAAGGGAGGTTTTTAATGCATTATGTGCTACAAAAATGTAGCATTCTGAAATAATCAAGATGTTAAAGGTCTTGGGCTAACTGGACACACAAAATGAATGGACACTCCTTGTGTATTATGTCCTTATTGGCCCATTTGTAAAATGGAACTAAAACCTCTTCTTCTTTTCACATCAGTGCTGCAAGTTTTTTAGTATTCAAGTACTATACCATTACCCTTACTAGATAATAATGTTAAATGTCACAGAAAAGCCCAGAGAAAAACAATAATAGAGATGTGAACAGCACATGTGAATATCCCACAAAACAATGAGGATGAAGCGAAAGTATGAACATCTGCTGTTTCCCTGAGCATTCTGCATTTTGCTTATATTCTGGAAACTTCTGCCTCAGTTACTTTAGGATATGATCATGCAACTAAAATTGCATATGCTGAAGCAATTCATATTTTCCAATGTTCGATGTAAAATCTCTAGCTTTTAGTCTACCAATATGTGGGGCTATCTATAATGCATTTACAATTATACTACTGCCATGGTTTAGGTTTCAAGTCCCCTTAAAACCATTTAGGTTTTAAGTCCCCACTGAATGCTCCTCCTGCCCCCTCCAAATGAAAGCACAAAAGGCGAAGATCACGGGTTGAGATAAGAACAATTTACTGGAAACAGCAATGAGATAAGAAAACCTAACAGTAACAGCAACAGTATTAATAACAAAAGGTATAAGACAAAGAAAGTATTTACAGGGAAATCCCATGACAATAAAGAAATAGTGACTGGCTCTTCCCCACCACATTTTCTCCCCACTGAAAGAAACACCCTTTACCTCCTAATCCACAGTCCCTTACTCTGGCCCCTGTCAATCATGTGAGATGGTATAAAATAACCTCCCAGCTACACCCCCTCAGCCATACTGCCTCCCAGCTACTGCCAAAAAATTAACTCTGTCCTGGCAGAACCAGGACAACTACATTATAATGAGGTTGAATTAATTGTATGAAAATTACATGAAAATTTTGTTGGAGCCTTTTACATGATAAATTATTTCCATTTCAGACTTTGATTTGTGGCCATGAAACATGAAAAACTATTTCTTTCAGCCTTGTGACCACTTCCTAACTATAGCTTATTAATATAGAGCTATAATGTCAAAATGGGAGAAAGTGTTCATTCTCATGGGCATGAACCTACATGTATCAATATCCATAGATGTAAAAATACAGGTGCATAATTTAATATTTATTTTCATAACAGAAAAATAAATGTACAATGACTTCTCCCTCTGCCTCTCTCTCCCCCCCACACACACACTTCAGTCACAATTTTATATAAATATATCTCAATGGGAAAAAGTCTACATTTGGTTGACAGCCACAACCAAGAATCCAAATTTAATCTTTTTTTTCAAAGTGTAGACATCCGAAAACTTTTTTTTTTTTTTTTTTGCCCAGGACTGAAAAATGTGTTTTGCTTCCTGTGTTAAAAACACAATTGTCCTTTTCATTAAGAATACCTGCTGGATAGACGATGAATAATGAAACAGTATAATATGATGAATTTATAACACTTTGAACCATCCACAGAACATTACTTGAAAATGCAGTCTGTGACGTGTTAGACCCTGGCCCAGGCTCTCCTGTTTCCAATGTTGTTTCAAAATTCAGGATGGATATTTAAAAATCCAGCAACACAAAGAATATTTTGTAAAAAAAATATTTTTTTATCTGTACTGGTGACCTTTTCATACTCATTATATATTCACTAATGTTACATTCTACTTTTATACTACTGTGCTTCCTCATGAATCTTTTGAAACTGAACTGGTCTTAGTCTGCAAATTTGAAAAGGAGAGTTGCCACCTTGCTTGGCCTTTCCTGATACATGTGAAGCAGGAATTACGTTTCATTGAAAAACCTGGGGGAAATCAATCACAGTGAGATACTCCTGTTTCCAAGGTAAAAACAGCAACAAATTAAGTACAGACTGAACAATAAGAATTTACAATGGAACTGGTTAGCTGAACAAAGTCTGTGCTTCAAGCATGCAGCAACTTTTACAAGGCAAGCTCATTTGTGTTTCAACCTTAGGTTTGACATGAAGTTGTCAATCAAGACACAGAGCATTCTGTTGTCCACTGTAATGTATTATGTATTTCATATACATAATAACCCAAACTGTGTTTGGCTGTTTCAGCCTTCTAGATCACGAGGTTTTTCTGAGTCAGCTCTGTGGAATTCTGCAAGCTAGTTTTTTATGCTCAGGAAAAATCAAACTCACAACATCTTTAGCGTCAAAATTGGTAAATGCCTGTGCTCATATTGTAGCTGAAATATGTAACTGCAGGGGGAAATGGTAATAAGAAACTGGGACCAAGATAGGATGGAAGTGGAAAAACTGAGCATAGAAGTAAGATGAAAGTACAAAAAAAAGAGGAAAAAGACAAAGATTCCTCAGTGAAAATTTGGTGTGAAGAGGAGTAGACTGATGCAGAAGAATAAAGGCAGAATAGGAAAAGTGACTTGTTTTTTTAGGAAGCTACCTTATCCAGTTTTTTGAATGTAATACTTATTAAGGAACTAGCTACTTCTAGTAACAGAAACACACGGCAACCGATGACAAAGAAAGCATGGCATACCTCCCCCCGAAGTGACTCTGCATAGCTGTGTGGTCACTCTTATTATTTCCTACTTGAAGAACTGACAAGATAGCAATGCTTATAATCCCCTTTCAAGTTCATTAATCTGATTAAAATCCAGATAAGCTTTACATCTGTTTCTCCAGTGTTTCAGAATGGAAGCTTTCCAGACTGATAAAGGATAAAGGATATATTGGTGATAAAGAACTTTCATTTTGCTTGAATGGTAAATCCAAATATAATTTTCTCCATACAGCCCAGATGTTGTGATCTCATAAAGCAGCCCCTCTGAAAAGCTGTAAGAAGTATCTTCCTGAGAATCTGTTTGTGTACATTTAGCTACAGAACTCTTCCATTGGAGATGGAAAAAGGATTTGTGAAATTATATTGAGATTGATAAAACTATCCTAGTACAAATAGATTTGCCAATGAAGTATGGAAAATTTAACATTAAAATACCATTCTTAAAAGTTTTATATTAAGAAAATTCCTGGATTTTACTCTACAATCTGGTTTTAATTTTATACATCATACACTTAAATTTATACTTTTTGTATATGAATTCAGGCCAAAACATGACATGACAAACTAGTTTGTTATTCCAACTGTATGTAATACTAACTTAAGTAAGCTGTATTTATGGAGCACAGTGATTTTTATTTGTAAAAATAAACAAAGTGTTCTGTGGAAGAACAAGAGACAACAATAAATTGAAGCTTGGAAGTTCTAACTGAACGTGACGAAAAACATTTCCACAAAATGACAATTAAGCATCGGTGCAGGTTGCCCAAAAGGGTTGCAGAAACTTCTTCCTTGGAGGCTTTCAAGACTTGCCAGATTGCCAAGCAATCTGGTCTAAATTCAGATGCTGATCCTGATTCGAGGAGGAAGCCAGACAGGAAGACCTATCAATATCCCTTCCAAAATGAATGATTAGAAGATTCTAAGGATTCAGAGCCAATCAAATTGTTTCACTTGTTTCCTTCACCAGACACCTTCTGATACCAGCCTCCCTCTAAGAGTGCAAAATGAGGAACAAGTATTGTGACCAAGTAGCATTTCCTCATCCTCACTGTTTTATGGTTTATCATCATCTTAAAAATATAATCACAACTCATGCTAATGAGAAAGTATGATACTAAGATTTTGAATCAGAAAATAAAATAATCAAAGTGCTATGCAACCAATTACTGTATTCCAGATCTCTGTGTTACGCTGAAAAAGAGCAGTTAATCTAATTAGAAACTGCTTATCATATTTTAAAAATAAAACTACATAAAAAGGTTAAATATGTTATCACAGATACTAATTACAAAAATTGTGATTTATTGCCCTACTACCAAAGCTCCTTGATGAAAAAATGACAAAAAAGACAAAACAGGAAAAGTAGGGATGATAGGAAATGACATATCTAGTTATGCCTATTTCTGACAAGTCATAAAAATAATGCTGCAAATATGAAAAAATTTCACACATATCTAAACAGAAAGAATTATCTGAATATTCTTTATACACAAGTGTCAAAATCTTTTCACAATAGAAGTTCAGAATTGTGATCACTGTAAGTTTTAAGCTATCTGCTGTGCTTCCCTAATTCTGCAATGACACATACTGTGCAGTTCCAAGGCAGGCAATGTAGGGCAGCTACATAAATGAAACAGTGGCAGAGTGTTTATTAATTTAGAAAAACCTGGACAGTTGAGCCTATTTTGTTTATTTTTCACATCATGGTAATATGGTATTACAAATGTAATAATCATATTACTGCTATTATTAATAAGATGAAGTTAAGATAAACTTATATTTTTTATTAATGAAGTGCAAAAGAACAGCAGTCTCTTATAACCAACCTTCATGGAAAGATATATTTTCATCATTGTGATTTCCCCGGTAGGACTGGTTTTAATAAAATTAGGTACACAATAAAAAAAGGCCCTAGGAGAAAAAAGCAAAAGTCTTTAAAACAAAATAAATATTGTTTTAGAAAACAGTAATTTTTCTCTTAAGACTTTCATAGGCTATTGCAAGACATGTGGAGGGAAAATGAAACTATGATATTGACCTGATAAGATTAGCCAAGCCATACAAAATTGCCTACAGTGTGCACAGAAGTAACATACGTAGGCTAAGATGAATTTTGAAGATCAAGACTGACAATTTACTTCTTATATAGCTAATTACATCTAGCTGCTGGACACTTACCTGCCTGGAAGTAAGACTGCAAAAAGTTTTGTGTTTTTAAAACTGCATAATTGCAAGTAACCATGGGAACCAGCATTAAGCAAAATGTCTTTTTCAGTGCAGCTTTCCATTATACATATAAACTTCATCTTTCCCCCCCCCCCCCAGCCC